>OZ010580.1:119135354-119217854 GCA_963932145.1 Acanthosepion lycidas
GCACGTCAGTCCCTGTCAGTAAGTTTGCAAGTCCGGCCCAAATTGCTACGGTTGCTAGAGGTCTTGCCTTGTTTCTCGAATTGCATCAGTGTTCTTGATATGGTAGCTCTTGAAAAACCAAACAGTTCAGCAACCTTAGTGATCGAGGCTCCTGCCATGCTCTTTTTCGAACTCGGAGAGGTCACGCAATTAGCTTAAATTTTACTAAATTCTAAAAATAAACAAGGCAAAGACAGTAAATTAGATAAATAAACGTATTTACAATAGATATAACCTGCAATTACGAAGTTTTAGTTTTTAATATAATAGGTCTTTGAAATATAGGAGTGGATTTTGCAACTGTTCCAATTATCTTGTCCAATCACTGTATATATATATATATATATATATATATATATATATATATATATATATATATATATATCTTTCGATATATACATATCTATCTATCTATCTATATATATATATATATATATATAAATATATATATATATATATATATATATATAGCATAATGAGAAGCCACGTATACTCTCTTAATATGTATATATAGAAAAAGTTGCAAATTAAAAAAATAATAATGTTTTTTTATGAAAGTATTTATTTCCGATCGACCTGAAGAAAGATCGAGGTGGATCTGTAATATCAAATATATATAAATAAACAAATACATATATATATATTTTTTTTGAGTGAACAAGACGCTCAAAATAAAGAGGCATATAATGTTTAGGCACATGTTTTGCCACACGTTTAGCAGAGTGCATTCTAATTTATACACGGGTTACCCATGCAATCAGTCGCGTGGATCTTTTCACCTACCCTAATCAGGTTCACCCACGTTGATTCCGTCAAAGAACCGATGGGAATTAACCAACTTAAATACGCTGAACAGTACGTTCACAGTTAGAGGTTGAGATTTCATTAGCGGACAGGGAAATAGATTACGCAATTAAACACGAATTAATTTCATTAAGTCATTTCAGCATCACTTATGATTATTTTTTCCATCGTGCGACGATACAAAATCAACAGAATCGCAAGTTTGAAAAATAAATTCAATAATTAAGGAACGTAGGAAAAATGTTAGATGCGCAGTTAATCGATATGTAAAACGTTACACAGACAGACTATATAGATCTATAGCTGTAATTCTGTTCATATCTATCTATCTATCTATCTATCTATCTATTTCAGTCTGTTCTTATCTGTCTATCTAGTTGAGCTATCTATCGATCTCAGTTATCTGTCTGCCAATCTCAGTCATCTCATATCTCTCTCTTTATCTATTTCTGTCTGTTCATATCTATCTATGTATCTCATAGTTCATATCTATCCATCTATCTATCTATCTATATATCTATCTATCTATCTATCTATCTATCTCAGTCTTTTTGTCTCCTTATCTCTCTCCCTCTCACTCTCTCTCTCTCTCTCTCTCTCTCTCTATATATATATATATATATATATATATATATATATATATATATATATATATATATATATATGTCAATGTCCTTCTAAATCAATCTGTTCATAGTTATATATGTATATATTTCAGTCCGTTTATATCCATCTATCATTTTTACTTGATGATTTCTCTAATCCATAACTTAAGTCCTACTAGACAGACAGTCAGATAGATCGATAATGAACAATCTATCTATTTATCTATCTATGTCAAGCTAAATCAATCTGTTCATAGCTATATATGTATACATGCCAGTCCGTTTATATTAATTCATCATTTTACTTGATGATTTACCTAATTCAAGGCTTAAGAGCTAATCAAGGTAGAGGATTACTGAATGAGATTGTTGTGCGGACGTTAGGTGTATTGAGGAGTATATGTAGAATAGATAACGGTTACCCCGAGATTTGAAGAAGTCAAGATTGTTGTCATCAGAAAGTGTTCATGTAGTTGTTAATCTATCTATCTATCTATCTATCTATCTATCTATCTATCTATCTATCTATCTATCTATCTATCCCCGACTGTTTCTATCTATCTATCTATCTATCTATCTATCTATATATCTATCTATACTCATTATCTATCTATCTATCTTGGTCTGTTCTTAGACATCTACTTGTCTATCAATCTTGAAGTTAACCCGAGCAATAAGCTCTACCCACCAAATTGTTGGTCGGGTCGATAATATATCTACATCCCATTTTCTATATATCTATCTATCTATCAATTTTTCATATCTAAAACATTATCCCTCTTTACTATATATATATATATATATATATATATATATATATATATATATATATATAATGAAAAACAAATCACTTTAATGTACCATTACGATAATTTATTTCACCTAAATACTTTTTTAAGGATTCAGGATCATCAGGTAAATCTTCCAACAACGAAATGAGAATTGAGCTCTCAGGATTTCATCCTCTTTGGATTTACCAATTATTTACCTGATGATCCTGAATCCTTAAAAAAGGATTTAGGTGAAATAAATTATCGTAATGGTACATTAAAGTGATTTGTTTTTCATTACATATTAGCTCTGTCCTAACATTGAGCTCTCAGGATTTCATCCTCTTTGGATTTACCAATTCGGTTTACCAAGTTCCTTATAACTTAAATATATATATATGTGTGTGTGTGTGTGTGTTTTGAACAATAAAAAATAGTAAAAAATTAAAATTTTCAGACTCACTGTGTTGTATTTTAATATCTTTTTGTTTTATTATTTCAGTTAGATTCCTGGCCATCATCAGGAGAAAAAAGAATTTCTGTTTGTTAGTAGCATTGAACTACAGAAATGAATGATTTGATGGAGAAAATGAACTTTATCTGTAGTTTTCATTTGTTTATCTTATTATCTATTTTTTTTTATCATAAATTTTGGTCAGATCTTGTGTTGGTCAAACAGTCTCTTTTGTGTTGTTATTTAAGATAAGAGCTGGATAGATTCATTCTGCTCTGAATTCCCTTGGTCATACAGACAGTTTTATTGGTTCTTCGAAAGGGGATGTGTCTCTGTTAAGTGTGTGTGTTATTTGGTTCTTAGCGGTGAGTGAGTATGATGTGTGTAAGTATGTATATTAGTATGAGTGTGTGTTGTGTATAAATCTGAGGCCTCAACACCCTCGGAAGCATGTCTGTCTTGCGTGGGTGAGAAATGTGGGTAGCGTCTGATGTGCGGTGTTATATATTAATTCTATCTATGTTGTTAAATTTGTGATTAAGCCCGTCTGGATGGAGTGATTTGAGGCGCACAATCCACTTATCTTCATGGTCTTTTAAAATTTTTCTAATGTTATCTGCTCTGAACTTTTCTATTTTCTGAATTATAGTGAATTTGGCATGGGTCTTAAAATCGTGTTTTTGTAGGCGGACATGTTGTTCTACAGGTAATAATCTTTTATGGGGAGCCGACTTAGTAATTATCAATTGCGATAATAACTAATTCTTTAGTGAAAGAGACATTCAGATTTTCCAACATATTATTTCTGGCATAAAGTGCCTTCTAGGAGGTAAATTATGTTATGACTTCTACAGTTAGAGTCGTGGTAGATTTTGAAAGTAGATTTAGTGACTGAGCTAGTGAATGAATTCGTGTGTTTAATGTGGTTACAGCATAAGTTTCTTTTGTTGTTACATGGTTGGGAAAATACTGTTGTTTTTATTTTTGGTTTATTACGGATTACCGTATCCTCTGAAATGTAGTTACTATCTATGATTTCTTTTAGGTTCTTAGGTCTACGATATGCTAGAAGGCCGGGTTCCTCAAACAATTTTTTAAAGGTTTGGTTTGAAATGTAGTATTTCCAAGCGACTTTTGATTATCTAGGATAGAGGAAGCAGCGTTGGGTTGAAAGTTGTTACTAGAGGGATGCGTCTGGGTTTATTTTTAATCTTGTGTCTTCTCTAGGTGTGGAGATTTCTTTATTTATTTGTTCCCTGATGAGGTGTTTTTTATAGCCATGTGTTGTGAACTGATTGCTCCAGATTTTGAGTGTGTTTATTTAGTTCTTCATTGTTGGAACATATGCTTCTAAGTGCTTGTGAGGTGTTCTGGGTTGGAAGAGTTAAGATGTAGATAGTTGTGGGTGTCGGTGAATTTAGTGTGTAGTGTCGTTTATAGTTTGCTGTTTTTATCTATGTAAATGCGGGTGTCTAAAAATGTTACCAATCTTGCGGAATTTTCGTAGTCAAACTTTATTAAGTCGTGTACTCTGTTTAGGGTTATAAAGGAGTTGAGTAAATTTGTCGTCACTGCCCGTGTATACAAAGAATATAGCATCGATATATCTTGCATAGAATACGCAGTCGCTACCTATAAGGGGATAGATATGGGTCTCCTTAAATTTTCCCATGAATATAGTAGCATATGATAGAGCTGCAATGGTGACCATGGCACAGCCTCTTACTTGCAGGTAGTGTGCTCAATGAAGTTGAAAGTATTCAATGTAAGAATATGAGCACTCAATATATATATATATATATATATATATATATATATATATATATATATATATACTGGCAGTAGAACCCGGCGTTTCCCGGCGATGTAACAGTAAGAGATAGATCAAGTATCGACCATCATTCATAAAGACTGAAAAATAAAATTGACAAAGATTATTGTTTAAGGTTGACGGACACGCATGTCTTAATTAGTTGGGTTTTTTTTATGAATTGGTCAAACCCAAACTCGAACAAAAACATTGTTTTCAATCGTTATGAGTCAACCGATTGAATAGAATTTTATTATAAACAATTGTCTTGTAAACGGAATTTTTAAATCATTCTGAATGTAAAAATAAAGAAAAAAGTGTGCAAGACAATAAGAAACACTACCTGCCAAAAAAAAGTGAAGTTTTGTTGAAATCGGTTGAAAAATGTAGGAAATCCGATCCCATATATAAACGAACACACACACACACACGCACACACACACAAACAATCAATCTGGATTTTATAATAAGTATAACTCGATAACTCGATATTAATAAGTATAACTCGATATGAGTTGTCGCCCTTTCGTTAATGCCTCTTAATCGTGTTTTCAAATTGATTTCGTGCAAAAAGAATTGTGTTTTTCCAATTTTTGGCGCTGTCAGAACCACCGCAAGGTAATTTTACGTAGCCCTGTGAAGTTTTGTTGAAATAAGTTGAAAAATGTAGGAAATCCGATCCAATATATAAACGTACAGACACACACACACACACTATCTGTATTTTATAATAAGTAATATATATATATATATATATATATATATATATATACACATATATATATATGTATATATATATATATATATATATATATATATATATATATATCACAAGAAAAGTTCAAAGGAAAATTCTCACTTAAATTTTTTAAAAACTTGCGTCTTTGCACGTTCCAATATTATACACAACCGTCAATAATAGCACATTCTCAAAAAAAAAAAAAACATCTTTCGGTCTAACAACAATTATTTCGTCTCCAAGTTTTAATTTTATAAGGAAAAAAATATGCCTGAGGATGAATAAAGGATTATTCGAAAGTACTTACATTTTAAAAAATATAAACTGGAAACAGCAGACAACAGTTTTTTAAATGAGGATCACATCATTCTATGGATTAACAGTATTTTTATGCATACATTATATCCTACTAGCGATGGATATCGCCAATAATAACATTAATATTGCTGATTCATTCTATGCATGATTATTTCTTTGTATATAAATTATATGCTGACTAATGTTATATATATATATATATATATATATATATATATATATATATATATATATATATATATATATGATGAATTACTTATCGGCATTTTATCTTTTAATGTTTTACTGAACCCTGTGTGTTCTTAGATCTAAGATAAAATGCCGATAAGTAATTCATCATTTCTCTTGGACAAACCTTAATTGTTTTATGACCCTTCGCGGAGAACTCTTCATTGCCAATTCAAGAAAGACATTCGGATTACTAACACAAAAACAGAGAATGTCTCATATCGAGAATATTTAACATTGAAAAACATAGGGAAAAAATTAATTATTTTTAATAATATCTGGCAATCACCGCTTTTACCTGAATATGGTCACGAAACCAGAAACACGTGTATTAAAATTATAGAAAATAAAGCATAATATTTTTTTCTAAAAAAAACACATTACAACCAAAAACGTTTGCGGCACCTCTCTTCTTTTTTAATATACATATTTTTCTCTTGTTGGAACCACTACAACCTCTTTCTTATATATATATATATATATATATATATATATATATATATATATATAGAGTGAGAGAGAGAGAGAGAGATAGATACACCTAGTGAGCCAGACAAACCTACCTAGGTTTCACCTAAACGGATCGTCAGGGAAAGTCGGCTCTTCCTGACGATCCGTTTAGTTGAAACATAGGTAGGTTTATCTGGCTCACTATGTTTATATAGGTTTACTCTACAGTTGTATTGAGCTTTTGTTAGTTAGTTGTTTACTCGTATCGGGGTTTTTTTCTTTGTGCTTCAGACCTGCATCTGTGCGATTTTTTTCGGCAGTAGTTCATGTTTGTAGCTCTTTCTTTTTTTAAAACCTTTTTCCCCTCGAGATTGATTTGATTATTGGCAAATGAAAAATCCGACGGTGTTTCGAAACGAGTATTGTAACTAGTTCAGCTCTCACTTTATATTATTCGATTTTAACTTGTAAATTCAACTTAGAAAAGTCTCCAACGAGGTTGGACATGTAGAATCACCCAGTCGAAACTAACCTAAAACATTATCTTCCTGTGCCACTTTTTTTTTCCAGATCTTAGAGTTCATTTTCCCAGGTCTATCGGAATAAGCTCCATTCTGCCAGAGCATTGTAAATTATTCTTGAAATTATTTCAGATCATGGAATGAACTCTATCAACCGGAAGAGTTTCGAATTACGTACCGTCACGAAATTTATCATCTTGCAGAAGAAAATCTCAAAGGAATTCTCCCACGGATAATGCCTACGTTGGTTTGAGATTGTCTGGTTTTATTTATTTTTTATTTTTGTAGAAAATCATGCATCAAACTCCAACGGGCAGATTTTAAGGCTGCATCTTCATGTAGGCACTCATGACTGATATAGCCATACCAGTGTCAACTGATACCTAATTAAATGGAAAACAGCTGACCTGTCACAAAAATGCATTCGGATATTTATTTTTCTCGGTGGACACTTCACAGTGGACTTCATAAGTACATAGCAAGCGGCTCGGACAAAGGGAATCACCGAATGAAAATACTTTACGTTTTTAGACAACGATAATAAGACAAAGGACGATGTTGTCTATAAGACAGTGGCTCCTACCTGCGAATAATAAGCAGGGAGCGCCCACGAAGAACGATGTGAATAGGGAGACAGACGTTACTGTTTGGCTCTCCTCTCACCTAAGCCTCATCTTGGTTTTGCTCATCTATAGTAGTAGGTTACAACCCGAGAATAAAATCTGCTTACTGCTATAAATTCTTATGGTACGGATTGACGATCTGTCCGAAAGATTATTTCTAAGCCACAATTATTTGACTCAAAGAAGCTGCACACTGAGAACGAATTTGTCCGGTTTGAGCTGCAACACTACAGCCGCATTTCTTTTCTGACCATAAACATTACGTTTCTCTGTTTCAGCGTATTTAACGAATCCGCACTGTTCTTGTTATATTTTCGGTTTGATTCTGCTTCGTGCTCTTCTTATTATTATGCCAGACCAGACAAACGTTTCTGGCTTAAAAATTACCCTTCGGTCAGATCGTTACCCACGAGTAAAGAACAAACCAATTTCTAGTGGTTTACCAGATTTTACTTTTAAGTAGTAACTTACTACTATAAACGAGCGAAGTCGGGTTGAGGCGTGAGTGAGGAGATCCGCAGTTCAGCGGCCTTCGTCTATATTTTTCTGCGTGGCCCGCTTTTTTCCTTCTGTAAACTTTCAATAAAGGTTTCTCCAACATGTCCCGCTGTTTTTAAATTTAGCAAGGCCTCGGTTTAACTCATATAGTTATATCTATTTTCAGGATTCGGATGATAAGTCCGATGGAGTTCACATTGGTTTATGGCACTTTTCCCTCTAGAACTCTTATGATATGTAGCATAACTTGATCTGGCGTGAACTTTCAATATGCACAGATTATATGATACTTTCATTATGAAAACTGGTTCTCCAAAACGGAATTTAATTATGACTCACCCTATTAAAAACCCGACCGGTTTTTATTTATAGACTTGCGTATAAACTCTACCAGTATTACCTATATATCTATACAGACCAATCAACTTTATTTATATAGTCTAGTTCAGATTTGTCCAATATTTACTTATGACTCAGACTAAAAAAATAGATCGGTTTTACTTATAGACTCATGTAAAAACACAATCAAGTTTTACTTATAGACTTAAGTGTAAATACGATAATTTTAACCTATATACCTGACATTTTTACCTATACACCTACCACAGACCTGTCCAATATTTACCGAAGACGCAAATATAAAATCGACTGTTTACCTAAAATCTCATGTATAAATCCGAGAAAAATTTAACCGATGATTGATATTTCCCTACTCAAATATAAATCTGAGAATTATTTGCCCATACACTTAAATGCAATCTAGATCATGATTACCTATAGAATTTAGTACAAATTTGTCCAAAGATTACTTCAAACGTAAATCCGATAAATGTTTAACTAATAACTCAAGTATAAACCAAAGCAAAGTTTAAGATTAGACTCAAATATAAACACAATAACTTATAGAGATGGGTGATACATTCTTTCTTATTAAGGTGTTCATTCCACTTATAAATGTGTTACTTGCTTATTCATTACTGGGTTACACATCCTTTCTTAATATGGTAATCCTTCCATTTAGGATTGGGTAGTTTACTTATCCTTTACTTGATGATTCGTCCTTACTTATTATGGTAATCCCTCCATTTAGGACTGGGCTGTTTTTATCCTTTACTGGGTGATTCTTTCTTTCTTATTATAGCGATACTCATATTTAAGATTTGGTTGTTTGTTTATCCTTTACTGGATTATTCGTCCTTACTTATTATGGTAATCCTTCCATTTAGGACTGAGCTGTTTTTATCCTTTACTGGGTGATTCTTTCTTTCTTATTATAGCGATACTCATATTTAAGATTTGGTTGTTTGTTTATCCGTTACTTGATGATTCGTTCTTTCTTATTATGGTAATCCTTCCATTTAGGACTGGGCTGTTTTTATCCTTTACTGGGTGATTCTTTCTTTCTTATTATACCGATACTCATATTTAAGATTTGGTTGTTTGTTTATCCTTTACTTGATGATTCGTTCTTTCTTATTATGGTAATCCTTCCATTTAGGACTGGGCCGTTTTTATGCCTTACTGGGTGATTCGATCTTTCTTATTATGCTGATTCTTCCACTTCTTATTGTGTCATTCCTTTATCGATTACTAGCTGATTCATCCTTTCTTTTTGTGGTGTTCCTTTAATTTCTGATCGTATTGTTTGTTTATCCTTTACGGGACGATTCGTTCTTTCTTATTATTATGCCAATCATTCCATTTAGGACCGGGTTGTTTGTTTATCCTTTACTGGGTGATGCATTCTCTCTCATAATGGTGATCCTTTCATTTAGGAATGTGTGATTTGTTCATCCTGTACAGGGTGATTATTTCTTTCTTATGATGGTTATCCATCCACTTAGGATTGGATTGTTTCTTTATCATTTTCTGGGTGATTTGTTCTTTCCTATTATGATGATCCTTTCCTTTACGATTGAGTTGTTTGTTTATCCTTTACTGTGGGATGCATTATTTCATATGGTGATCCTTCTATTTCAGATTTTGTTGTTTTTATAAGCCTTACTGGGTGATTCGTTTTTTTTTAATTTATTATGGTGATCATTCCATTGACTATTGGGTTGTGTGTTTGTCCTTTACTGGGTAATTACATCTTTCTTATAGTGATCCTTCCATTACTGATTGTGTTTGCTTATACATTAATAGATGAATCGTTCTTTATTATTTTAATCCTATCATTTAATTCCTATCAGTTTGTTTATCCTTTATTGGGTGATTTATTCTTTCTTATGTTGATTGTTCCATCTGTGTTGGTTTCTTTATTTATTCTTTACTGGGTGATTCGTTGTTTGTTATTATGTTAATCCTTCCATTTCTGATTCTATTGTTTGTTAATCCATTACTGGGTGATTAACTGGGTTATTATTTTTTATATTTACTGGTTGATTCGTTCTTTCTTATGATGTTGATCCTTTCATTTACAATTTGATTGTTAGTTTATCCTTTACTGGGTTATTCCTTCATTCATATTATAATGATACTTCTATTTCTGATCTATGTTTTTTGTTTACCATTTCCTGATCGATACGTTTCTTCTTATTATGGTGATCCTTCTATTTAGGATCGGGACGTTTGTTAATCCCTTTACTGTGTGATTTATTCTTTTTTGTTGTTGCGATCTTTCCATTTTTGATTGTGTTGTTTGCTTTTCCATTATAAGATGAATCTTTTTTTCTCATTATGGTGATCCTACCAATTAGAATTGTGTTGTTTATTGATCCTTTAATGGGGGATTCATTCTTTCTTATTATGAAGAACCTTTCATTTCTGATAGGGTTGTTTGTTTTTCCTTTACTTGGTGATTCCTACATTCTCATTATTTTGATCCATTTATTTTGGATTGCGTTGTTTGTTAATCATTTACTGTGGGAATCGTTCTATGTTATGATAATTCTTCCATTTAGGATTGGGCTGTTTTTTATCCTTTAAAGGGTGATTCATATCATGGTTATTCTTTCATTTATGATTAGGTTGTTTGTTTATCCATTACTGGGTGATTCGATCTGTCTTATGGTTATCCTTCCATTTCTGATTTTGTTGTTTATATATCCTTTTCTGGGTGATTCGTTTTTCCTCATGGTGATCATTCCATTAAGTATTAGGTTGTTTGTTTACCCTTTACTGTGTGATTCGTTCTTTCTTATAATGGCTATCCTTCCAGTTAGTATTGTTTTATTTGTTCATCCTTTACTGTGTGAATCTATGCTTCTTATTATGTTAGTCTTTCCATTTAAGATTGTGTTGTTTCTTTTTACTTTACTGATAGATTATTTCTTTCTTATTGCGGTGATCCTTCCATTTCTGATTGTGTAGTTTATTTATCTTTTACTGGGTCATTCGTTTTTTTCTTATTATGCTGATCATTCCATTTCGGGGTTCTTTATTGTTTATTGTGTGATTCTTTGTTTCTTTTTAGACCTTTTGAATTGACTTTTCGTTTATTTTTTGTATGATTCCTTGTTTGTTATCATTGTGATATTTCCATCTGTGATTTTTTTGGTTGTTCATTTTTTATTGGCTTATTTCTTCTTTCATATTAGTGTTATCCTTCTATCTTTGATTGGATCGTTTATTTATCCATCATTGGCTTATTGTTTTATACTGGACTCAATGATTCGCTCATTTTACATGAGGCGTCTTTTTATTCATTATTGCTTATTATTTTATGCCACATTTGATCTGTTCGGTATGCTGTTTTTCAGCATTTGATGGGCAACCCTTTAATATTGATTTAAGCTTGTTCTTGTTTTACTTCGCGCTGTATAATATTCTTTAATCAATGCTTATTAAAACGTGTTATATTTCTTTTAGACGATGTTCTTACCTCAGATGGCTGCGTATCATAATAGGAGTGTTATTATCCAGGAATAATTGTGGTGTTTTAAATAATTAGAATAACAGTTTCTATTATTATTATTAGATTGGTGCAAAAATAATGACGTAATAATGTCGTTTTTTGACGTGTTTTTTAACGTCAAAAATATTATTACTGACAAATATACGATTGTTAGGTTTTTGACTGATTCATTTGCTTCGGCTAAATTGTACATAAAAATGTATTGTTGGTATTTTTACTATAAAAATGTATTTTTATACTTGTGGCTTTTATTTTTTTGCTTTAGGGGCCAATATTTGGCCATAGCTGGGACCCTAACAGGTGCTACCACCGCGGGTCGGGATTGAGGTGGAGAACAACAGCAATTAAGAGATTGTTGCACGCTACTCAAAATCCCCATTCTTACCATCAGTGGATGTAGTTTATTGACATACCTTGAACTCGATATAAAGGGGAAATGATATAATTGAATCAGTTTCTAGGTCTGCTTCTAGAAAAGTTGGTCCACTATGTCATGCTAGACATTTTTCTCTAGAATCTATCTCACACATTTATATATCTACTATTCGTCTACGTATATGGGCGGGTGGCCGAGCTGTTAGAACGTTCGGATTCTGAACATGAGGCCTGGGTTCGAATCTCACTATAGTAGATTTGTCAGTAAAGAGACTTCCTGGTGTTATCCGATTGGAGTGGTCGATCCCAGCATGCGGCATTTTTTAAATGTGCCTGAAAATCATACCACGGGTTGATCCAAGCCTTGTGAGTGAAATTGGGTAGACGGAACCCTTGGGGGCTGTCTATAGCTGTGCTAGCACAAAGTCACAAGTCATCGTGACCGAGGGTTTGAACTTGTTGGCCTTGTTCAAATTATTGATCACCCTAGATAACTGTAATTAAGGTCTGCTCAAAATAGTTGCAGTTTAAACCATAGGTGGGCTTTGTGGGTGTTGAATAAACACAAATGTGCCTGAGCAAGCATCTACAATAGGGATTGACTATCCCCCCTAGTGGAAAGGTATCCTAAAATAAGAGTGGTCAGCTATACGATACGATACGATTCGTCTACACATTAAATATTGCGGTCACATCTGAATTGGTGCTTCTGATGTGTATTTAGAGGTGCTTGCTAAAATCCAAAGACGAATCTGTAATGTCATCGGTACTGAAAATATTTTAGACTGTAATAATTTTTTTAATGATGTAGTGTATAAGTGTTACTAATTAACCCACAGCTGGGGGAGATGTGGAAGATACATATCTTTCCAAAAGTTCTGTGTGTGTAATAAAGAACCAAACTAGAATTGGAACTGGAGCCATTATTAATTACACCAGCGTAAAACCCAGGCGTACAGCACCTGGTACTCCCAAGCAGTCACCAATATGGGTACTAACCAGGCTCGACGTGGCCTAACTTCGTTGATCATACAGGATCCGTTGTTTCAACTTGATATACCGCGTTTCGTCCTTTGATGAACTTTATCAAGGAAAATGTAGGGATTATGGATATGATCAAGACCAAAAGTAGCTATAACTATAGTAATTATGAAGCGGGTCTATATAAAATAAACTGTAACAACTGCTCCTCAGAATATATTGTGGAAACTTGCAGAAATGAAGAAAAATTTCTATGAATACAAAAAGAATCTTATACACAAGAATTTATCAAATGCATAGAAATAAATTAAACAATGCCATACGTGTACAGTGCTGTTCGATAAAAGTGACTCACCTTATCCTTTGAATTTAGCTCAACTTTCGTTTCATCAAAGAAGAGAACATTCTTCCAGTCTTCTACGGTGAAATGTTTGTAATAGTGAGCCCATTCAAGTCTCTTGGCTTTGTTGGCTTTGCTTATTAGCGGCGTAAACATTCGTGTACAAAATTTGTAGCCTTGTTCTAACAAAATTTGTAACCTTGTTCTGACGGACTGTTGAAGAGGGAAGACTAACACCTTGCTCTTCGCTTAGACTGGCTGCAGTTTCTTGGCTAGTTATAGTCCTATTCTTCGCAACTTCTCTCTTGATTACCCTGCCATTCTATCATCAATCTTTTTCTTTCGTCCCCTTGTTTCCTTCCTTGGAGCAGGAGTGGCATCATTATGTGCCTTAAGCACTCGAGAGACAGTTAATTGCAAGGTTATAGCAATTTCTGCAATTTCTCTCGTAGACTTGCCTGCTTTTGAGAGGGCAATAATAGATGCGTTAAGTGGTTCTGATGCGTGTTTGTACCCTTTCATCTGGTTTGTGACTTGAGTGGCTATTTCAAGCTGTTTTTATACTGTATGAGGCTATCTGGAATATTCTGGAATACTCTAGATTTAATTTAAGCTGTTCTAGAATTCTCTAGAATATTGTTCTGAGTGTATTGTAAAATAGTTTTCAATATTTTGTCAAAGGCTCTTTAAATTTACCAGTTTAATCATTAGAATGCGATATCTGAGTCAATTTTTTTCCTGAATCTCGTTTATATCCAAATTTATAATTATCAATAGAATACCTTAGGGCGAATAAGGTTTTCTCCTAGGCGGTCGGGAAGGGGTCTTTATATTAGTAAGAGTAAAAATTATTTTAACCCCCAAAACAATAGACAAAAATATTTTTAGTAAAACCATCAGATGAGTCACTTTTATCGAACAGCACTGTAAAACAAAGTAACTTAGAAAATTTTCAAAATATATCTTTGCCCTCTGCAATTTTTCAGGTATCGCCATTCCTGAAATAATGAACCATTTTCAAAGTCATGGCTATAAAAATATCACAAAATGAAGGAAACGTTTAAATTCATAAATTATTTTGTTATATAGGAATTAATTATCGCTTCCGATACTTGGGTTTGAACACAGTAAGCAAACACGGGCGATTCCATTATTGAATTAGGTAGATCACATGACCCTAGAGGAAACGTATGACGAGAAAGTAGCTTGATGTCTAATTGATCACTATTTCTAGTCTATCCTCTATTACTATACGGCTCACTATTTCTACTCTACCCTCTAATATTATATGGATCGATATTCTCTATACTATTAACTATTTCTGCACTATTACACTATTTGGATCGCTATAGAGATTACTATTCGGTGGTTACTATTCGAGCGAGTACAATCGGGCAAGTACTATTAGTGTGAGTGTTATTCGAAGGCGTCTGACGTCAGTATTGTTCAACGGCGTTAGTATAGTTGTATCTGCGATTACAAAGTCTCTACTACAACGAGCATTAAGAAAGTGACAACAAGTATTCGTTGACATTACAAAAGTGTCAACGGGTTTTCGTTGACATTACAAAATATTTATTAAAAATATATATACAAATTTATCCCAGACAAAAATGAATCTAAATACTAATTACATTTGAAAAAAAAAAAAAATCAACATCATTTAATCACTCTAGTTTATTAGACATTAAATTATGTCACTTAGCATCCTCCATAAGTTAACTAGACTTTTCAGTTAACGTGATGAATATTTATAAGCGTTTCTTAAATCTGAACATTTAGAAAAAACTATTAACAAAGATCCAAATTACCTTTTCTTTTTGCATGCCAGTCTGTGAAACCAAGCAGTTTTAGCAAACAATGCGAAAAAGACACTTCGACTTGTCAATTATCATAAGAATTATAAATAAATGAATCTAAAAATATTTTCTTGCATATAATAACCTGAAAAATATTGGTAAGTCGTAGAAAACGTATCAATCAATAAAAAAAATCCCAAGAACCACCCAAAGTAGAATTTTGATGAGTGAGATTGTTGTAAGGAAGTGGGGAGTATTTTGACAACGAGTAGAATAGATATTTGTTGACCATGAAATGAAAGATCCTAAAATTGTATTTTTCAAGGAAGCATTCTCTTGGGAGTATGTTCCACAAATTAACAATACTGTCCTCCTGTGTGGCAGTGAGTGCTGAAAAAAGCCTTTCAAAGATGTATGAGTGTCTTGAAGTAACAGAAATGTGGTTCTACAGAAGGATGCCGATTATACTATGGACCAAAAATGGGAGCAACGACGATGTTTTAGAGAAAATCTAAAACCAAAATGAAACATACTTAACATCAAGAAGAGGTATTTGAAATTTCTAGGGCATATTATATAGGATTATATAAAAAAAAAGGATTGATAAATAGGATAATAAAAATCATTATATAGGATTATGAAAAATAAGAAAATGGCTGATATTGTCATTACGAATGTAAATTAAAATCAACTTTAAATCTACTTAAAAAAAAATGGCTTTAATTCCTAATAATTTTTCCGTTAACATGCCAACAATGTGGTGCAGTTACTGGCAATTCAAAAAGCGCAATTTACAAGTCAAGTTCATATTCTTATAATCATACTTATTATAAAGTCCAGGTTGTGTGTGTGTGTGTGTCTACACGTTTATATATTGGACCGGATTTCCTACATTTTTCAACCGATTTCAACAAAACTTCACAGGACTACGTAAAATTACCTTGCGGTGGTTCTGACAGCGCCAAAAATTGGAAAAAACACAATTGTTTTAGCACGAAATCAATTTGAAAACACGATTAAGAGGCATCGCGAGAATGAAAGGGGGACAACTCATATCGAGTTATACTTATTATAAAACCCAGGTTGTTTGTGTGTGTGTGTTTGTGTTCGTTTATATATGGGATCGGATTTCCTACATTTTTCAACCGATTTTAACAAAACTTCATCTTTTTTTTTGGCAGGTAGTGTTTCTTATTGTCTTGCACACTTTTTTCTTTATTTTTACATTCAGAATGCTTTAAAACTTCCATTTACGAAACAATTGTTTATGATAAAATTCTATTCAATCGATAGACTCATAACAATTGAAAACAATGTTTTTGTTTGAGTTTGGGTTTGACCAATTCGTAAAAAAAAAAAAAAAAAAAAAAAAAAAAAAGATATGTATCCGTCAACCTTAAACAATAATCTTTGTCAATTTTATTTTTCAGTCTTTATGATGGTCGATATTTGATCTATCTCTTACTTTTACATCCCCGGGCAACGGCGGGCTCTACTGATAGTTACTAATAATATCCCTTTTATGAATGCCAAATGTTTCCTTATAGGGAAATGGCTGATATTACCATTAAAATTGTGAATTAAAATCTCCTTTAAAGATACTTTTTTTAAAAAAAAAAATTTATCTTTAATTCCTAATGTTTTTGCTGTTAACATTCCAACATTGTGGTGCAGTTACTGGCAATTCAAAAAGCGCAATTTACAAGTCAAGTTCATATTCTTATAATTACTAATAATATCCCTTTTATACTGATACCCTTGCAAAAACAGATGATTTCAGCACTTTTTATTTTGCTTTTATAGTAAATTAATCTTCCCTTTGCTCCATCTCCTCTCTGTCTTTAAATTCCACTTCTGACTCTTCATTAATATAGAAAGTTTCTAATTTCTAATCCACTGTTTTGTTTACTCTGCCAAATTCCTGAAATGCTAAGTGCATTGCTTACTCCTATTAATTGTGGCATACAACATTATTGTAACCTGCCTGTTTTGTGGTTTTGAGAAATGGCTAATGACTTGTACCAAGTGTCAGTAATTGTTCCTTCCCAGAATGCAGTTAAAATCAGTTCTCTTGCTTAGTTAGCAGCGTCAAAATGATAGTCTTTCTTTATTTTTTTTTTACTGATAATTCACCCATAGTTCCCCCAATACAAGGCCCAAGTGCCACTCAAGGTAGAGGGTTACTGAATGAGATTGTAAGAGAGGGGAAAGTAAGTGACTATTATGAGGATGAGTAGGATAGATATCGGTTAACCCTGGACTTAAAATTATAGTAGTCAGGGAAGCATTCTCTCGGGAGTTTGTGCCACAAATTCACAATACTCTCCACTTGTAAGGCAGTGAGTACTGGACAAAGCTCTTCAAAGATGAAAGAGTGTCTTGAAGCAACAGAAATGTGGTTCTACAGAAGGATGCCGATTATACCATGGGCCGAAAATGTAAGCAACGACGTTCTTTTAGAGAAAAATGTAAAGAAACTTATACTTGACATCAGGAAATGGCAGTTGAAATTTCTAGGGCTTATAATAAGGAGGGAGGGCTTGGAAAATATGATACTCATAAGACAGATTGAAGTTAGGAGAGGCAGAGAAAAACAGCGCATGGCATACTTAGTGAGCTTGAGTAAATGGATCGCGAAATAGGGTTTGGAAGAAATAGCAGAAAGACAATATTTAAGAGCTGGAAGTGACAAGAAGTTGTAGAGAGCCATGATCTCCTTGGTCCTTAGGGGACACAGCACATAAAGAAGAAGAGTGGAACCTGCGTTTTATCAAAGAATCACAAAGGAATGAAGGATGGTTTGCTTCCATGAACTGGTGAAACAAAGGATTATAACTCATTCTAATATCCTTTATAGTAATAACGATCTATTGTGGCAAGAATTTGTTTGTCGGACAAGGGTGCAGCATGGAGGCTACGTATTCACTTCTGACTTATGTTGAGGCTGGACTGTAAAGATTTACGGGGTCTAATGAAAAAGTGTCGATAATGGAAATATGCTAGCGGAGCTAATGTGCGCATATGTGCGAAATGCATAATCAAATATATTTTTAAACAAATCTATTTTCATGAACGTATCCAATTGTCAAAGTTTAAAAATTTTGTCGGGATTTCCATATCCTAATTTTACGCATGCACGCAGGCAGACACACAATATACAGTATATTGTAAAAGGTGGCCGTAAACAGTCGCGCTTAATAGGTGCAATCAAAAAAAAGAAAAAAGAAACAAAAGTTTGAGTTGTAGAGCAAAATGTAATCAGGAACACCAAACTAAATCAAGTCTTTCATTCTACCTGCCTGAGGAAACCTAACGGCAGAAACCTAGGTAGCTTTGTAGCTTGATTTTTGGGGTTCCTGATTATATATATATATATATATATATATATATATATATATATATATATATATATATATATTAAAAAAGATTAAACAGTAATATTATATGGTTATAATTTGTTACATTCGAATCGTAATTACGATCCAATTCCTCAAATCTACAAATTCAAAAAGAAATCAGAAAAAACAACTCCGGGAATAAAAAAATAAAATTTAGTATTATATTCTTACTCTGTACTGGACATTGAGTTCTATCTGGATTCTATGCTCTTGGAAACTTTATATATATATATATATATATATATATATATATATATATGAGGAGGAGGAAAAGGAGGAGGGGGAAAAGCAAATTTATTGGAAATGTATTGGTGGGGGTTAAATAAAATATACATATATTTTTCATCCCACTTCATATGAACTGAAAAGAAACTTTTTAGTATGTCTACAACGAGTCATAATTGCCGATATCTGATTCAAAATGTTTTTTTGTCTGGAAATATTATTATAGCTAATGCTTCTTGTTGGCAAGGGTTGCTATGATTGCTGTAAGGTTTTTGCTTTTTCAAAGAAAAAAAAATTCCAGTTTACAATCGGCTCTTTTTTGCTAGTTTAGTAGAATTTTAAGGCTTTCTAGATTAAAAGATGACTTATGATTGTATCACCTCTTTTTAATGTTACCCTCAGTATACCCTATGTATATTTTTCTGGTCATTTGTATCTATTATTTTCCCTTTGTAAATTACTGCTTCAGTTTTGCAAACTCCATCTAATGGACATCTGCTTTTATTTCTACAATTGCATTAACTGTTAACGAAGTTATGCTACAGGTTAATTTTGAAATTTCTGGAGTTTTGTCTTTATTGTGGTTTATAAATTACTTGTACAGCTATAGCTTAATTTAACGGTTTTTTAAGTGATTTTATTGAATATTTTATGTCATTTGGAATTTTTGGGGGAAGTGTTTATAAAGAAATTTGAAAATAAATATTTTCCCTATTTTACTCTTGACCTTTAAGGTAAAGCTTTAAATGAAAAAAATATTTTTTCTCGAATTGTTCTTTATTTTTGTTTTATTTGAGATTTAAATTCCAGTTTGTTTTTTTTCCCTCTTCTTTTAAAGCCTTTTCATATTCTTTCTTTTTATCTTACAAATTATTTACTAGAAGAATTTTAAGATAATCTGGATTCTAATCCTTTTGGGATTTGCTTTATTATACTCGCAGGGTGGTTGGATCTAACATTCACGTATTTTAATTTTGTGTTCGGTTTCATGTTTGGGTAAATACTGCCAGTTTGTAGATTTAATTCTACATCCAAAATATTTTACAATTTTCTTATTCATATCGACTTCGATTTCAAAGTCAAGGCTTTTGAAGAGTTTGAAAAGCGCTTTTCTTATATTGCCATTTGTACTGATGTCTGTCATTATCATCAGTCCGTCATCTCTTTACAGGCCGTGGTTGTTTATATGGACAAGTTTGTTGACTTCATATGAAATATGTAGGCCTCTTAATTCTGAAACCTCAACACCATCAAACGAACCTTGTGGTACATTGAATCTGTCCTTTTTTATTTTTTAATCCAAACTTCTTCATTGTGGAATAAAATTGATTTACGACAATGCAAAATTGTGTCCATTTGTTTACAGGTTATATTTACGAAGTCTTTGGTGAAGTACAAATCCTCAAGCAGACATTTTTTTTTTTTTAGATATACAGAGATAACAGTTTTTTTTTTATGTCGTATTTTATAAATTAATATTTATCTTTATTTGTAATTATGTGAAAGAAAGAAATGAACTCACCTCTATCCTTCTATTGACTGGCTTAATGAGATGCACCTGTTTTTGAGTATCTTTGGCTTTTTACTCAGTTCAGTTTTATTAGTTAGTTGCAAAAATAATATCGTTTTTTGACGTTAAAAAAATACGTCAAAAACGATATTATTTTTGCACCAACCTAATAGTTCGATTTAAAAGAAGGATTATTGGGGAATTAATCTTTATTCGTCTTCATAGTCCTTTATAGTTAGAATTACTTGCTTATAACATAATATATAAACCCTTATACCTAGTTTGGCTGTGTTATTTCTCGCCTCTTTGTTTATACTTTTAATGTACGAGTTTGGTGATTTTTATGTAAGTTTTAATGATTCTTCATTTGTTTTTTTCTAATAAGTCTTCAGGTTCATAGTATAAATGTTCTTTGTTTGGTACCCTTTAAGTAGAAAGGCTTTAGTTCTTTTTATTTATTTTGTTTACTTCAGTCGATAACAATTTTTTCGAAATTACTATTAACTTTTGTGAATTTAATATTAAGTTAGTGCAAAAATAATGACGTAATAATGTCGATATTATTACGTCCTTATTTTTGCACTAACTTAATATTTTATATCATACCAAGCATATTCTTTTCGAAGTTGGCAAACTCTTCAATAGCAGGCGGGTAATTTTTAGTTTTGAATTTGAATTTCTCCACGTTTTCTTTTTTCTTTAAATATTTCTTTAATAAAAATAGTTTCTTCTATCTTATTCCAGTAAGGAACTGTTCAATTTGTTGTAATAATTTTTAGCATGAATTCTTCCTTGTTTGAAATGGGGGTGATTTTTAGCGAGAGTGGTATTCTGAATTCATTCACTGCAAATTTTGTAAACAAACATCTTGCATTTGACAAAACAATTACTGCGCGTTCGGAAGAAAAAGTGTAATAGTGAATTAATACACGTAAAACGTATTGTATTTTTCAGTGCACTGGCTTAGATGGTACATGAATGCATAACAAAAATACCTTGAAAAGGAAAGTGCTCGACTGTAATATAGGAGCGAAAGTTAGAATAATAAAAAAAGTTAATGGTCAGCGTTGAATTAGACCAGGAAACAGTAGTATTAAAAAGTGTTCAATACACATATAAAAAGATTAAAATTTAACATGTAGAGCTCTTAAATATAGAAAATTAAAAGATCACCCGATTCCGCCATCTTGCTTTCAACCTTTTGGTATCAACACGCGATTTCGGTCAGTTGAGTTTCTTACACTTTATTTATTTTTACAGATCGCGGCATCTATCAGAGAAATGAAACTTAAATTTTTATTATTCCATTATTCCAAAATTTTAACATATCACCAGATAGCTATTAATGTTAATGCTATGGTCCGGTTCCTTGTACCCCGCTGATAGTCCAAGGTAGAACCAATAAAGAAGAACTCGAACACGGATATGGAATAACACAGATATATTACAAACAGGAATATATACAGAGAAGTAGAAAGTGTTAGTGTTATGGTCCGGTTCCTTG
Organism: Acanthosepion lycidas; assembly: GCA_963932145.1. Taxonomy (NCBI): domain Eukaryota; kingdom Metazoa; phylum Mollusca; class Cephalopoda; order Sepiida; family Sepiidae; genus Acanthosepion; species Acanthosepion lycidas. The sequence continues at coordinate 119,157,202 of OZ010580.1, forward strand.
TACCACGGTGATAGTCCAAGGTAGAACCAATAAAGAAGAACTCGAACACGCATATGGAATAACACAGATATATTACAAACAGGAATATATACAGAGAAGTAGAAAGTGTTAGTGTTATGGTCCGGTTCCTTGTACCACGGTGATAGTCCAAGGTAGAACCAATAAAGAAGAACTCAAACACGGATATGGAATAACACAGATATATTACAAACAGGAATATATACAGAGAAGTAGAAAGTGTTAGTGTTATGGTCCGGTTCCTTGTACCACGGTGATAGTCCAAGGTAGAACCAATAAAGAAGAACTCAAACACGGATATGGAATAACACAGATATATTACAAAGAGGAATATATACAGAGAAGTAGAAAAGTGTTAGTGTTATGATCCGGTTCCTTGTACCACGGTGATAGTCCAAGGTAGAACCAATAAAGAAGAACTCAAACACGGATATGGAATAACACAGATATATTACAAAGAGGAATATATACAGAGAAGTAGAAAGTGTTAGTGTTATGGTCCGGTTCCTTGTACCACGGTGATAGTCCAAGGTAGAACCAATAAAGAAGAACTCAAACACGGATATGGAATAACACAGATATATTACAAACAGGAAAATATACAGAGAAGTAGAAAGTGTTAGTGTTATGGTCCGGTTCCTTGTACCACGGTGATAGTCCAAGGTAGAACCAATAAAGAAGAACTCGAATACGAATATGGAATAACACAGATATATTACAAACAGGAATATATACAGAGAAGTAGAAAGTGTTAGTGTTATGGTCCGGTTCCTTGTACCACGGTGATAGTCCAAGGTAGAACCAATAAAGAAGAACTCAAACACGGATATGGAATAACACAGATATATTACAAACAGGAATATATACAGAGAAGTAGAAAAGTGTTAGTGTTATGGTCCGGTTCCTTGTACCACGGTGATAGTCCAAGGTAGAACCAATAAAGAAGAACTCAAACACGGATATGGAATAACACAGATATATTACAAACAGGAATATATACAGAGAAGTAGAAAGTGTTAGTGTTATGGTCCGGTTCCTTGTACCACGGTGATAGTCCAAGGTAGAACCAATAAAGAAGAACTCAAACACGGATATGGAATAACACAGATATATTACAAACAGGAAAATATACAGAGAAGTAGAAAGCGTTAGTGTTATGGTCCGGTTCCTTGTACCACGGTGATAGTCCAAGGTAGAACCAATAAAGAAGAACTCGAATACGAATATGGAATAACACAGATATATTACAAACAGGAATATATACAGAGAAGTAGAAAGTGTTAGTGTTATGGTCCGGTTCCTTGTACCACGGTGATAGTCCAAGGTAGAACCAATAAAGAAGAACTCAAACACGGATATGGAATAACACAGATATATTACAAACAGGAAAATATACAGAGAAGTAGAAAGTGTTAGTGTTATGGTCCGGTTCCTTGTACCACGGTGATAGTCCAAGGTAGAACCAATAAAGAAGAACTCAAACACGGATATGGAATAACACAGATATATTACAAACAGGAATATATACAGAGAAGTAGAAAGTGTTAGTGTTATGGTCCGGTTCCTTGTACCACGGTGATAGTCCAAGGTAGAACCAATAAAGAAGAACTCAAACACGGATATGGAATAACACAGATATATTACAAACAGGAAAATATACAGAGAAGTAGAAAGTGTTAGTGTTATGGTCCGGTTCCTTGTACCACGGTGATAGTCCAAGGTAGAACCAATAAAGAAGAACTCGAATACGGATATGGAATAACACAGATATATTACAAACAGGAATATATACAGAGAAGTAGAAAGTGTTAGTGTTATGGTCCGGTTCCTTGTACCACGGTGATAGTCCAAGGTAGAACCAATAAAGAAGAACTCGAATACGGATATGGAATAACACAGATATATTACAAACAGGAATATATACAGAGAAGTAGAAAGTGTTAGTGTTATGGTCCGGTTCCTTGTACCACGGTGATAGTCCAAGGTAGAACCAATAAAGAAGAACTCGAATACGGATATGGAATAACACAGATATATTACAAACAGGAATATATACAGAGAAGTAGAAAGTGTTAGTGTTATGGTCCGGTTCCTTGTACCACGGTGATAGTCCAAGGTAGAACCAATAAAGAAGAACTCGAATACGGATATGGAATAACACAGATATATTACAAACAGGAATATATACAGAGAAGTAGAAAGTGTTAGTGTTATGGTCCGGTTCCTTGTACCACGGTGATAGTCCAAGGTAGAACCAATAAAGAAGAACTCGAATACGGATATGGAATAACACAGATATATTACAAACAAGAATATATACAGAGAAGTAGAAAGTGTTAGTGTTATGGTCCGGTTCCTTGTACCACAGTGATAGTCCAAGGTAGAACCAATAAAGAAGAACTCAAACACGGATATGGAATAACACAGATATATTACAAACAGGAATATATACAGAGAGGTAGAAAGTGTTAGTGTTATGGTCCGGTTCCTTGTACCACGGTGATAGTCCAAGGTAGAACCAATAAAGAAGAGCTAGAATACGGATATGGAATAACACAGATATATTACAAACAGGAATATATACAGAGAAGTAGAAAGTGTTAGTGTTATGGTCCGGTTCCTTGTACCACGGTGACAGTCCAAGGTAGAACCAATAAAGAAGAACTCAAACACGGATATGGAATAACACAGATATATTACAAACAAGAATATATACAGAGAAGTAGAAAGTGTTAGTACGAACAATCAGGTTTAGTAGTAATTGTCTGAACACGACTCTGTTTCGGACTGCCTCTGACTCGACTGACAGACTTGCTCGCTCTGACTGACTGACAGATTCCTGACGGACTTCTGACGGACCTCACTCCAGACTTCAGACTGAACGGTATTTAGTCACCCCCACCCCACGAAGGCATCATGTGACACAAGGAAGGTTTAACGTGGGATCCCCGAAAGAGACTCCGCCCTTCGGTGTAGCCTCGTTCGAGTTTCTCCCCGCCCGAAGGAAGAGTTCAACCGATCAGCCAGTCAACCGGTCGTCCGACTTCAGACTGAACAGTATTTAGTCACCCCCACCACGAGGGCATCATGTGACACAAGGCCGGTTTAACGTGGGATCTCCGAGCCCGTGGGATCTCCGAGCCCGTGGGATCTCCGAACCGTGGGATCTCCGAGCCCGTGGGCTCGGCTAAAAATATACCCTTTGAACCCGTATAAACGGGTTCAGGGTCGGTTTACCTCCCTGAAAGAGACTCCGCTCTTCGGCGTAGCCTTGTTCAGGTTCTTCCTCGCCCGAAGGCAGTGTTCAATCGATCAGCCGATCAGCCGGTCGCCCGACTTCAGACTGAACGGTATTTAGTCACCCCCACCCACGAGGGCATCATGTGGCACAAGGCCGGTTTAACGTGGGGTTTTCGAGCCCGTGGGCTCGGGCAAAAATATGCCCTTTGAACCCGTATAAACCGGTTCAGGGTCGGTCTACCACCCCGAAAGAGACTCCGCTCTTCGGCGAAGCCTCCTTCGGGTTCCTCCCCGCCCGTAGGCGGAGAGTTCAACCGATCAGCCGGTCGCCCGACCGGTCACATCGGCAGGATCAAAATGAAATAAATACGTAAAAAATGCGTATATAGCTATTTGTGTTAACTTATAATACTTATTGCCTAAACAATAATAATACAGAATATATTTTAAACACTAATGTGTACTTAATCACATCTCCCTAATAGGTGTCGTTATTTGTAAATTTCAATTTGAACCAGGGAGTGACTCTTTTCCAAAATATAGAAGATTGTAGTCACATCAGTAAGATCAAAATGAAATAAATGCGTAAAAACGCGTATGTAGCTATTGTGCTATGTAATAATGCTTATTACCTAAACAATAATACGGAATATTTTCTAAACATTAAAGTATATTTAACCATATCTCCGTAAGAGTTGTCGCGATCTGTTAATATATATATATATATATATATATATATATATATATAAAGAAATATAGTCTTAAGGTGTGCTATATTTATGGAATAAAGTGCTCAATATCAGAGATAGAGCGTGTGTAAATATAAAAGTGAACATAGAAGTCAACACTTAGAGGCGACAGTCTGTTTCATGCTATATGCAATCGTCAAGCCACATATATATATATGAGGTTCTATAGGTATCTTACGCACCTGAGTCTTCGTAATCAAAATCGACTTTGGAGACGTTAATTTCACACTCTTCTGAATGAGATGCCCAAATATTTCATTCCAGAACGGTTGCCCATTCCTGTTATTGTATACTTGCAGAATAGACCGAGTAAAAAAAAATACCTAATTGTCGCCTGCTCAAAACCATTTTCTTCAAGGATCCACTTCTACACACATTAAAAAAAAAAGATCCATTTTTTGCGTTCACATATTCTGCAGCAGATCAGATGTTTTTGTTTTAAAGAAAGGAAAAGGTAATTTTCATCTTGAGAATTCATTACCGATTTTCTTTTTGTTTTGTTACCGATGTGCTCATCGTTTACAGTTAATTAATATTCTTTTCATTAGATTTCTTATCGTTCCAAGAAGAATGGCGAATGACAAATGAGTCATTTCTGTTCATGACAAATTTGGACAACTTCAGTTTTTGCACTCATTAAGTATTTTCCCAAAATTCTGTTTCTCAAATTATTTCCCTTTTTTTTTTTTCGTTGCCACGTTAGGGTCGATGGGTAAAAATCGATCTTTGAGTTCAACGGTACTTTCTAGAGGATCGGTAGGACTGGACCCGGGTTCCAATCCTGAAAACCGTTCCCCTTACCTGTATCGGAAGTCAAACTTAATCCAGTAGAACATATATACGATTCACCGGTAAAGATGCCGGGAAAATTGTTTACTCCTTCCTTCAGAAAATACTCGCCTTCTCCTGATACACTTTCTCGCTCTTTACAAGGGTCAGATCAGACCACAAATGGAGTATCTGCTGCCATATTAGGCCTGGGGTTGCTCAGCCTGGACTTCATAAGAACATTTTCCTTCGATATAAAAACGAGGGAAATGCGATGTTGCGTGTATGGGGAAGTGGTTCTAGAGTGGAAGATAATTCATCACCGACAAGGGCGAGTAAACCTTTTCTTTTTCTTTTCGAGGTTGGAAAGTAAGGATTTGGTAGCTCATACCGAGGTATGGTCAGGCATACAGCATATTTGGTCCCATTTGGCTCTTCAAGATTTGGAAGTGTTTCTTTTATATACGTTTAACATACATCGTATTTTTGGAGGCAATATAATTCTGTATTTATTAAGACAATAAAGCCACTAAGACAAAAGGGGTTTCTGAGTGTAAAGGAATATGAAACAGCAGAAAAAAAAAAACATTATTAAGGAGATTTTCTCTCCTTAATAATGTTTTTTTTTTAATGAAAGAACAGAAATTAGGAAGATATTGATTAATATTGCATTTACATTTTCGAAGATCAAAGTTGAATGGCAAGTAAGAACCCAGGAGAGAGTGCCACAAGCGAGAAATGCGAAAAAAGAAACTGTTAGCATAGGACTCACGGTTAGATTTTAGCAGTAAAATCCCTAAAAAAATATAGTCCTGCGCTTAAATTCGAGAAGTCGATGTATCCATCAGATTAATTACCATGAAAGTATTTACAGGAAAAGGCACAGAAAAGTGAAATTAATAGTCGTTGGAAAGTGACTGAAACCGAGATGCCAGGTTAGAATTGATAACGTTGCAGATTCTTCTTTGGGTTTTTTTTTTCAAGAATCACTATAATACATAGCAAAAGAACGAGACCAGCAATATTCATCGCAGAGAATTATTAATATCTAAGACAGCAGCAGACCGAGCAAAGAATTCTATATAGACTTTCTACTTTATGCCAGAGGAATACGTTAGCTCTAGAAAGTGCAATGAGTAACTATCCTGGAGATTAGCATCAGCCATGCTAATGGGAGGCACAAATGGTTCTCTAACATGATTAAAAGAGATCAGTTTCGTTTCGGGGGCGTTAAAATGAACAAGCAATTTCCTGCATCAGTTAAAAGAAATTTTTTTTTTTTTTTAGATCAGATGCCAATATGATTTTATCGAACCGAGCAGATTTGCCGTTTAGGCAGAAGAAACAGTGGCGTTAGTTGAGGACTGCTGACATCAGGGAGGTGCTGTGGAGATGACCCCACCTCTCCAGATGAGGACTTGGATTCGTTCAAATACATAAATATGGACGCAGTAGAATGTGTAAACAAGTACAGGGGTGTGTAAATTCTTCTCACACGAGTGGTATCCACATTCTGGTAAATATCCACCAGAGGGATTCGTCCCTGTGCTGTAAGTATCACAGCTATGACTAGTTTGGACCGGCTCTGACCAGCTTGGACAAAATATGGCAAGCTAAGACCAGTGGCCTGAGTGAAGACACTCGGGTTCCCACGTAAAAAACTGACCCCCTGTCACAACCTGACTTCGTATGGGGGTCAAGTAAATACTGGGTAAACGAGTAAAGGAGTGTGTAAATTCCTCTCTCACGAGTGATATATACATTCTGATACTTACCCGTCAGATGGACCCGTCTCTGTGCTGGTGGTATCACAGCTACGACCAGTTTGGACCAGGTATGACAAGCCACACCTGCTTTGACTAGGTTAGACCAGCTCTGACCAGCTTGTACAAGCTATGATCAGCTAAGACCTGCTTAGACCAGCGGCCCGAGTGAAAACACTCGGTTCCCCACGTTAAAACTCACTTTTTGTCAAAACCTGACTCAGTTGGGGTGGGGGAAGTAACTCTCTTTACCCGTCAGAGCGATCCGTCCTTGCGCTGGTAGTAACACAACTATGACTAGCTTGGACCGTCTCTGAATAGATTGGACAACTTATGACCAGGTAAGACCAGCGGTACGAGTGATGACACTCGGGTCCTCACCTGAAAAACTGACCTTGTATCACAACCTGATTCAAGTAAATACGGTAGAGGGTTAGACATATGGCTTATCTGCTTACTACCTATTTTAGGAAGACTACGTTGATTCCAAGTGACATAGTATTGCTTGATTGCATTACCTTCATTCAATGCAGTGGAGACGTAACAGGGTGTCATTGATGAAAATTATTAAAAACGTTGTCCTATGTATAGAACGGAGGGCATATCTGGATTGATGTAAAATGACATAGAGGTTTTTTATTTCGCGATTTGATAAAAACGATTGAATCAGATAAAATGAAATCGTACATAGCGTAACCTTTCAACTTTGAAAACTTTCGATATTTTACTTCGAGGTTTTTTCTTTGTTAGCTGTTCATAGGTGCGTACGTATATTTCGTAATCAAGAAAATCTTTCTGTCTCATTAATAATGAATAAGCGCGAGAATGAACGAATATACATATAGACAACGTTCTTCTATATGATTGTAATAATTTTAAATATAAAAACAAAATGTTATGCCCATTTCCAACCTTGTTGGGTGCCATCATACACTTTAATAACAAATTTGTATCTCTGTCTATAAGAAGCAGGATGTCTGTGTGTAACGAATGCACGGCCGCAATTTTCGACGGATTGCACCAAAATTTACATGCACATGATCCAAGTTAGCGGGAAGGCCAAGACCGACTTTGCATTTCCCAACTCCCATCGATAGTGGAAATAATCGATTTTTGCATGCTTCTACGGCATTTTTCATGTAGTTTGCGGCCATTTTCTACTGGCCAGAGTGAGAGCCTATAGCTGGCTGCCACGCATAGGCAGGAAGATTCCATTGGCCAGCGTGAGAGCCAACATCTGACTGACACGAATGTTAACTAGCATGATACATGCAAAAAAAAAATCGATAGCTGCATTCGTCACAAGTGGGAAAAATTTAAATCTGCATGGGATTTTACTCCAATTGGCTCATTCGCTTGCTTAAGATCAATGTTGATTCTGATTCCGCAGAACTGGATTGGGTGTGAAAAAGTATTTGTTGTTAACATTCTTTTTTCATTCGGTTTTTCCAGTTACGAGTCTTTTTTTAAAGCTGATCGTTTTGTGTTCATTTTGTTTAGTTCCTTTTCGTAACATATTTAATGTTTAGTATAGAGCTTAGAAAAAATCCGCAGTGTGAGATAGGCAAGAAGTAAGGCATATAGCAAAATCAGCACGGCAAAGGGCACTCCTTTAAAGGCAAGGAAGGGCAAAAATATTTTAAGTCAAGTGATAGAGATTGCTGTATGAGTCGTACGATTTTTGAATTAAGCACGGGCAACGCCGGGCCATGCTGCTAGTTCTGTATAAAACCGCTTTCTAAAATCAATGGCGAAAAATGGCTTCAACTGGATAAAGCTAATGTGTTTCATTGGAGACCATATTTCTTCGAGTCGTGTGCCCAAAGCTACACTATTTCAAACAAAGAACTGCAACAAATAACAGAAACCACATTACTTGAAGAGTTTCACCAGCAACAGCAGCAGCTAAAATGGATACTACATGTAACTATAAAATAACACAATGATATAACCAAGATGTTATCGTTCCGCGCTACTTCAAACAAAAGTTTACAAAGGAAGCCTTCGTCATTACTGTAAAGAGCGATAACAGTGAACCCGAGAAAACTAATTTCTTGAAAAACAGTTTTAATGTAAGGATTTTTTAAAATTTCAACCGACAGTAGGACTGGTTTTCGTTCAATGAATACAAATTGTTTCCTTATAAGGAAACGGTTACCATTGCCTTTGTCTGGTGGGCACAACTTTCGAAGCGTTGTGATAACAAGGAGAAAGATGAAGACAGCAGTCCAAATGCAAATAATGTATCAAATTTTTCGGGAAAAAAATGTTCATCTTTATAAAAAAAACAAACAACTTTTACTTGTGATCTAATATATTATTATAGCTGCACAAAAATATGTTACCCATCTGTAATGCTGCTAAATAATAGTTTAGCTGATTATTATCTTTAGGGCAAGTGTCCCTCGGCTCCGCCTTTCGGAGGTTGACATTCGGGGTCATATTTGAGGTATAATAGGCAGGTTGATTTTGATTGGCAGAGCTAGCGTGGGAAAGATAGATAGGAGAAATATCTCATTGAGTCGGTTTTTACCCGTCAAATAATGTAGACGTGTTCTCTTTCGTGTCCTAAACGGCTCCCCAGTGAGGTGAGGGCGATCTACACTTGACATGGGTAATAAAAATAGCTAAGTTAAAATTCTGTGTCTGAAGTCTTTCATTGCTAGACCAAATCAAAAAGCGATGGTCCATAAGCGATAAGACCTCGTTCCCCCGCCAGAGGGCTAAGCAACCATGGTTAAATTGTACTCTTTCTTAATTTCATATCAGTCTTTCTGAATTTAACTTAAAGCATTGTATACCTCTCATCATGAACATGAAAAAGAAGATATGCGTTTAATTTTTTGCATGAGTTCATGCCTTGGTCATAATGCTTCTGAAACTGCTGCCAATATTAACAAAGTAAGCGGTGAATGACCCACTCCTGGTCGGAGAGTATGGCGCTGCATTCGGAAAGGTTACTCAGTGAAGATACGAGTTTGAAGAACCAAGTGGTAGAGTTCATCCCTCTGCAACTGACAAGAAACCTCTGGAAACAAAACCCACGTCAAAATGTCTCAAAATATCGCACACAATGGGTGTCAGCAATATTGGATCACCTCACGAAAATTGTCAAAGCGAATGACATTCGATAAATGGCTTCCACATGAACTCAGTGAATTTGCCGCTTTGAAGTCTGTTCGATGGCGCATCTACGAAAATCGAATGGTCCATTTCTTAATCATGCCCTGTGAGTATCAAATTCTGCAAACCGTCTTTTCTTCATTATGCGTCTCAGAAATTTCAACTTTCCGATTAAAAGTAGCAATGTCATTTTTTGCCATTTTCCTTGAAAATTCCTCGTTGCTCACATATTCCGTCTATGGTAAACTCCCCTCCTGGGTATGACGATAAACTACATCCGCATCCTGGGTAAGACGATAAACTACGTCCAACAGCAAGGCCTCTGATCAGGAGGTTTTGAGGAGCGTGGAACCACCTCTTAATTGCTGGTGTTCCCACGTACACCCTGACCCGGGGTGGTAGCACCTGTTAGGGTCCCAGCTATTGGACAATAGTTAACTATTACAAGCAATACTATTTTTGAAAAGGAAATATTACCAACAATACTTTTTTGAAAAAAAAATATTACCAGCAATACTTTTAAAAAAAAAATTATTACCAGCAATAATTTTTTTGAAAAAAATTATTGTTAGCACCACATTTTTGAAGGAAAAATATTGCCAGAAACAGATTTTACAAAATATTACCAGCAATAAAAAATTTTGTCGGCATTAAATAACCCATTGAGGCTGATATGCAGTAAAACAAACCAAACCAAACCAAATCAAACCAAAGCATAGTAATCTCAGAATACTTTTGTAGAACTAGATTTAAGGTCACAGAAACCTTTTTCTATAGAAGGATGCTGAGATTAACATGGACATAGCATGCGAGCAATGAGGAAGATTTAAGGTATGTGGCAAAAAAACGGACACTTTGGATCAGAAAGAGACAGTAGAAATCTCTGATACATATAATGAAAAAAGAGAGCTTGGAGAATTTGACACTCACAGGGGATAAAGAAAGATGGAGTAGTGAGTTGTGATGAGAAATTGTTCCTTTGTAATAATCGTAAATTCGTCAGCTGATCATGACGAAATACCAAAACATTCTCAAAAACGAAAATTGCACCAACAGAAGATTATGGTGACTGGTGTCCCGCCATTGGGGTTGTCCGTTACAGTTTTCAGGAATCTAACCAGAGCATCACTGTTTACTACCTGGAGCTGGATAAAATGCACAACCAGTCAAGCAAAATGCAGGCAGCACTGGCTAGCCGATGAGGTTCAATTCAGCTTCTTTCCAATATTCGGCCGTATATTTACAGGATGATATTGCAGAAGCTCAACGGCTATCAATACGAAACTTTGCCCGCTAACTACATCTTCAGACACAGAGAAAAAAAAGTCTTTCTGCTACGAAACATCCAAAACATTTTCGAGCTTTATCATATATATATATATATATATATATATATATATATGTATTGCCTACGAATATTATCAATATATATTATTTTATGTTGGACAACCTTGTAACTTGAAGGTCCGCGTTCCATTTTGACTTGAGTAGGACGATAAACTACATCCGAAACAAAGGCCTCTGATCGGAAAATTGGAGACTTTTAGAAGCGTAGAACCACCTCTTAATTGCTGTTTTTATCATGTTCCCCCTGACACGTGGTAGTAGCACCTGTTACGGTCCCAGATATGGGCAAATAGGGAAACACAACAGCAAATATGAAAGTATAAATATATTATTTTATTGTAAAAATACAAGCAATACTTTATTTTTAAAGAAAAATGTCGAACAGTACATTTTCAAATTATTTCGATTCGAAATTAGATATGCTGCTCAAACACGACATACAATCACATTGCTTCTTTCTATAAACTTATTTGTTTATTTTTATTGGACAGAATTTATCACGTAGCGTTATATATATATATATATATATATATATATATAGATAGATAGATAGATAGATAGATAGATAGATACATACATACATACATAATATAAAAAACCTGATACTTTGGATTACGACTCCAATGCAATAAATTATAACCATGAAATTTTAGTGTTTGAGCCTTTTATATTCTTACTCTGTCGTGGACATTGAGTTCTACCTAGATTCTACGCTTTTGGATGGATATATATATATATATATATATATATATATATATATATATATATATATATATATATATATATCTTGAGTAATTCATCGACTCTAGAAGAAACCTCAACAGAATGCAGAAATCACTGGACGGCAGTTTCGTCCTATTTAATTATCTCAAATCCTCTTTACTTTCTATCATTTGTATATCCTCGGCTGAACCGGCTTCAAATGCTTCTGCATAGAGCGGTTTGGAGATGGTAGTCGTGGCTCTCGGAGGCACAGTCCTATGGGTAAAGGAACTTAGATGAGTTCCACCACGGAATTCGTGAATAAGCGGCGACATATCGAGTCTAGTTCGCTACCCCTTCGTGCGACCCGTTAGTACAGTTGGTATGACGTTTGCCTCTCAATGTAACTGTCCGGATTTCAATCCTCTATAGTAGATGCACACTGCTGATAAGTCCCAGATATAAGACGAAACGACCGTCCAGTGGTATCTGCTAGACTATGAATTACGTTATATCCTGTATTTTATATATATATATATATATATATATATATATATATATTGCCTACGAGTATTATCAATATATATTATTTTATATTGGATAATATTACTGTTATTATTATTATTATTATTATTATTATTATTATTATTATATTTCCTTTAATTTCTGATGTGTACATATTTCTTTCTGGTCCCCCGCCCACAGCCCTATGTTTAAAAATGGCATCATGACATTTTCCACTGACCAATTGAAAAAACATTTATTTTACATACAGAAGGCACTTCGTAAGGTGTGGGCTGTATTCGTGAGAACAATTTTTTGTATTTGTTCAAAGCATGGGCTTCCATGAATCCCTTCAATGAGTCTACTGGAATCTTTTCCAATCAATCCGAGGGCTCCAACTCCAACAGGGATCGTTGATGTCCCCATGTGTGGCATTTTATCATTATTATGTTTAATAAAATGGACTCTATTCTTCGATTCCATGAGATGTGGTTTATTTTAGAAGGGGCTGTATCTCTGCCGACTCCACATCCTAAAATATGATATAAGCAAACATTAGAATTTAATTTGGCATCACTACACGAAGTGCAAAATAAATTCTGTATGGTCCAAGTTTGGTTAAGTCGAGAACTTTTTCACCATCCACCCGGTATATAAATTGTGCCCAGCCTCGGGAAAATCAGTTTATTAAATATGTGGCGCTGAGAGAGTCCTGACATGTTTTACTGCATGCCCGTGTGCTTAGTAACACGTTACGAAATTTTGTTATTGTTAAGATAATAAAAGTTATAAGCAGGTTTGACATGGCATAATGCCTGTCGATGGCGGTGGTAATGGTGTTAGGCGGATTGCCTGTGGCTAGTTATCATCTTTCAAATCATTAGATTTCCCGCCATTGCCAGCTGATCACGAAAGCCGCCATTTTCTTTCGACGTATTCATTTTTTGCATTATTGAATTTCTTTCCCGCTCATTAGTTTTTTTTTGTTTTTTTTTTTTATTCGGTTTTTATTCTTCCTCTAAGCTTTTTATCGTCTTTATTTTCCTTTTCATTGAAACTGTTTCTTTCGCTTTCGTATTTTTCCTTCTTAAAATTAATTATTCTATATGCGAAACCATCGATTGATATAGAAGATTACGTTTAACAGGACGTGAAGTATTGCCTTATGCTCTTTTATATACTGTGAGGAGACATGGCTCTCCACTATTTTCTATCATTCGTAGACTGAGCAATGTTTTTTTCCGTTTACTCTCCTCCCCAATCCCTGTTCTGCCATCCATTTACACATGCTTATGGTATTCCTCTGTCACTGTATGTACTGTGAGTGTCTAATTCTCCAAGCCCTCTTTCTTCATTATATGTATCACAGATTTCTGCTCTCGCTTTCTGATTCAAAGTAGAAGTGTCCTTGTTTTACCACTTAACTTAAAACTTTTTCGTTGCTCACGTGCTTTGTCCATGGTAGTCTCAGCATCCTTCTGTAGAACCACATTTAAGTTGCCTTAAATCTCGTTCTACAGAAGGATTCTGAGATTTCCATGGACGGAGTACGTGATCAACGAAGAAGGATTTTCAGGGGATAATGGTAAAGAGGACATTTCTGCTTTAATATCTCCCTGTAAAAATAGATGTATTATAATTATTACATATAAATATATATAAAATTTAGGTGTTTTCCCCAAATATTATTCCCCACTCTCTCTCTCATATATATATATATATATATATATATATATATATATATATATATATATATATATATATATATAATTATTTATTTAAAAATATGATTCCAACTCGCTCCATAAGAGGTCTCATGTTTCAAAACAAGAGCCGAAAACTTCAAAATAATATTTGAATTAACTTGAGTTAAAGTGGGCTCTGTTCCATCTTCAAGCGAAATTTTTTGGGAATGACTTATTTCTGAAATTTACGAGTTTTAATAGTATGGTCAGAATTGAAATCAAAAATTTCCATGGTAACATCAAGGGCGGATTGTTTAGAATCGGCAGGGGTGGGGTGTTAATAATTTGTATCAGTATAGAGTTACTTTCATAGATGCCGGGTCACGGTAAGGTGGGGGTGGCTAAATTTACGACGGAGGAAGTTTTCGCATAGTCTGGCTTGAGCGTCTACGGAGATTTATTTATTTATTTTTATTTTATTCTTTTATTATATCTCTTTATGAAAGGGATTTGTGTATATGAAAAGACCGTAACGTTTGTTATTTGACGACTTCATAAAGGGTTATCAATTTTTGTAGGTTATTAAAACTATGTATATGGGCTATGGATTTTAAAATTTATTTTTTTGTATGCGTGTTTTTAGCTAGTTATTCAGAGCGTAAGTTCGGTTGTGTCGGCAGAAAACCTTTAATTCTTGCCTGTTGTTTAATAGGTTTTTATTATTTAGAAGCTTAATAATGTGTAGTTTCTCATGGAGGCACAAAGGGCATGGGTCATCCCAAGTTTTGCAAGTTCTAGTCCTGTTAATGATTTTCCATTTTACTTTAGGTGTCCTATTTTTTTCTTTCAGGTGCCAAAAATATTTGGATAGAGAGGTCTGATGTCTAAAGTTTATGTTGTTGAAGGAGCATTTATGCTGCCTCCATCTGGTTTTAAAGGAATTTTTCGTGGACCCATATATATATATATATATATATATATATATATATATATATATATTAAGGCATTAATTATTATAACCAAGGTTCGTTCCAAGTTTTTGAAATTCTCATATACTTTCATTGTTCATTGCAACTTATGTAACGGCGTTTCCGCTCGCGAGGGACGTTTGATTGATTTGAACCTTTTAAAAACCGTTTATTCTACATTCAACATCATTACTTTATGAAACAAAATGGCTATTTTTGTAGTGACTTTATAACATATTTATGTTATAATTTTCGAATAAATTAATTATATATATATATATATATATATATATATATATATATATATATATATATATATATTGATACACGTTTCATTAAATATTATAGACAAGTGTTGTCTATTTTATGTAAATTTTTTCGTAACGTCTGATAAGTTTAGTAACACTATCGCTGAACGAAGAAAGAAATTCACAATATTGATCCATTTTTTTTTATTTTAATACAATCTAGGCTTTCGGCTTACATAAGCCATTATCAAAGATGTCACATACAACATATTAAACAATATACGGACAAGACAGTGATGATAGTTTGTCATTGCAAACTCGCTATCACGACGCTTGACACTACATCTGAATGAAAACTCTAACATTTTTAGGCATTTAAAACAACATGCTTGGCCGCACACACAATTCCGTAAAATACTTGTCGAAAACACAATTATACTTCGACGTGAAAACAATAGACAAAATCTAAAAATCCTTGAAGCATTATACATCAAACAGTTGAAATCCAGCCTAAACAAAATCAATTATGGCATCTCTACAAATATTCTTAAATCTCTATAATTTGTAACAGAAACCATTGGTTTATACCAATGGCTTCCCATAGTTCTCAATTCACTCTCGTGTGGTCATGTGTGACGTCATGAGATGCGGTGCGATTTTCGCTTCTAGCGTCTTATATGCACGTGTTTATCGTTGCTTATAAATCATCTATGTAAACATTGACAGACTATCATCACTGTCTTGTCTGTATATTGTTTAATATGTTGTAATTGACATCTTTGATAATAGCTTAAGTAAGCCGAAAGCTTAGATTGTATTAAAATAAAAAAAATATGGATCAATATTGTGAATTTCTTTCTTCGTACAGTGATAGTGTTATTAAACTTATCAGATGTTACGAAAATTTTTTACATAAAATAAATAGACAACACTTTCTATAATATTTAATGAAACGTGTATGAATGAAAAGATGCTGCCTAAATACACACACAATATATATATATATATATATATATATATATATATATATATATATTATGTTGGTGCAAAATTAATGACGTAATAATGTCGTTTTTTGAGGTTAAAAAATACGTCTAAAAACGACACTATTACGTCATTATTTTTGCACCAACCTAATATATATATATATACACACGCATATATATATATATATATATATATATATATATATTGCAAGTATACTACCTCTTTAGGCCCGAGAGCCATGTGTTTGGCGGTTAAACGAAGTTAATGGTAGTTACATATAAAGTAGAAAATCATCAAGAAAATCAAGCAGCGCAGAGTCCGAGAAAACTACAATAAGAGGAGAAATCAGTTTATATAATATATATGATGGTGTTTTTTTCAAATACCTGCCTACCAACACTCTAAATTTACAATTTATACCATAATATTATATTAAATTAATAATATTCTTGAACTTTGTATCTGCATATAATATGGCGTTTCCCTCACGAGAACCAGATTTTTTAAACAAGAAACCGTATTAAATCGTACATTTACCACTTGTGCCAGATGAATTGGGTAAGTATGAAACACTTTGTTTCACTCAAAAGTAGGTATATATGTATTTATAATATACACTTTATAGCTCTGTTTAGCTATATTGAGCACTATTTTGTTTACACATCAATTTTAATAAACATTTATTTGCTCATCTACATATATACGTTATCACGCGCATATAATATCTTGTTATTTAGTTTATGTTAATATATATATATATATATATATATATATATATATATATATATTATGAAATTGACAAAGTCTGCCAATTATTTTAAGACGTTTTTTATGTTTAAACATTTTTTTTATAGATACAAATATTTAAGTAAATGCTCTGTTTATAATAAACAGTATTAAACAACATTTACCGGAATAAACATATTATGGTGCCAAAGCTATCTTTCGTTGTGACTGACCAGACGATGTGCGTACTTGAATGCCATCATTCGCTTTGAAATGGACACCCCGACTCTACCTCTTTCCAAAGGTGACTGATATGTGGATAAATATTAACTCTTAGGCCCCTTATCAAAATGGTCGCCCCAGCGGTTTCCATAGTAATCAATTTTCCGAATGAACATGCTTATAAAGACGCGTAAATTTCTAGATTGGTTATTCCTAAATTTTCGCTCGAGGATGAAACAGGGCTTGTTACTTTAATTCAAATTAATTTTAATAATTATATTGACGTTTTCGGCTCTCGTTTTTGAAACATGAGAACTCTTATGTAGCGAAGGAATCATATTTTTATATATACATATATATATATATATATATATATATATATATATTTTAAGAGAGAGAGAGCGAAAGATAGATAGATAGATAGATAGATAGATGTATTGCTGTCATAGCTTCAAAATATAGCGGCATAAAATGCTGACACTTATGTTACTCATCTCAGTTATATAGGTACAAAAATATAAAAAATTACTACAATGAAATTAGACTTCATTTATAACAAAATTAAATCTATTCTAATCATTTAAATATCATTCTATTTGGAAGTTTGCTTTTAACTCATATAAAATATCATAAAAATCAGTCTTAATAATTTAAAATTGCCCCAGAGACTTCGTAATGTCAATTTATGTCATCAAGAATTCACTCAATTTACGCCATGGTTGATGTCTGCAGACAAAATAACTGGAATTCTGTAATTAAACTTTTTTCATCCTTAGTCATTATAAAGATATAGATGTATGCAAATTTCTTTTTAATTCAATTTAACTCCTTTGGAAAGATATTGCTTATACTTGACATAAACTTAAGTGAATATATATATATATATATATATATATATATATATATATATATATATATATATATATATATATATATAAGGATAGCGGCTCAGATTGAGGAATCGGAGAGCCGATTTCGAATTCCACTCAAATCCATTACATTCACTTATGTGACACTATTTAGGTCGCTAGAAAGAAAGAAGAAAAAAAAAGAAAGGCGAGAATTAAATTTAGGTGATAAGAAGCCATCACGAAAAGGACACTAAGCGATGTTATTCTTTTTAACAAAGAAAAATGCTAAAGGTTTTATTCTCATTAGTGAGGAAATTAAGGTCGCGGATGTTTCGGATTTAATCTGATTTATGTTACGGGGCGGCGAGTAAGATATATCCAATCTGCCCATGGCAATGATAAAAATTTCAAGTTGGACAAGCGACCACCCGCAGAATTCTAAAGAGATAAAAATAAAAATTAATTAATGACGCACTGACCGAAAAACAAAATGCCCACTGGACCTCCCGCAGGGTGCTGGAAGATAAAAAATAATTAGGTCAAGCTTGACCGAAACCAAAATGTCCGTGGAACCACCTCCATATCATTTGGGAAAAACACCTGTTTATTTTCAGGGCTGGCTATGATAGCAAAATTATTTTATCAGAACGAATAATTGGCACCAAGGTGCGATACGTCCAATTGACCACACACTTGATAATTGGCGAAAACCTCGTTGACGAATTCCATATGATTCGGTTAAGATAAGAGTCTAAGGTTTGTTGTCGGGCAGAAGAAAGGGAAGAATGGAAAAAGGAAGAGAAAAAGGAAGATAATTTTTTTTTTGAGCAAGAATTTTTGAACCGAGGCTAGTCTGGCCACACCCACACTGCTGGGCGCCCATTGGCTGAATGCTGGCGTGAGCGGCAGGCGAAGGTAATCATGTGAAGAAGGAGGGGAGGCCTGTTGGCACCCATTGAAGAGATCGGTATGAGATGCCACTGTGAGAGAGAGGGGAAACCCGTTGACACCCTTTGAGGGTATGGTGAGATACCAATATGAGAACAGAAGAAGGTGGGAGGACGAAAAGACTTCGTACACATGACATCACACATTATGAAAATTTCTCGAACATTCAGGCCGGTAAATTTTGTTTAATACTGTTTATTATAAACAGAGCATTTACTTAAATATTTGTATCTATAAATAGAATGTTAAACACAATGTCTTTATATATATATATATATATATATATATATATATATATATATATATATGTGTGTGTGTGTGTGAAAATATATAGAAAATAGGAAAGAACTGGTTAAGTAAATAATCCAAAGTTCTTTAGTATTTTTGTTATTATATTTAAAAAATAGTGCTCGATACAAAAGTAGAGCATAAATATAATTTTTTTTTAAAAAATATGATTCCAACACGCTACATAAGAGGTCTCTTTGAAACATGAGACCTCTTATGTAGCGTGTTGAAATCATATTTTTAAATAAATAATTATATATACATATATATATATATATATATATATATATATATATATATATATATATATTATTTTTGCACCAACATAATATATAACGTTTGCGTGATAAAATCTGTCGGATAAAAATAAACACATAACTTCTTTATAAAAAGAAACAATGTGTTTATTTTTATCTGACAGGTTTTATCATGTAATCGTTATATTATATGGATAAAATGAGATTAGTTGTAATTAAATGAAATTAATATATTAATAATTTACTTAAATTATTTAATGTATGTTTTACTATATAGTGAAAGATGTAGCATTAAATAGATTAATATTAATATGTTTTTAATAAAAATATTAATTTTAATTTCTTACTCCCATCTATAATAGTCTAAAATCCTTTCTAAAAAATTTTATGGCCTTTTTCTTTTGTTTATTCTTCCTTCCTTGTTGATAGGTTACATTTCATTTATGTTTGTCTCCATTTTCAACCATTACGTTTATCTGTACCCGAATCTACCACAGCTACCTTCAGTCCCTAACCCCTCTTTATCTATATAACTTCCTCCTCTATCATAGGGCCAATTCTTACTCCCTCTCCTTTTATTCTTTCCTTTTTCTTTTTTTCATTCTTTCCTTTCTTTGCCTTTCAAATTTCCTGTGAAGAAATGTGGGAATTTATTCTTTTTAGTAAATGTATTTGCATTGCTTTCCCATGGACGAAATGATCATCTGCATGAGGTAAATTGTTTGGATCTCATTAATTGTAATACACACACACACACACACTTACGCGCGCGCACACACACACGCACACACGCCAGAGCATTAGAAGCTGGTTCAAGCAAGGATATACAAGTGATAGAAATTAGGGGATTGTAGTCGTAGCACATGAAAGCACAGTTCTCTGGGTAAAAAAGCAACTCAGATGAGTTCCACCACGGAATATGTGAGTGAATGGCGCTATATATATCGAGTTGGAACATTTCGTATGACGTTTGAGTAATAACGTAACTGTCCGGGTTTCAATTCTCCGTAGTGGATGCGCACTTCTGATGAGTCCCAAAATAGGAGGAAACGGCCGTCCAGTGCTTTCTGCATTCTGTTGAGGTTTCTTCTAGACTCGATGAATTACTTCATTATAAATATATATGTATATATAACGTTTGCCTATATATATATATATATATATATATATATATATATATATATATATATATATATGTGTGCATATATGTGTATGCGTATTTCTAAATAAATACACTGTTTAATAAATAAACGTAAGGACTACACAAATATGGGTATCCACTAAATATAAGGTTTAAATAATATATAAATATATATATATATATATATATATATATATTTCTGAGATGAGGTATTATGTACATTATTTACTAGAACAGTCTATCCAAGTGAGCGAAATAAGGCCTCCAGTTCGACATTCAAACCATCTGAAGAACGTCGGAGCGTACAACGGCTGAAATGTTATAAATATGGCAATAGTTCGAATAATGTAAATAGTGTATATATATATATATATATATATATATATGCATATATGTGTATGCGTATTTCTAAATAAATACACTGTTTAATAAATAAACGTAAGGACTACACAAATATGGGTATCCACTAAATATAAGGTTTAAATAATATATATATATATATATATATATATATATATATATATATATATATATATATATATATACCTATTTATATTTCTGAGATGAGGTATTATGTACATTATTTACTAGAACAGTCTATCCAAGTGAGCGAAATAAAGCCTCCAGTTCGACATTCAAACCATCTGAAGAACGTCGGAGCGTACAACGGCTGAAATGTTATAAATATGGCAATAGTTCGAATAATGTAAATAGTGTATATATATATATATATATATATATATATATATATATATATATATATATATATATATATCAACATTACTCATTTCTTCTTTCGCTTTTCTGTAATTCGCTCTTCCAATTATTTGATTGCTTTCAGACATTCTTCTTCTTCTCCCTTTTTTTTCGTCTTCATTCTACTTCTTTCTTTCTTTCCCATCCTTTTCTTTTCCTCTTCTTGTTTTCATCTCCCTCTTCTTCTTTTTCTTCCTCCTCTTCTTCTTCTTCTTCTTCTTCTTCGTCTTGTATTTTATCCTCTTTTTCTTAACTGTTTTCTCTTTCTTTTCTTCTTCAAAATTTTCTCTTTCAAATTTTTATCGACCTTCACTTTCTCTTTATTGCTTTTCCATCTTTCTTTCCTTCTTTACTAACTTATCTCTATTTCTTCCTCTTCTTAATCTCATTCATTTTCCTTTCTTTCTTTCTTTCTTTCTTTCTTTCTTTTCAGTGTCCTTTCTACCATAAGTCAACGACAGAACTGTCTTCGCTTTTTCTTTTTTCTTTTTTTCTCCTCTTTTCATAACTATCTTCTTTTTCTTCTTTCTTTTCTCTGAATCAAAATCTCACGACACTTTTTAAACAATTCTTTTCATGTAATCTTCTTCTTGGGACCGTTTCCTTCTGTCGCTGCATTCTCCGTTTCTTCTTACTTATTCTTTTATTTATTCAACGGTTTCCTCTTATTCTTCTCGCCATATTTTCTTCTTGAGATTTACTAAAAGTCAAAGGATTTAAAACAAAAATTGCCCCTAAATTCTTTCCAGCAATTCTGACAGTTCCTATCAGTTGCATCTGTGCCAGGACGTCTGTTGGGCATAATTTTGCGCGATTTCTTGGTTTTCTTTTATCGTAAATCGTACTGTTCGTTGCTGCTGGCATAAAATGGGCTTAAAATCAAATGAATGAGAATAAGCAAATATATATATATATATATATATATATATATATATATATATATATATATATATATATATATATATATATATATATATATATATATATATATATTTTTATATTTTTTTCTAATTGGGTCTGGAATATTAATAGATGGACATAAGTAAAAATTCTTTCTCATCTTCCCACTGAATCTTTGTACCTGCCTCAATCCCTCTATATATGGGGCGGGTCTGCATATATATATTAAAGACATTTTTATGTTTAACATTCTTTTTATAGATACAAGTATTTAAGTAAATGCTCTGTTTTATAATAAACAGTATTAAACAACATTTACCGGCCTGAATGTCCGAGAAATTTTCATAGAAAATTTTCGTCCTTTGACAGGATTCGAACCTGCATCCTATACGGAACCGTCATTTAGCGTGACGTGCCTAACCTCTCAGCCACATAGGATCATCCGGTCGGCAAGATCGAATTTACTGCTTATAAACGATCCTTTATATATATATATATTTGGTTGGTGCCAAAATAATGACGTAATAATGTCGTTTTTAGACGTATTTTCTAACGTCAAAAAACGACATTATTACGTCATTATTTTGGCACCAACCATATATATGTGTGTGTGTGTGTGCGGTTTGTATGCGTACGTATATGCATATATAAGTTTATATATTAAGATATGTCTTATTAAAGAATTTACATAAGATTTTGTCTACTTATCTTTTATAGGATCCTCTCCTAATTTCGGACACGCTTCTTAGTATCCTTATTTAAGGAAGAAAGAAAATTACGATGTTGATGCATATTCATTTTATTCCGAGTACTTTCGACATTACCACGATATCATCATCATGGTCTTGTTTTTTTCTAAGATATAAATTGGTACAGTATTTCCATTATTCGGACTATTGTCCTCATCTTTGTCGCCATATTTATAACAACGTTTCGGCCGTTGTACGCTCCGGCCTTCTTCAGGTGGTTGGAATTTCGAAGAAGGCCGGAGCGTACAACGGCCGAAACGTTGTGATAAATATGGCGACAAAGATGAGGACAATAGTCCGAATAATGGAAATAATGTACATAATACCTCATCTCAGAAATATAGACAGATACTGAAAGGCCGAAACGTTGTAATAAATATGGCGACAAAGATGAGGACAATAGTCTGAATAATGTAAATAGTGTACATAATACCTCATTTCGGAAATATAGATAGATACTGAAGGGCCGAAACGTTGTAATAAATATGGCGACAAAGATGAGGACAATAGTCCGAATAATGTAAATACTGTACATAATACCTCATCTCAGAAATATAGACAGACATATAAATTGATGTGGTCATAATTTTTTAAAACGATTTTTTTATGTTCATCTACAAATTAAATTTTTAAGTGAAAAAACGGTAAATTTATGTACAGTAGGATTTAAAAAAAATTCTGATGTAACCACACGACAGATTTCAAGGGAGGTAACAAAGCTATTCAAATGTCTTAAAAAATAAATTCAGCGACACGCAAAATGCTCTATAAAAATGTATGCTTCAAATTATTCTCCCTCCACGCATGAATTAAATAGTAGGACAAAGTCTTTAGCTTTGGTTGGCAACCAGTCCATTTGAAGCACAACTCCGAATTTTTTTTTTTAAGCATTTCACCCCAAGTAAGGCGGGGAACCACTAGCACGCAAGGGGTTACAGAAAATTTAGAGCAAGATCAGATAGGAGTGATAGAAGAAATAATGAGGAGGTGAGTAGTGGAAAGATGAAGGCAACTGGAGATGTCCAGTTGACATTACACTTGAATAGCTGGAGATTATAGCTCTCAGGGAAACTGGAATAGGGAAGGGAGTTCCACAGGCGAGAGGTGCGAGACATGAAGCTAATGGAGTAGAAGAGACGGCTCCATTTACGAGTTTCGACAGTGAAGGGTATATATATATATATATATATATATTGATTTAAATAAACATAATTTTCATTTTATTTTTTTTTTTGAATATCTGGCCCTAGGCTGCCTTTTCATCAGGGATCAATCGTTGGCAACCTTTAACTCATTTGAATTGATAAGAGATAGTTCTGGAACACGCTTAAAAGTAAGAAATACGTAAAATTGAGAAAAAACAAATAAATTTAACGAAAGTATATATATATATATATACATATATATATATACAAGGGTGTGTTCAAATGTTCATGGGCTGGCTATAAAAGAGTGGTGCTAGAGATTTGAAATCTCTCATGCTTTAATTTCAACTCTTATTAATAACTGTTTATTTCCGACTGGTAGTTAGGAACCCTAACTCTTGCGTAGCGTCTTGAGCGGCCGCTCTGATCAACAGTTGTATAATACCGGGGTGTCTATAGTGCCACGTCACGCATGGAAAGGTGTCCCTGCATTTACCTCCGGTGGGCAACCCTGAGGCCACATTATGTTGCAGGCTGTGCCAACTTCTCTCTGCCCACGTCACGGTGGATAACCGTCTGCTTCTTCTACTCCAGGCCTTCTCATTTTTAATACCGTAATTATGTTCATCGACGTCTCCACATGCCTTGATCTATCCGCTGTCCTTTTCTTCATCCTTTCCTCTATCACTCCTATTTGCTCTCGCTCCAGCTCTCTGTAACCCTTTGCATGCTAGTGGCTTCCCGCCTTGCTTGGGGTGAAACGCTTAAAAAAAAAAAAAAAATTAAATGTAACTAATTGCGACTTCTCTTGAAAATAGACAAAATTTGACATCGTGTTATTATGAGTCAAGTTTAGCCCCCAGAGACATTCATGCTGATATGGTTGCTGCATTAGGCGATGTTACTTCAGATTTATCTACAGTACAAAAGTAGGCTGCTGAATTTAGGAGGGGAAGAGAAAATCTTGAATATGACGCAAATGTTCTGTAACTGTCACCACCGAGATCGTGTTCACCACATGGTGATGGCTGACAGGCGAATAAGCAATGTTATTGGCATATCCCGTGAGAGAGGTGAGCATATTCTGCACAATGAACTTGGCATGACCAAGGTTTGTGCTCGGTGGCTGCTACGTCTTCTGACATCCGATCAAAATCACGGGAAAATCTTCAATCTTGCCACACAATCAAATGAGATTACTATGTCAATTCGATGAAGTTGGTCCTAAAGGCCATCAAGACTAAGCGACCGATACTGACCAAAGTGAGCTTGTCTAATTAGGACATTGCCACAGCACACAAGTTTATCATTTCAATGGAAGTTGTGCGCGACTATGGCTTTCAACTGTATGATCACCCTTACTATTCTTCTGATTTGACTATTGTTGTAAGCTAAGGAAGGTTACTGAATAGAATAATCACACAAAGGTTGGTAATGAAAGATCATACGTATAACAAGAACAACACATATAAGATTTAGCAGCAGCGCGTAGAAGAAGTAGTCAACTGCTATAAGTGAGTCAAGTGAATTCCACAATGAATCTCCAACTGCAGGATATCTACCAATCGCCTCACACGCTCAGATGTCGCACAGGACCGAATTTTATCAAGGGTATCCAAACCTGTAGGCGCGGCCAAAAATTCCCTGTATAAAACAGCTGTTTTCCCAATGAGTCTCTGCCATTCAACATAGCTTCGTCTGGGAATCCTCTCTGCCCTGAGACTGAGAGTTTGACCAGCACAGCTGGAGACGAATCTTCAACTGCAGACCAACATACAGTATTTACTATTATAATTTCATGTGAATGGGGACATGCCCATTATCATCCGTAGGTAATGCTACAACAATTACCATCTGTTCTTCAATATGAAAAAAAAACAAAACAAAAACACTTAGCTGGCAACTAGTATTGCAGTGACTATGATGTGATATCTGCTGTTGAGCAACTGGGTGAAAAGACTTCTTTGAACAATCAGATGTCTTTTAAAAACGGAGTTATTAATAAGGTCTAGTATCATTATTTAACAGCCTAAGAACGTTTCAGCATAACCTCATATGCACACACACACACACACACACACACACACACACACACATATATATATATATATATATATATATATATATATATAGACGATTCTCCCGTCGAATTCGACGTATGAGGGTCAAGCATATGAAACCGACAGCCCAACAACAGCACATGACATTTTGATTATAGTGGTGAAGGTTTCGTGCAGGACCATCCACACTTTTTGAAGGGCCGAATACAGAGACCTGGTGCAGTAAGTGCCACAGGGTCCCCAAACGGCCCTCCGCAGGTTTTGAATTCAGAGTTGTCCTTCTCCTAGACCAGTTGCCATCCAAGGCTATAGAACCAAGTCTGTCCTGCTATTTACCCATAGCTGGAGGGAGAAGAAAAGGATTCATACTTTTCCCAAGGGTATTAGCACGTAAGTGAATGTAATGGATTCGACTGGAATTCGAACTCGGCTCTCCGATTACTCCACCGTGGCTATATATATATGACATTTTTATGTTTGTACAATAAAATAATTGACAGACATTGTCCATTTCATAATGTGTGACGTCATATATATATATATATATATATATATATATATATATATATATATATATATATATATATATATATATATATATATATAGGATTGGTGTATACGGAATAAATTCCAATAGCCAAGAAATACTATTCTTAAAAGAGTGTTCAATACAGAGTAGAGGAAACATAATGATATATATATATATATATATATATATATATATATATATATATATATATATATATATATAAATATATAAATAAATAGAAAACAGACAACCATAAGTGTCCATTGGCCATTTTTTGTTTTCTATTTAAATTGAATTAATAATTGCTCTGATATGATATTAAGCTCTCTGGATTCCATCCTCCTTGGGATTATCCATACGGATTACCAAACATTTTACTATATATATATATATATATATATATATATATATATATATATATATATATATATATATATACAGAGAGAGAGAGAGAGAGAGAGAGAGAGATACTGATAATACTATAAATATAAATTTTTGTCCTGACTGGTAACGCAATTCCGAGTGAAAGAAAGAAAAAGAAAGAATGAAAAGCGGGAACATTCAACAAAGGTATTGAAAATATTAAAAAGAAAAAAAAAGAAAGAAATAAGGAAAGAAAGAAGTGTACGGGAAGAAAGCGATGAGGAAGAATGAGAAAAAAGTTAGTGAAAATGAAGTATTAAAAAGAAAAAAAAATCAAAATATGACCAAAAAGAATCAACAAAGGAAAGTTGAAGACGAAAAGACAGAAGAAAGAAAAAAAAACAAAGAGAACGCAGAAAGACTGATACAGGACAAGGAGAAAGAAAGAAAGAAAGAAAGAAAGAAAGAAAGAAAGAAAGAAAGAGAACACAAAAAGGCTGATAAATGTGAAAGTGAAAGAAAGAAAGAAAGAAAGAACACAGCATGATTGATACAGATGGAGAAGAAAGAAAGAAAGAAAGAAAGAATGAAAGAAAGAAAAAGAACACAGAAAGGCTGATAAATTTGAAGGTGAAAGAAAGAAAGAAAGAAAGAAAGAAAGAAAGAAAGAACACAGAAAGATTGATAAATTTGAAGGTGAAAGAAAGAAAGAAAGAAAGAACACAGAAAGATTGATACAGATGGAGAAGAAAGAAAGAAAGAAAGAAAAAGAACACAGAAAGGCTGATAAATTTGAAGGTGAAAGAAAGAAAGAAAGATCACAGAAAGATTCATACAGATGAAGGAGAAAGAAAGAAAAAGAAAGATGACAAAATACACAAAGAATAAAAATGAACATAAAATACAAAAAGAAAATAATAAAAATGCAAGACTAAAAGAAGCAAAATAAAATATAAGATGAAGAAAAACGGATTGATTATGTAATCAAAGTACAAATGTTAAAGAAAGCAAAAACTAAACGAATACTTAGATTGACAATTTCTAGGACACATAACAAGGAAAATAAGCTTGGAGAATTTGAGACTCACTGGGCATATTGAAAGGAAGGGATAGATAGCTAAGGAGTAAGCAATATTATCAGGCGGTCATTTAGCATCCCGCTACCAACTTTTTTTTTATCAATATCAATTTTCGTACAAAAAGTGGATCACAGCGCTTATTCAGCTTAATGTATATTTTCAGAAGATCTAAACTTCTAATTGGTCACTTAATATTTAATAACATCGACCTAGTTCTTGACCTGGCCAAAAAGATAATTCCGCCAAAATCTATCAAGCTTCTGTGAGCCTATCACGTGACCAAAGTTAGCAATAAGATATGAAACGTCTTTCATCTTTGACGGTGCGCAGATCGGAACCCTTTGAACTCGTCACACGGTTACAGGTTTTACGTTAAAGTTCCTTAACATGATTCCAGCCTGAGAGAACACTCATTCACACAGCAATATTTTATGACGGACAATCAACTTAAGTTTTCCACATTCAGCTTAAATATACGAATCGTTTTTCATACGCTTTCAAGCTCAACGTTAATTATTGCAATTAACATAAACACAGCTTGTTAAGAACCCCTTACCCCAACTAAAATATTCTCTTCGAACAAGTGAAAACAAATCAAAGAGCGAGAATTCCGTAAACCTTAAACTAAGTCGTAAACAATATTTCTCTATTTCAAATACAAACTGGTATTTTTTTCTTAAATTACTACAGTACCAAAACACTTTCTCATTCAACAAATTATAATCTATCAAATTAGAACTTTGATAACCTTTCATCTAAACATAAAAAGACGTTTGAACTTTTTAAAATCATCTCTTTACTCCAGTTGTTTTTGTATTTCTTGTTTATATAAATATTTTATTCATTGTTGTGCAAAAACTGTTCTTTCTCCTGTTGTCCTTATTCTATATTTGTTGAATACTAAAATTTAATGTGAGAGGGAATTGTTAATTTCATCACGTAGCCTAATTTACTCAACACTTTTTGATCAATATAATTTAATCCATTAACACAACCTCTACAGACCGTTATAACTTGTCTGCAGAACAGGGAGTAGGCGGTATAGTAAAAAAAAAAAAATACATTGCAAAACGCTGTCTAGGTTGTGAAGCTGTGGAGAGTCATAATTTTCCAGGAAATGATGGAACACAGT
Organism: Acanthosepion lycidas; assembly: GCA_963932145.1. Classification (NCBI taxonomy): domain Eukaryota; kingdom Metazoa; phylum Mollusca; class Cephalopoda; order Sepiida; family Sepiidae; genus Acanthosepion; species Acanthosepion lycidas. The sequence goes on from OZ010580.1 coordinate 119,186,450, forward strand.
AGAGAAAAAAAAAAGAAAAATATTCTACGACGATCCTTTCTTTTTTTTTTTTTGTGGATTAGACAGTTTCCAGAAAATATTCCATCCGTCCAATGACGCCACCTGGCGGAAAATAGTGGTTATCAATTCACGATAACAATCTTGTACATGTGGGGAAAAATATCTTACAAAACGGAAAATACTGCGCATGTGCAAGTCGATTATTAATTTACTCGTTTTAATACATGCTGTTAGTGTGTAGCTTAAATTTCAGTTAGAGAACAAAGTCGCGGTTTTTGGAGGAAACATTATGCAAATAGCTTTTGTCTGAAGGTGGCACACCTAAATAAATATAATAATGGAAATAAAATTGAATTCTTTTTCAAATTTCAGCGACACCCCGACATCCATTTTCGTACGCATTGGAAGTGACATTAACGTAAGTATCACTTTAGTGCGGTGAAGTCGAAATTGTCATTAATTTTACTAACATTGATCTGGTAGATAAAAAAAACAACATATATTTAACCATACATACATACATACATACATACATACACAAAGACTCAGAAAGACAGAGAGGCACACACACACACACACACATACATATGTATATATGCAATATATATATATATATATATATATATATATATATTTATATATATTGTGTATTTGGGAAGTAATCCCCCATTTAGTTGTCAGACAAGGTTCTGTGGTTAAGTTTTTATTAAAATATTTTTTGTAAATCTGTTTTTTTTAGAATGCTTTAATTATTTTCGTTTCTGGCTGCCAGGTCATGCAATTTAATAATTGAGTATTTGGGCAGCAATCGTTCTTTTATACATGTTTCATTAAAAACGACTAACAAGTCATAAGTTATTTTCTGAATGTTTTACTTTCCTTGTTACTTCTTATATATATATATATATATATCTATCTATATATATATATATATATATATATATATATATATATATATATAAATGTATGCTAATACGTATGGATAATCCCAAGGAGGATGGAATCCAGAGAGCTTAATATCATATCAGAGCAATTATTAGTTCAATTTAAATAGAAAACAAAAAATAGGCCAATGGACACTTATGTCTGTTTTCTATTTAAATTGTATTAATATTAGGCTGGTGCAAAATAATGACGTAATAATGTCGTTTTTTGACGTTAAAAATACTACAAAAAACGACATTATCACGTCATTATTTTTGCACCAACCTAATATATATATATATATATATATATATATATATATATATATATATATATATATATATATATATATATATATATGTGTGTGTGTGTGTGTGTCCTCTACTCTGTAATGAACACTCTTTTAAGAATAGTATTTGTTGGCTATTGGAATTTATTCCGTATATACCAATCCTATACTTGGGTGTATGTATATATATATATATATATATATATATATATATATATATATATATATATATAAACATAAAACATTAGGCAGCATATAATTTACATACAAAGAAATAATCACACATAGAATCAATCAGAAATATTAATGCGATTAATGATGACATCCGTCACTAGAAACATAATATATGCATTAAAATACTGTTAATCCATAGAGTGAAGTGATCCTCGTCGAAACAATTGATGTCTGTAGTTTTCAGTTTATTTGATGTTAAAATGCTAGTACTTACGAATAGTCCTCTGTTCATCATCAGGCATGTGTTTTTTTTTCCTTATAAAATCAAAAACTAATGACATCAATGGTTTTGACGAGGATCACTTCACTCTATGGATTAACAGTATTTTAATGCATATATTATGTCTCTAGTGACGGATGTCACCATTAATCACATTAATATTTCTGATTGATTCTATGTGTGATTATTTCTTTGTATATATATATATATATATATATATATATATATATATATATATATATATATATATATATATATATATCCTCCTAATAATTTCAATCATGTACATCATTGCTTGAACCAGCTTTTAATGCTCTAGAGTGAGCGGCTTGGTGATACTAGTCGTGGCTCCAGGAGGCACAGTCCTATGGTTACAGAGAACTCAGTAAGTGTTCCACCACGGAATATATGAGCGAGCGGCGCTATATTGAGTCTGATTTGCAACCTCTTCGTCACCAAGGCCCATTGGAACAGTTGATGTTTGCTTATCAACTTAACTGTCAAGGTTTCAATTCTCGGTAGTAGTAGCACTGATGATGCGTCCGATGCTTTCTGCATTCTGTTGAGGTTTCTTTCAGACTCAATTACTTAAATAGAATTATCAAATCCTCCTACTAATTTCAATATGCATGTTTGTACTTTCTTTTTATAGATACAGTGTAACCCGGATATAAGAGAGTTGTCGGGACAGGAGAAGAAGTCTCTTATATCTGGGTTGGGTCTATTTTGTTTAGGTATGTATGGCTCTAATTTGGGACCAGAGAAACTCTCTTATATTCGGGTTACATTGTATATGCAAGTACAGTGTAACCCGGATATTAGAGAGTTACCTGCACCGGAGAAGAAGTCTCTTATATCCGGGTTTGATCTATGTTGATTCTCTTATATCAGGGTCTCTTATAACCGGGTTACACTGTACAAATATATAAGTCAATGCTCTGTTTATAATAAACAGTATTAAACAACATTTACCGGCCTGAATGTCCGAGAAATTTTCACAGAAATAAATAAAGGGTTCAGTTCGACATTCCAACGACCAGAAGAAGGCCGTAGCGTACAACGGCCGAAATGTTGTAATAAATATGGCGACAAAGATGAGTACAATAGTCCGAATAATGTAAATAGTGTACATAATACCTCATCTCAGAAATATAGACAGATGCTAAAGGGCCGAAACGTTGTGATAAATATGGCGACAAAGATGAGGACAATAGTCCGAATAATGTAAATAGTGTACATAATACCTCATCTCAGAAATATAGACAGATGCTAAAGGGCTGAAACGTTGTGATAAATATGGCGACAAAGATGAGGACAATAGTCCGAATAATGTAAATAGTGTACATAATACCTCATCTCAGAAATATAGACAGATACTGAAGGGCCGAAACGTTGTAATAAATATGTCGACAAAGATGAGGACAATAGTCCGAATAATGTAAATAGTGTACATAATACCTCATTTCAGAAATATAGACAGATGCTAAAGGGCCGAAACGTTGTGATAAATATGGCGACAAAGATGAGGACAATAGTCCGAATAATGTAAATAGTGTACATAATACCTCATCTCAGAAATATAGACAGATACTGAAGGGCCGAAACGTTGTGATAAATATGGCGACAAAGATGAGGACAATAGTCCGAATAATGTAAATAGTATAATTTTTTCGTTCAAAAATTCATTGCTAGTTATAATTTTTACAAAAATTATAGCTGGTAATAAAATAAATTTTTACACTTTCATTGTGTTTTGACTCCAGTTTGAGGGGTCAACTATTTGCCCATAGCTGGGACTCTAATGGGTCCTACCACCCCGGGTCAACCCTCGAAACCTCCTGATCAGAGGCCTTACTGTTGGATGTAGTTTATCGTCATACCCAGGACGCAATTGTGATCAGACTCCTGTGCTTTTGATCAGGTATCAGAATACGAAGCACTCTTCGAGCACAAACCTTCGTCATTCCAAGTTCATTGTAGAGAATATTCTCAATTCTCTCACGGGATATGCTAATAAAATTGGATATTTGATTTATACCCAATCTCCTGTCATCCATTGAGACCTTGAATCGTCTTCAAAACTCTCCAGTCTCCTCTTAAATTCAGCTGTCCACATTTGCACTGTGGATAAAGCTGGATCGTATTCCACTAAGGTTGCAACAATATCTGTATGAATGCCCTTGGCGGCTAAACACTTCTTTCTGAAGCGGATACTGCCATATCACGTCGAAACATCGGTTCCCGTATAATCACCGAAGTTAGGAAAGGTCGAGCCTGGTCAGTACCTAGATGGGTGACCGTTTTCGAGTGTCGGGTGCTGCAAGCTTGTATATGCGGTGGTGTCATTGATAACGACTCGGAATTGTTAATCGGAGATCGAGTTTCAATTCCTGATGGGTTCGTTACATTTTCCCTACGCGCAGTACTCTTGTGAAAGGTATCAATCCACCTCTTCTGTCCTAGCTATGCATTAAGTAGTTAGACTTGTAACAATAAATATATTATTATCTGCCCCCACCCCCGAAAAAAAGTGTAAAAAATATTTAGATATATGTATTAAATAACCCATATTTAGACATTGGAAAAACTTAGTTACCTCCCTTGAAGTTTACATCATAAAATTTTAAAATCGTTCAGTATGTGAACTTAGTAAGTAAAAGTTTAAAAAAATTTAATTTTCAGAAGGACACAACAGTTTTGTCTTAGAAAAATGATGAACACAACAATTTTTCGTCTCAGATACAAAAAAAAAAAAACACCCTGATGATGACATTGTGCTAATGTCGAAAGTACTCGGAATAAAATGAATATGCATTAACATGGAATTTTTTTTTTTCTTTAATAAGGATACTAAGAAAATTGTCCGCAATTATGAGCGGATCCTATTAAAAATAAGCAGAGAAAATTGTCTTAATGAAACATGCTTCCAAAATACAAGCAACACACACACTCACACACACACACACACACACACACACACACACACACATATATATATATATATATATATATATATATATAATTTTAAAAACAAGGAATGTATTGATTTTAATTTTAAAAGTCTCTAAGGCCCTTTCCACCAACATCTCATCAGGAGGTAATCGTTGGATAATTCATTAACGAAAAGAATAGTAACGACAATAAAGAGCAAAAAGGGGGGAACACGCTAAAATAACAAACAAGTGTATATACTTGTAACGAGGGGAGGGGAAATAACGTGTAAATAAATAAGCGAGGGACAGTTAAAATAAAGTATCCCCCAACAGATTAAGAGACTTTACAAATTCCTTCTGCCGGCAGAGAGAAGGTTTCCTTAATCCTATACAGACCGATTCCAAAATCTTCAAATGATTGTTGGAATCGGCTGTATGAATAATTTTAAACCACTCTTTTTTGTACGACTTGGCGCAGGCTATATTCTCAACTAAGTGTTGAGCAATAGCCGATTCCATATTCATGGGGGAAGATAGCATATTATATATATATATATATATGTGTGTGTGTGTATATATATATATATATATATATATATATATATATATGTATATATGTGTGTGTGTTTATATATATGTGTGTGTGTATGTGTGTGTATATATATATTCTACAGTCAAAAAGTTTCGGGATATTTTCATTCCTTTAAGAACACCTCAAAATGAGATACTTTTGTATTTTTAAAGTAAAAGATTTAATCTCGATAACTGCATTGGATTTCCTTTTATTTTGACAAAAATAAATAAGCACTTATCTATAAAAAAATGACCATACAACAGCATCATATTCTGATTTCGCCAATAAAACCACCACCTGTCTTAATTACGTCTTTATAAATTATTGGTATACTTCCTAACATTTTTGAAAAAGGAAAAGTATATGGCGGGCTTACCGAAGCATTCTTGAAAAACCGAAAATTTACACTCTCACTCTTTGGTTATTCTCTTCGAACCCAAGTATCCAAATTTTCTAAGTCCTTGTAATTCTTCACAGGACTTCCTAATAAAAGTACACCATACGAACCTAATCCCCAATGTCTGTTTGTTTCTCAAATGATGCATTTTCTTCTTGGCTACAAACTATTGCATCATTAAAATATCAACTGCGCAGATACACGGCCATCCTAGTAAAAATAATTAGAGTCGCTGTACAAATATTTAAATTAATCACATTTGAAAATAATTAATGGTATTTGAAAATAATAAGAGAAATTTGGAAATTCAAAAAAAAAAATCTTACAATCGATAGGATTCTATGTCACACACCCACATACAGACACACATACAGACAAGGAGATACACACAGAGACACAAAAAGAGATACACCCACATGAGAGACACACAGGCACACACACATACAGACACACACAGATACAGAGAGAGAGACATACACACAGAGATGTACCCACAGACATATAGAGAGAGACACAAATATATATATATATATATATATATATATATATATATATATATATATATATATATATATATATATATATATATATATATACTAGCAGCATGGCCCGGCGTTGCCCGTGATTGATTCAAAAATCGTACGACTCATACAGCAATCACTATCACTTGACTTAAAATATTTTTGTCCTTCCTTGCCTTTAAAGGAGTGCCCTGTGCCGTGCTGATGTTGCTACATGACTTACTTCTTGCCTTTCTCACACTGCGAATTTTTTCTAAGCTCTATACTAAACATTAAATCTGTTACGAAAAAAGAACTAAACAAAATGAACAGAAAACAATCAGCTTTAAAAACAGGACTCGTAACTGAAAAAAAAAAACGAATGAAAAAAGAATGTTTACAACAAATACTTTTTCACACCCAATCCAGTTCTGCGGAATCAGAATCAACGTTGAGTTTAAGCAAGCGAATGAGTCAATTGGAGTAAAGTGCCATGCAGATTTAAATTTTTCCCACTTGTGATGAATGCAGCTATCGATTTTTTTTGCATGCTAGCATACTAGTTAACATTCGTGTCAGTCAGCTGTTGACTCTCACGCTGGCCAACAGAATCTTCCTGCCTATTCATGGCAGCCAGCTATAGGCTCTCACTCTGGTCAGTAGTAAATAGAAGCAAACTACATGAAAACTGCCGTAGAAGCACGAAGAAATTGATTATTTCCACTATCGATGGGAGTTGGGAAATGCTAAGTCGGTGTTGGCCTTCCTGCTAACTTGGAGCATGTGCGTGTAAATTTTTTGTGCAAATCCGTCGAAAATTGCGGGCGTGCATTCGTTACACACACACACAAACACACACATCCTGCCTTATATATATATATATATTTAACCCGGGACCCGTAGGTTCGTAGGGGCAGCATGTGTACTGCAGCCAAAGTAGAAGTGTTTCAAGGGCAATATGGCCTAACGGATCCCAACCCTGGTTTTTAATTCAGAGTTTTTCCTTCTTGTAAACACCTTGCCACCCAAAGTTATAGAACCCTGTCTGTCCTGCTGTTTACCCATGGCTGTGGGAGTGGGGAAGAGGATTCATACCTTTCCCAATGGTATTATCACGTAATCTTTCTCAATCCGAGCTGATATCCATTATTCCGCCGGGCCTCCCTAAGGAGGAAGGGGAATACCCCCCCCAATTCTGTAGAGAAGGCAACTGCAGAAAGACAAAACTTATTAAAAGTAGCAAAGGACAGGAAGTTGTGAAAAGCCATAATCACCCAATTCCAGAAGAAGAAGAAGAAGAAGAAAAGAAGAAAAAAGAAGAAGAAGAAAAGAAGAAGAAGAATGATTATGAGTAAGTTTTGGGCTCTGAATGAAAGAGAAGTTGGTAAGGTGGTGAAAATTTTTTTCGTTTTTCTTTCGTTGCCACATACTCATACAGAGACAAACAGACATACAACCTTACGCAGAATGACGCACACAGACACAGACGCAAGTGCGCGCACACACGCACAAACACACATAGTCACCGCTGTATTTAACTCACTATCGAATGCTCTGATTAAAATACGCCGCGGGCATTCCCTGAAAAGGAGTAAAAATACTCCCCGCAAAGCGCCCCCATCCTGTAGAGAGAGCAATTGCAGTAAGACAGGAAGTTGGGAAGAACCGCGATCGCCCATATCCTGAGTGGACACAATACACAGAAAAAATTATTTGTACGCAATTTTATTGCCTTGCGGATAATAAGACTTTTAGTGATACAAATTTTTCTTATTAATCCATAGCTGGAGAGATAAGAAATGAATTCATACATTTCCTAAGTGTATTTGCGTGGAAGGGAATATAACAATCCCAACTGGAGTTGAAACTCGCCTCTCTGATTAACTATCCAGAACCATTATCCATTACACAACTCGCACATACAAACTTACAGCACTTGGTATTCCCAAGCGTCACCCATCTAAGTGATGACCAGGTTCGACGTTTCTTAACTCCGGTGATCGTATGGCAACCGGTGATTCAACGTAAGTTGCCGTAAGTAATACAACAGTACGGCGAATGCTGGCAGCTGATAATTTGGTTTAGTATCTGTCTCTTGTGAAGATAAATCAAAAGTTTTTCAGGAACTTCCTGGGGCGTTAGAATGAGCCCAACGATATTTTCAGCTTCTTTAGCAGAGGATGGTATGCCGGGCGTAATGGCAAAATTGCCCATCCTACAAAAAGTTTAATATCTAAAAAATCAGTAAATTAATTTTCTTTTTTTCCACGTTTTCAGGTAAGACTTTTAGTCGTCTGGACACCATTTGTCGTAAGAATCACTGAAAAACCCTATTCAGCTAAAAAGAGAACCGGTAAAAATTGTTTGGTGTCAGCCATACTTTCACAACTGAACAATGGCATCATTCAGTAATGGTACCATTCAACATTCATACTCCTCCATCTTCAATGTCCATTCAAAAACAAAGCCATAAATAAAACGGTGAATAAATTTTAAAAAAAATGGGTGCAGCACAGTGGTAATAAGGATCAGGAGGTCACAGCAGGAAGAGGAATTATCATTTCCACTCAGATCTAAAGAGATCAATTATAAAATTCTCCTTTCCCAAGGATATTTGCACATAAGTTAATATAATGAACCCAACCGCAATTAGAACTCGGCTCTCCGATTATCAGTTCTGATCCATTATCTATTACACCACCGGTATTTTAGCGCTTCAAAAACGAAACTGCTCTCTTTTAATAATCTGAGAGAACCCTTTTTATCTTCCATCAGCATGGCTGATGCTAACCCTCTGGAGAATAAACCCCTGTGCCTTCTCGGACTCACGTTTTCTTGTGACATGAAGTGAAAAGAATATCTAGAATCAATTGCTAAATCGGCATCTAAGAAATTTCGTTCACTATGTCGAACCAGACAATGTTTCTGGCCAGAATCTATCTTGTATAGTTATAAATCTTGCTTTGAATATTGCTACCACATCTGGTTTGGTGCTCCAGCTATATATTTAGCGATTCTTGATAAAATCCAAAGAAGAATCTGCAATGTTATTGAACCTGATCTGGCCTCTCGGCTTCAGTCCCTTTCTCACCGCCGTAATGTATTTTCCCTGTGCCTTTTCTATAAATACTTTCATGGTTATTGCTCTGATGAATTTTCATCTGTGGTATCTAGACTTTATCAATTTAAGCGCAGTGCTAGGGTGGCAGCAAGGTCTCATTATTTTAGAGTTAAATTGGCTAGATATAAACCGTAAGTTCTATGCTAACAGTTTCTTCTGGATTGTGGAACTCTCTTCAGGTTTCTTGCTTCCCACTCAACTTTGAATTCAAAGGCAATCATTATCTTCTGTCTTCTTTGCTCATATTCTTTTATTGTCTTCTCTCCTTAATAGTAGTTTTCTTATATTCTCTAACATTCAGTAACCTCTTGCGTCTTAGTGGTTTTATTGCCTTTCTTGGGGTGAAATGATTAAAAAAGACGTCAGGCAAAGACCAGATCAACTGGAGGTTTCTTTTTGGGTATCCTATAATGAAGCGTCAAGATTTCGACGCTGGTTGATTATAAGAAAACGGAGAGGAGGATTATGTTAATCGTAGGGGATTCATTGATCATGACACTTTTATTGTCCCTCCCCCTAGATGAATTATAGTCATATTATTATCACGAATTTTTTAGCCACTGATACGTGCAGGGAATTTGTTCTTACAATTGAATCCTTTTTATTACCTATATTCTTTACATTGAATTTCTGGATATTTTAGCAAGAGGGTATATATAAACTACAGGCAAAAAATTTGCGGTCGCCTTGCATTTCTTAAAATAAACACGCCAAAAATTCCAGTACCTACATTGTATCTCCTTTTATTTTTCAGTCTTTCTCCAGGCATCTTTTACTATTAAAAAGTTCAAATTTGGATTCGTCTGTCCACAATACATTTTGATAAATGATGAATATTTTATAAGAGGAACATTATATTTTGTTTTCACCATTAACCTCTTAGTAGACGTTTTGGAGATTTTATTGATGTCAAGGGAATCATGTATTTTTTCCTCTGACTTTTTTTTTTGACATATAGATTGCTTCTGTATTGGAAAACTGATAAAAAAGTATCGGGACTATTAGTTTGGTAATGGAGCTAAAGAACACAGAGTGAATCTCTTGGAATAGATTGAACTCTGTCACGCATGCTCACAAAGTGACAACGCTCTCGCTTACTTACATTGTTTATAGCATTGCATGGGAGAAAAGTGTGCAGAGTGTGGTCGTTTCACCACATCGCAGAAAACCTTTTGAAAACGGTCTTAACACGTGACAAATCGTGGATCTTTGGCTACAACCTTGAAGGCAAGGCTCGGTCTCTTCCGTGGAAGACCCTAACGTCTCCGTGACCGAAGAAAGCACAAATGAATCCAAGCAATATGAAGACACTGGCCACATTTTTATGCGCCTACAAAGTCATTGTTCATCATGAGTAAGATCCCCCTAATCAGTGAGTAAACAAAGTTATGAGGTTCTCGCCCACTTCCGTTGTTTATAGCATTGCATGGAAGGAAAGTGTGTAGAGTGTGGTCAGAAAAATAAACAAGAAGTACTGCAGTAGCATGTTTCGGCGTTTGCCGATGCTGTTCGTTGGAAAGGGACAGAATTGCATGCATCCAGTGAGTAGCAACTCAACCATGACAACGCACCTGATCATTTACCGGGCTTGTTCATCAGTCCTCAGATGTTGCCTCTCGCAATATTTTCCTGTTTCCAAAAAATCAAATCTCATTTGAAAGGAACTAGATTCTAAGACGTCGTGGAAATCCAAGAGAATGCGACGTGACAGCTGCTCGCTGTCCACCAAAAAGGAATTCCAGGAATGCTTCCTTCAGTAGAAACGAAGATGGATAAGATGTGTAGGTTTACAAGTTGACTACTTCGAAGGATATTAAACATTGAATTGATATGTTTTGTAGTTTTCTTTTTATAGCACCAGTACGCATATATTTGGATTAGATTTCGTATACGAACATATGAGATCTGTCTGGGACTTTTACCATTTTAAATTTCAGATAATACTATTATTCATTTTGATGAAGTTATTGGAGGCGTGTTTATTCAAGGATGCTCTCATTAAAATATGATCAGTTTTCATCTCCATCTCAAAACATACCATTAGAAACAATGTGTAAAACACACATAAGAATGGTTTAACATTATAATGAAAACATTAGACAGAATTTAAATTAAGAAACAAGCAGTTTTTTATGCAAAAGTTAAAAATCTGCGATTCGTCTTCTTCCCAATTTAAGAAATCGTAATTGCAAGCTAAAGACCAAAAGTCTTGGGGCATTTGTTTCAGGAGACGTCATTCATTCTGTCTTTCTTTCTTTCTTTCTTTCCTTCTTTCTTTTAGTTTCTTTCTTTCTTTTAGTTTCTTCTTTCTTACTTACTTTTTGCTTGTTTCTTTCTTTTGAGCTTTATTTCAATCTTTCTTTCTTTCTTTCTTTCTTTCTTTCTTTTAGTTTCTTCTTTCTGACTTACTTTTTGCTTGTTTCTTTCTTTTGAGCTTTATTTCAATCTTTCTTTCTTTCTTTCTTTCTTTCTTTCTTTCTTTCTTTTAGTTTCTTCTTTCCTACTTTTTGCTTGTTTCTTTCTTTTGAGCCTTATTTCAATTTTTCTTTCTTTCTTTCTTTCTTTTTCATTCTTTATTTCTTGTCATTTTTCTTTCTTTTACATTCTCCTTCTCCATTGGTTTTCTTTCTTTCCTTTTTCTTTTTTCTTTCTTTTTGCTTTTGTTTCTTTATTTGGAGTTTCATTTCTTAAAGTGATTCTTTATTTCTTAGTCTTGAGCTTTTTAACTTAGCTTCTTTCTTTCTTTCACAACAAAACTGAGCAGCAAAAATCACCGAATCCAGAATCGTACTTATTATAAAACCCAGGTTGTGTGTGTGTGTGTGTGTGTCTGTACGTTTATATATTGGATCGGATTTCCTAAATTTTTCAACCGATTTCAACAAAACTTCACAGGACTACGTAAAATTACCTTGCGGTGGTTCTGACAGCGCCAAAAATTGGAAAAAAACAATTGTTTTTGCACGAAATCAATCTGAAAACACGATTAAGAGACATCGCGAGAATGAAAGGGGGACAACTCATATCGAGTTATACTTATTATAAAACTCAGGTTGTTTTTGTGTGTGTGTGCGTGTTCGTTCATATATGGGATCGGATTTCCTACATTTTTCAACCGATTTCAACAAAACTTCACTTTTTTTGGCAGGTAGTGTTTCTTGCACGCTTTTTTTCCTTATGTTTACATTCAGAATGCTTTAAAAATTCCATTTACAAAACAATTGTTTATAATAAAATTCTATTCAATCGGTAGACTCATAACGATTGAAAACAATGTTTTTGTTTGAGTTTGGGTTTGACCAATTCGTAAAAAAAAACAAAAACAAAAACTAATTAAGACATGCGTGTCCGTCAACCTTAAACAATAATCTTTGTCAATTTTATTTTTCAGTCTTTATGATGGTCGATATTTGATCTATCTCTTACTGTTACATCCCCGGGCAACGGCGGGCTCTACTGCTAGTCTCTAATAAAATCGTCGAGGCTATGTTACAGCGCTTCGCGTACCAAAGAAAACCACATCTCGACAAGGGCCGTAAATGGGTGATCGACTCTCTCAAATGGAACGAGGGAGACGCAGAGGTGCCACATAATTCAATATATTCAGACTTCGAGAACGTTATCGCATAAAACAGACTTCTGTGGAATATCAGTCTGCCACCGAAGCATCCAAGTAAATAAAAACAAAAATACGTACTTGAAAAATAGGTAATACAAATAAAATTCAGCAGGGGGAAAATAGATTTTTGTGGGCATTTTTTCTACTGCTTTGATTAAATTTGCTTAGTGGATCAGTTCGAAATTTTAATATATTTATTATAATTACTCTACAAACAGTTGGACGAAGTAGCAAAGCGAGATCGCTATGTGTTTATCTCTTACTTAAAATATTTTAATTTAATTTACACAGGCTTAAGGTAAGTGGGTCCGTTTTAATTCCACTTGCGATTTTGAAGATCTTACTCTCTCTTGGATATTTAAAGAGAGCCCTTTTACGAAAACAATGACATCCCCATGAAAGTTAAATTAGGACACTTAGCTTGTATATGTTCCGATCTTTCAACGTCTCAGCGTTAATGGGCCTCCACAACGTCCTGTTTTTTTGCCCTTTATTCTGGCATCCAATCACTACCGGTGACCCGTTGGTCAGTTTATAAAACATTAAAGCTGATATCAACATTCCATTGAAATGAAAATGTGTTGGTAAAGAAAAGAACAAGCAAAAGAAAACAGATAATGAGCGTCAACTTCCGGTAGGAATAAGTCTACAACAGATAATGTCTCTCAACCGCAACACTTGTAGCCAAAATCCAGTTCAACGACTGTCTGATGTAACAATCCAACAGGCCACGTAGAGACGGCAAAATTGAGTCACACACCAGCCTTCGCTTCTCGCCAACAAACACGCTTCTGTCTCCCCCAAAAGCCGCCATTTTGAATTTTTTTTTCAGCCGGGCTTTACATGACGCACAGATTCGTGGACGTTTCCAAGGTACGCCATTCTTTTCTTTCCTGGTTCGTCCAGTATTTCATTTTGGCAGTGACTGTTGCTACATTTGCGTAAGCGTCCATTATTCTGCTTACATATCACGCATGCCACTCGTTGCCTCTTAGAATGGCGACCTGTAGTCAGTTCAGCAGAACACACAGACTGTTGCTTTTCAGTTCCTCTACAGAAAGTTAACTTTATTATGATTCAGTTAAATATTTCAATTCATTCGTGTCATCCTTGGCTTGGTTTACAACTTCATTTTTATCTTTTTACTAATTGTTTACAGCATTTAATAGGAATAAAATCTCCAGTATAAACATGAACTTTAAATCAGATTAAATTAAAAATATTGTTTAATATGACAAACAATATTTTAAAATTATATTCATTTGAAAATATTTTTAAATATGCCAAAAATATTTTTAAATGTTTAAATTATTGTTCGTTTAAAGAAATATAAAATATAAACAATTACAAACAACTGGACGAAACAGCAAAGCGGGATCTCTTTGTGGTTGTCTTTATTTTTAAAATAATCTAAATTAAAAAATCGTTTGTTTGAAGAAAGTTAAAAGAAAATTACTTACTGTATAAACTCGTATTTTTAAATCTTGTCCACTTAAAATATTTTTAAATCAGATTAAGATATTCATCTAAATATTTAAAATGGACGAAATAAAGGGTTCAGTTCAAAATTCCAATCACCTGATGAAGGCCGGGGCGTACAACGTCCGAAGCGTTGTGAATATGGCAATAAAGATGAAGGCGGCATCAATGTACATAATATGAATAATTGCAATACCTCTTCTCAGAAATATAAACAGAGAATTTCCTCGTTTGGAAACGAGTCGACAACTTCCCAATCTGCAAGATTTAAAACGAAAACGTTTAAGCGCTCGATTCCAGTCGAAAAGTATTAGGTTGGTGCAAAAATAATGACGTAATAATGTCGTTTTTTGACGTTAAAAAATACGTCAATAAACGACATTATTACGTCATTATTTTTGCACCAGCCTAATAGTTATCGATTACCTATAAATGTCAGAGATTAGTCTTGTAGTAAATTCGTATTTAATTTACCGCTAAGCGGATTACGCTTACCGGCACTAATTAAATAAATGTCGGCCTTTGATCATGATCGCCGTGTTGAAAGAGCATCTCTTTCAACGATACGAGTGTGATATTTCACTGCTCTAATAAAATCCTCAACTTTTGAGGTAATATTAGGTTGGTGCAAAAATAATGACGTAACAATGTCGTTTTTTGACTTTAAAAAATACGTCAAAAACGACATTATTACGTCATTATTTTTGCACCAACCTAATAATTACAATTTGGATGCGTCCTAAAAAGGAAAAAAAAAGAAAGAAATGTCTATTAAAATTAGTAGGGAAGACCAGATTGATACTCACTGGACCGACCGCTTCAAGTACAAGTGATAACCGTTGCTGGTCAGGGGAAAGAGGGTATCACTGTCCGCATTGATGCGCCTCTCTGTTGCGCTCTGTCGGCTTAGGACTCGGCTGAGGGTGATCAAAACCAACAGGAAAGTACGGATCTACCAGCCTCTGGTCAGGACCATCCTTCTCTACGGCTATGAGATGTGGCGCGCGAGAGCTGGAGATCTTCATAAGCTCGAGGTATTCGATCGCTTCTGTCTGCGTCGAATTTTACCGTGTCCGCTGACAACAACTTCCTCTCGAACACCGCCGACGGAAACACGTTCTTTCTTTCTTTCTTTCTTTCTTTCTTTCTTTCTTTCTTTCTTATTATTCAACAGTTTCTGTTCTCTTCCATTTTGTTCTTTCTTTCCTTCCCACAACAGTCTTTTCTATTCTGCTCATTCTTTCTTTCTTTCTTTCTTTCTTTCTTTCTTTCTTATTATTCAACAGTTTCTGTTCTCTTCCATTTTGTTCTTTCTTTCTTTCCCACAACAGTCTTTTCTATTCTGCTCATTCTTTCTTTCTTTCTTTCTTTCTTTCTTTCTTTCTTTCTTTCTTATTATTCAACAGTTTCTGTTCTCTTCCATTTTGTTCTTTCTTTCCTTCCCACAACAGTCTTTTCTATTCTGCTCATTCTTTCTTTCTTTCTTTCTTTCTTTCTTTCTTTCTTTCGTCCGTTCTTTCGTTTCAATTTTCATATATATTTCTTTATTTACATAATCTTATATCTACTATTGGCATCTTTACCTGTGTTTTCCTTCAATTTTTTCATCTTCTTTCTTCCTTCCTTCCTTATCTTTCTTTCTTTCTTTCTTTCTTTCCCTAATTTTCCGTCCAGTTTTTCATCTTCTTCCTTCCTTTTTTCCTATTTCTTTATTTTTTCCTTTCTTTTTCCTTTTCTCATATTTTTCATCCATAACGTTATCTTATATCCATTATTTCCAGCTTTCTCTTCTTTTTTCTTTCGTTTTTATTTTTCTTTCTTTCGTTTTTATTTTTTTAACTTCCTTCTTTCTTTTCATTTTCTTTCTTTCGTTTGAATTTTCATATATATTTCTACATTTACATCATCTTATATCAACTATTTTAAACTTTCCCCGACTTTTTCTTATTTCTTCTTCATTCTGATTCATTTTACACTTTCTTTCTTTTCATCCATAACGTCATCTTAAGACTATTATTTCCATCTTTCCCTTCTTTTTTTTTGTCCAGTTTTTCATTTTTTTATTACCTTCTTTCCCTCTTTTTTCATCCAGTTTTTCATCTTCCTTTTTTCTTTACATTCTTACTTTCTTTCTTTTTTCTTTCTTTTCTTTCTTTCTTTTGTTTCCATTTTCACGCACTTTTCTTCATTTACATTATCTTACATCCACCATTACTATCTTTCCCTACTTTTTTCTTAAGATTTTCCATCTTTCTTTTCATTTATTTTCTTTCATTCATTCTTTCTTTCTTTCTTTCTTTCTTTTTATTCAACTGTTCCTGTTCTCTTCCATTTTGTTCTTTCTTTCTTTCCCACAACAGTCTTTTCTATTCTGCTCATTCTTTCTTTCTTTCTTTCTTTCTTTCTTTCTTTCTTTCTTTCTTTCTATATTTCTTTCTTTCTTTCTTATTATTCAACAGTTTCTGTTCTCTTCCATTTTGTTCTTTCTTTCTTTCCCACAACAGTCTTTTCTATTCTGCTCATTCTTTCTTTCTTTCTTTCTTTCTTTCTTTCTTTCTATATTTCTTTCTTTCTTTCTTATTATTCAACAGTTTCTGTTCTCTTCCATTTTGTTCTTTCTTTCCTTCCCACAACAGTCTTTTCTATTCTGCTCATTCTTTCTTTCTTTCTTTCTTTCTTTCTTTCTTTCTTTCTATATTTCTTTCTTTCTTTCTTATTATTCAACAGTTTCTGTTCTCTTCCATTTTGTTCTTTCTTTCCTTCCCACAACAGTCTTTTCTATTCTGCTCATTCTTTCTTTCTTTCTTTCTTTCTTTCTTTCTTTCTTTCTTTCTTTCTTTCTTATTATTCAACAGTTTCTGTTCTCTTCCATTTTGTTCTTTCTTTCCTTCCCACAACAGTCTTTTCTATTCTGCTCATTCTTTCTTTCTTTCTTTCTTTCTTTCTTTCTTTCTTTCTTTCTTTCTTTCGTCCGTTCGTTCGTTTCAATTTTCATATATATTTCTTTATTTCCATAATCTTATATCTACTATTGGCATCTTTACCTGTGTTTTCCTTCAATTTTTTCATTTTCTTTTTTCCTTCCTTATCTTTCTTTCTTTCTTTTCCCTAATTCTTCGTCGAGTTTTTCATCTTCTTTCTTCCTTCTTTACTTTCTTTCTTTTTCTTCTATTCGTTTCCATTTCCTCCTATTTTTCATCAATAAAGTTATCTTATATCCATTATTTCCATCTTCCCTGTCCTTTTTCTTTCGTTTTTCATTTTCTTTATTTCCTTCTTTTCTTTTCTTTTTCATCCAGTTTTTCATCTTTCTTCTTTCTTTTTATATTCTTTCTTTCTTTCTTTCTTTCTTTCTTTCTTTCTTTCGTTCTTCCGTTTAAATTTTCACGTGTTTTTCTTCATTTACATTACTTTGTAATCACTATTTCTCTTCCTTTTTCTCCCCGTTTTCATCCTCTGTCTTTCTTTCTTTTTTTTTCTTTCTTTTTCATCTTCTTTCTTTCTTTATTTTTCTCTTTCTTATCCTTTAACAGATTTACACGGAAAATGTGCAGGATTAAATAAACCTGTGAACATTTCTCATTTAATGTTTTAACCCTCTCGTCTCCTTCTCGCCAATGCCGCAACTTGCCCAAAATTCTGTCTTGTTGCAAATTTGTTCATTTGTAAGAAAATAAAATAAAATGTATTCCTGGAGCGCATCTTTCAAACAAATGCGAGTAAATCTAGTTGCAGGAATCGGGGCATTTCTCTTTCATTGGTAACGATGTTATTTCTTCGACCTTCCTTATTCTTTAGACGTTAGTTCACACAAAACAAGTTTCAGCAGCCACACATAGCGGAGTGTTACTGAACAAGATTGCTGTAAAGCAAGGAGAAGGAAGAACTGAGGTAAGATATCAGTTGATCGTAGACTTGAAGAAACCCAAGATTTTAGACGTCAGAGACGAATCCACTGGGGAGTTTGTTTAACAAGTTCTTGTGTGGTGGGGGCAGTCTGCCTGGAACTTAATCTTAATGAAAGAACACAAATGAAACAAGGATGATTTGATACCATTTACATTGTATGGCGGGTCCTAGCTGTGAGGATCTGAGCTTGTGAAACTAAGAAATGTAGCTACTTTGTATAATTATCATAGTGATAGTTACAGATTGTCTTGTAACGTTTCATATGTGATGTGGGGCCAAAGCCGGGACCACGGAAGGAAAACATGGAACACGGATTAGAGGTAAGAAAGATATATTAAACAAAAAGGTTACAAAGATAGTGTAAGTGTAAGCGGACCTTACTATGTGCTAGTGTCCAATATTGGTAATCGTACGCGGCTGATACTACAGTACAAGAATACTCTCTCTCTCTCTCTTTCCTCCTCTTCTCCTAGAGTGTTATATCGCATACTTTATATAGTCCTGGAAGAGTCCAGGTTGTAGGTCTCACAACAGTATATTAGATATAGGTTGCAGGGTGGGGAATCTACAAAGCTGCGTATATATATATATATTTTTTAACTCTGCCGAAGTTGGAAATTGAGGGCTGGGCTGTACGGTCTCAGATATGGTAGCCATATTCTTATGTTTGAAACTGTGGCAAATGGTGCAGCTGTTTAAGGTAATATCAAGACGATTTCGTTTTATTTATTTGGGGTAAATAAATGTTAATCACGACCAATAAAAGCAATGTTGTCCAATTTTAATTTCTAAAAGGTAAGCCACTTAATTTAAAGACAATTTGATGTCCTTAATTTTCGTACAAACAATTATTTTCACTTAGTGGGTGACTTTCGCTAGATTTCGCAATTAATTCCATTTATTCCTAAATTTATTGCCAATTTAAAAAAAAAATGATATTGTATTAGGTTGGTGCAAAAATAATGACGTAATAATGTCGTTTTTGACGTTAAAAATACGTCAAAAAACGACATTATTACGTCATTATTTTTGCACCAACCTAATACAAAAAAAATAAATAAATAGATAAAAAAAATCAAAAAAATCACCGAAAACAATCGTAGTAACAAAAACTTCGGGAACCAAAATTTCAGGATTTCGGATCTGACCCAGAATCTTTTTAATTTGTTCACGGAGTCGGCCTTATTCCAAAATGGTATCAGATGTTGGGCTGTGGCCTCTAAGAGTAAAGTTGAAAAGACGGACAATTTTATTTTGAAACACCGTAATTTGAGAAAAGGAATATTTCATCTGAACATGAGCTATTGAAAGAAAAACAGTAATGTTCCTTTAATTGTTTTTATCAGTAGAAGCCAAGATGTAGAAATCCGAAAGCAATCACAGTAATAAAGATTTTGGAATCCGAAATTTCAGGATTGCGAGCCCGCCTCCGTCCCGGAATGTCTTTAATTTGCACACGGAGTCGGCCTTATTCCAAAATTGGATATGTTGGGATCCAGTCAAATGTTGCCCGGGACAAGGAATGGCTTGTAAATTTTAACGCCTCTAAAAACAAAACTGCAATCATTTAATCACCATAGAGAATATCTTCAAACTTCGATTAGCATCGCTGATGCTAACCCCCAGGGATCAAGGTTTCAATTGACATGAAGAGGTGTGCTTATAGTGGATTGGTTTCTACGTTTACTGCTAGGAAAGTTGTTCATTGTGTCGTGACAGATATTTTTTTTGTCGTCAGAATCCACCTTATACGTCTACAAATATATTTTCGTTCGTGCATTGAATATTGTTGTTATATCAAGTCTGGTGTTCCTGCTGAATATCTTGAAATCCAAAGAAGACAAAATTCCAAAGAAGAGTCTGTAATGTTATCGGTCCTGAACTGGCATCTCGGCTTCAGTCACTTTCCCACCGCAGATACGTGAGTTTCCTTCTGCTTTTTCCCCTAATACTTTCATGCCAACTGATCTGACACGCTTTGAAAAAACCCAAAGAAGAGTCTGTAATATTATCGGTCCGGAACTGGCATCTCGACTTCAGACGTTTTCCCGCCGCAGTAACGTGGCTTCCTTCTGTCTTCTTTACAAATATTGTCATAGCAACTGCTCTGATGAGCTTTGACAAAATGGCCTGTAATTTTATCGGTCCGGAACTGGCATCTCGACTTCAGACGTTTTCCCGCCGCAGCAACGTGGCTTCCTTCTGTCTTCTTTACAAATATTGTCATAGCAACTGCTCTGATGAGCTTTGACAAAATGGTCTGTAATATTATCGGTCCGGAACTGGCATCTCGACTTCAGACGTTTTCCCGCCGCAGTAACGTGGCTTCCTTCTGTCTTCTTTACAAATATTTTCATCACAACTGCTCTGATGAGCTTTGACAAAATGGTATGTAATCTTATCGACCCTTATCTGGCATATCGACTTCAGTCACTTTCCCACTGCAATGACGTGGCTTTTCTCTGTATTTTTCGATAAATATTTTCATCAGAACTGCTCTGATGAGCTTCGACAAAATGGTCTGAAATATTATCGGCCCTTATCTGGCAATTTCCCACCGCAATGACGTAGCTTTTTCTTTTTTTGTTTTTCCTAGAAATATTGTTATGGTAACTGCTCTGGCTTGCTTTGACAAAATCCAAAGGAGTTTAATATTCTCGGTCCTGACATAGCATTTCGACATCAGTCAATTTACCCCCACAGTGAAGTGGGTTCCTTTTTTTCTTTTTTTAAAAAAAAAAATCATGTTAGCTACTCTGACGCGCTTTGACAAAATCTAAAGTAGGGTCTGTAATGTTATCGGTCCTGACGTTGCATCTCGACTTCAGTCGCTTTCCCATCCAGGTAACGTGGTTTCCATCTTACTTTTCTCTAATCAGTTTCAAGGCAATTGTTTTAATGACATTTCCTGCTCAGTGCCCCGAATAAATATAATGAAGTTTACTACTAGAATGGCAACTAGGTCTCAGCGTTTTACTTTTGAACAAGCTAGATATAACTGTCTGTTCTGTTGTTTATTTTCTCGCACTTCCAGCCTTTGAAAATCACTTCCATTTTTTTTGCTCCCCTGCCATCTACAATCTTCAAAAATCTACATGCGACACTCATCACCATTTTCTGTCTTCCTGAATTCCGTTCTTTTATTGACCTTTCTCCTCACTAAAACGGACGTGCAGTAACTGAGCCGTACTGTCAAAATAATAATTAGGCGATATCCCTAGACATGCGCAGTGGAGTGAGAAGAATCTATCCCCGTAGATTAAATGAAGGGTTCAGTTCAGAAATCCCTGTAGG
Source organism: Acanthosepion lycidas (assembly GCA_963932145.1). Classification (NCBI taxonomy): domain Eukaryota; kingdom Metazoa; phylum Mollusca; class Cephalopoda; order Sepiida; family Sepiidae; genus Acanthosepion; species Acanthosepion lycidas. The sequence continues at coordinate 119,207,943 of OZ010580.1, forward strand.
TTACCCAGGTCGATATACACCTGAGGAAAACCGGAGGGAAAACGGCCGAAACGCCGTGTTAACAATAACAAAGATTAGGAAATTTTATGCAAAATTAACGCAACGCCCTGCAACAGAATTTGAACTCGGCACGTCTGTTCTTTATTGCTAATCGTTACACTACGCCCACATCTGTTTTCGTAAATACTTCGATACTCATTATTGACAGTCATTTTCTTCTTCTTGATTCTACAGAGCGCTTTATATTCCAAAGTTGAAATACTTTTATTTGTTATTTTATTATTATTATTATTATTATTATTATTATTATTATTATTATTATTATTATTAATCTTCTCTGTTGGGTTTAACGATAAAGCACTTTTCATTTACTTATTTCTGAGAATTTCTTCGAGTAATTCTTGTACTCTTATAAGCAGGATCTGTAGAATTTGTGACCTTGTAATTCAACAACGCTCCCCAATTGATCCCTGTTCGCAAACATTTCTTGGATTGTTTTTAGGCTATTTATTGGAGTAGGGTTTCAAGGCCGTCTTTCTGTTTTCAGGGATCAAAATTATGTGGAGTTGCTTTGATATTTTTATTCTGGCAACATCACACAAGGCAAAATGATTAGGATTTTCCTTTCTTGTTTTATTTGTTTATTTTTTGCATTATTCACATTGTTCGGAATGTTGTCCTCATTGTTGTTGCTGTATTCACGGCGTTTCAACCGTTGTACGCTCTGGCCTTCCTCAGGTGATTGAATTTACGAACGAAATCCTTTATTTATCCACCAAGGTAGATTGTGCTAGTTCCACGTGCCATGCCCCTTCTGGATATCTCACATTTCTTTGGGTCAAGTTAATGAATAGAACCAACGCTTTTATCCACTGGTCCATGTGCCCTTGAGTACACCAGTATATGAATTTTTGGGACTTATTTCTCCTACGATTTTTACCATAGCTCATATTGCAATTTTATTATTGTTTTTTTTTCCTCTAACACTGCGTATTACTGATTTATATAATGTATTCATTTCTATACTTGGTCAGCTTAGGAGAGTTTTATGGCCTAGCATAAGTTTTGGTATTTTCCAGTGATGTTCTCTGTATATTATTTCAATTTTATCCGACTGGGCGGGTTGATCTCTCTTTCCCACAATATGTGGTCAGCTACGCCTGATTTTTTCTATTTCTCTTCGTGTTACAGCTTTACGGTATTCTTATTATATCTGTTTCTCCTTTATATCTCTTACCACAGCTGCATGGGATAGCGTATATGCAGTCTTTAATCGTGTTTTTCTCTATGGGAGATCTTACTCGGAAGAGGTGTCTGCGAAGAGTTGAACTACTTTTGACGGTCACTCCGATGTTATATGGACCACAGATCGTTTGTATTTTTTCTGATAATCCCTTCACATAGGATAGACAGACCAAGTCCGTTTTCTTTTAACAAAGACGAGGTCAACAATGTAAATAATTACAATACGTCATCAGAAATATATTTTCTGTTTGTCTCTAGTTTTACAGAGAGAATTAAGAAAAAAATTACTCTCTTTTTCTTCTTTTTCTTTAATTCGTTCTTTTTTTCGCAATTCTAATTCTTTATTTCATTTATTTTATCAAAACATCAACGTTTTGTTCTATTCTTCTGTATTTCATTCCTTGTTACAATACTTCTTCATTTCGTTCATTTCACACAATCTTCCTTCTCTATTTCACTCCGTTTACCAATTCTTCTTCATTTCCTTTTTTGATCCTCTTTCCCTTAATTTCGCCTTTTTTCTTTTTTTATCATTTCGTTCTCTTTGCTCAATTATTAGGTTGGTGCAAAAATAATGACGTCATAATGTCGTTTTTTGACGTTAAAAATACGTCAAAAAACGACATTATGACGTCATTATTTTTGCACCAACCTAATATTATTATTATCATTATTATTATTATTCTCCTCCTCCTTCTTCTCCTCCTCCTTCCTCTTCTCCTCCTCTTCCTTCTTCTTCTTCTTCTTCTCCGCCTCCTCCTCCTCCTTCTTCTTCTTCTTCTTCTTCTTCTTCTTCTTCTTCTTCTTCTTCTTCTTCTTCCTGAAATCTCTTGTTTGACTGTCCTTACTTGTAATAATATTATTATTATCATCATTATTATTATTATTATTATTATTATTGTTGTTGTTGTTATTCTCCTCCTCCTCCTCCTCCTCCTTCTTCTTCTTCTTCTTCTTCTTGAAATCTCTTGTTTGACTGCCCTTACTTGTAATAATATTATTATTATCATTATTATTGTTGTTGTTATTCTCCTCCTCCTCCTTCTCCTCCTCCTTATTCTTCTTCTTCTTCTTCTTCTTCTTCTTGAAATCTCTTGTTTTACTGTCCTTACTTGTAACTAATGCCTTCTCGTTCTCTTTCACACCCAGTAACCTCTTGCGTCTTAGTGGCATTATCGCCTTGTTTGGAGTGAAATGATTAAAATGTATTCATGTCTTCTCTTATCTAATAATTATATTAGGACCTGGCTCATTTGCAGCAGTATTTCTTGCTCATTTCAGTAATTACTGAAACCAGCTCCACCAGGGACTTGCGCAAAAGCTGCACCTAAGAGGCTTTATCGCCTTGCTTGGGGTGAAATGATTAAAAAAAAAACACTCCTTGCAGTAAATAACAAAGCATAAGTGTCGGACTCATATAATGCGCAGTTGACCATTAGGGAGATAATCAAATTAAACATTACGTCTAACTGGTGAGTTCTATCCTAACTAATCACCTAATATTTGTAACCTGGAAAAGAACTAAGCTTTGCTTAGTAAATGATTGCTAAAAGTTAAGCAATGGAGAAGGAAGTATCACTAAAGTTCGTATGAAAAAGCAAAAAGAAAGTCGTGGTTTTGTTGATGGTCATCAGGCTCAAAGATTAAAAAAATAGGTAACTACTGTTTCACTTTTATTTCTCCATCTCGCAGCCAAATTTCTTGCGTGCTTTATAAATTTTACCCTTCATATAACAGGAGATAAATCTATCAGGAAAAAAAAAACACACGTAAAATCAGAGAAGTTCATTTTCGGTTTCAACCCACAGATATGGAAATGAACGGGACAGTATATCAATAAAAGTAGGAATATCAAAATGATTCATCTACGCTTTGACAAATACGATTTCTATATTAATAGATTGAATTATGCATGAGACTATCATAAGAGTATGTACAAACCTACATTCACATATATCTATAGCTATCAATCAATTGATCTAGTAACAGGAATTTTATATCTATCTATCTATCTATCTATCTATCTATCTATCTATCTATCTATCTATCTATCTACGTCTATTCGTATCTATCTATCTATCTATCTATCTATCTATCTATCTATCTACGTCTATTCGTATCTATCTATCTATCTATCTACGTCTATTCGTATCTATCTATCTATCTATCTATTTATGTCTATTCGTATCTATCTATCTATCTCTTCATCTATGTGCCTTCCTATCTATCCATCTATCCCTCTATCCATCCACACACACACACACACACACACACACATATATATATATATATATATATATATATATATATATATATATATATATATATATAAACCTAAAAAGCCAGGTAAACCTACCTAGGTTTCACCTACACGGATCGTCTGGGTCAAACTGGCCAAAGAGGTAAAAAATGGAACAGGATATATTGCTTAAATCCAAAAACAACCATGACCACGTGACTAAAAAAAACAAACAAACAAACATATAAAACATTAAACACTCAACAACGGGGGTGTTTGTTCAATTACGAGCCAAAATACTTAAAGTTTTTCCAAATGAGTACCACACGAGTATATATATATATATATATATATATATATATATATATATATATATATATATATATATATATATATATATATATATATATATATATATAATCTTTCCCATCTTTTTCCAAAATTTATATCTCACTATTTGTTTGTTTATCTATCTATCTATCTATCTATCTATCTATCATTCCGTTTCTCTATATATTTCTACCACTCCAATTATTCACCAATCTATCATCGCATCTTCTTACCTGATCTATCTATTTATTTAATAGACATTACGTCTCTTTCTCTATATCTATCTCTCCATTTGTATATCACCTTTCATTGTATTTTCATATCTATCTATCTATCTATCTATCTATCTATCTATCTATCTATCTATCTATCTATCTATCTATGTCTATTCGTATCTATCTATCTATCTATCTATCTATCTATCTATCTATCTATCTATCTATCTAACAAAAGCCTTTTCCCCTCTATCTTCATCTCTACTTATTTCTGTATTTCTCTGTCAGTCCAGAGAAAGCGATATTAAGAGGATGGAGTGAAAATAATGAGAAATGAAGAGGTTGAAAAATATTTTCACACTCGGCGATGTCATGTTGCTTCGAATATTCATTGTATACATTATTCAAGAGGATCGATTGAACAGCTAATGCCTACGGAATAATTTCAAAACCAATTTCTAAATGATACAGTCATTGAAGTTAAAGAAACTTGCCTGTATTTTCGTTTTGAAATGAGGGACATGTTGAATGGCTACTCTTCTAGATCCTTTCATATGAATTCGAGGGTACCCCAGGTACCAAGGTATCCTTGGACGTACATTATTTTTTATCAAGTACGTTGCCAATGTTTTCAGTTCTAGAAATCATTATTTATGCGGATGGGAGAAATATTTGCCCCTGTCTTAATATTATATACGATAGGTCCGACAATGTAAAACCGGCAGCTGATTTCGAAAATGGCATCTAATCTGTTGATAACCAGGGCAAGAAGTCGCTTCTAAATTTTAACGCCTCCAAAAGGGATATACCAAATTTTAAAGTGTTATTTGTGCTTTCCATTAACATGGCTGATTCTAACCCTCAGGAAAACAACTTGTGCACTTTTCCGTTTTTAAGTTTTCCATTGGTATGAAATGTAATGATTCTGTTGAATCGACTGCTGGGTCTGCTTATAGTAATTTAATTTCATTGTGTCGTGATGCCAGGACAGAACACATAACTGTTGTGGATTCCGGGTTGAAATCCAGTACCAATAAATAACAAACGCCAAGAAGGAATATAGGAAAATAATGTATTAATGTAATAATACAAACTGGTAAAGCAGGTTAGTAGTTCCAGGAATACGGGTTAGTAGCAAAATGATTCTGTTGAATAGACTGCTGGGTCTGCTAATAGATAGGTTGTTTCATTGTGTCGTATAAGACAATTTTTTTTTAGAATCCATCATACACGGTTTTAAATCTACCATTCGTTCTCCCACTGGATATTCCTGTCACATATAAACAACGAATATCCCCTTTCAACGACATTTTTACCTCATATTTATTAAGTCTGCTCATCCATGCACAAGTATCCGAATTCCTTGTGATACTCATTGTACCTAAATAGTCAACGTTTTAACGTTTCATCTTTTTGTGATCAAGCGGGTAAATGTTGTTCTGGTTATTTATACATTCTTGCATATATAATCAGAACAACATTTGGTGAACAGGCATCGTTATCAAATCTTTATCAAATCTTCATAAACGAAGCGAGAATGCATGCAGTACTTAAACTCTATTCAGCGTTAGGCTTATTCTAATGTTACTTTTAAGGCCAATAAATTATAAAACCCATGATATCATGGGTTAGCATGTATTGGGTTACGTGTGTTAATATTACGATGTATCTGTTATGCATAATCAAGAGTGGTCTCCCTTTGTTTTTCGCTACTCTCTTGATATGTCCCTGAAAGGGATATATTTGTTCGAAATAGCAAAGTTGTTTTGGACGACAGTAACAGAGTAGAACAATCTAACAGGTAACCGTAATCGACTGGTCCTCGTCGTAGTGGTAGGCAATAGGCGTAGGTAATAGGCGTCATGATGTACCTCCACATCAGTCTGTATTTATGGCTGACACCAGCCAATCATATTACTGTGAGGGGGAACCCAGGTGTATGCATATTCATTACATCATACTCTATACTTGCTTTATTTTGCTAGAAACTGACGTTGTCTAAATGTGTGTTTTGGTGTTATTATTACTTATGATTTTATTTTAATTTAATAGATTATTTCTGCATTTATTCATTTTAATAGAACGTCTTGAGTTAGCCGTTTTCTACTGATATGTCCCGAAAAGGGATATATTTGTTCGAAGTAGCAAAGTGGTTTTGGACGACTGTAACCGAGTAGGACAATCTAGCAGGTAATCGTAATGGACTGGTCCTTGTCGTAGTGGTAGGCAATAGGCGTAGGCAATAGGCGTCGTTCATGTACCTCCACATCAGTCTGTATTTATGTCTGACACCAAGCTATCATATTACTGTGAAGGGGAACCCAGGTGTATGCATATTCATTACATCACAATGCGAGATGTCTCACAAGTTCAGGCACATGCTTCGAATAATGGGTATTACAGTCTTTCTAAATAAATAATACTCTGATATGTCCCGGAAAGGGATATATTTCTTTGAAGAACCAAAGAGAATACCAATATTTTTTTTATATAAAATAAATATTGGTATTCTCTTTGGTTCTTCGAACGCATGAATTTAAGCTTAATACCAGATGGACAACTAGGTCTCATTGTTTTACTGCTGAAATAAAAACAAACAAACAAACCTGAGGACACATCTTATTCAATTTTCCTTGACTATGCAGACCGGTAGATGAAATAAACACTGTTTAAAATAAGCTGCTTAAATACTAGTCACAAGCGGACCAATACAGAGATTCGAAGGTACGTCGTATGTTCAGAACACTAACTATATATATATATATATATATATATATATATATATATATATATATATATATATTTCCGGTGGGTTTCCGCCTGTGATAATCGACTGGAAGTCTTGTTGCCAATCGGAAGCGATCTACCGTGGCGTAGTTTAATTCATCGAGGCTTTAACACTAATATATACATCTTAAAACTTAGCTCGCCACAAACACTGACCCAAAGAAACTACAATATTCCTTGCACCAAAACAGCATATTCTTATGTACTATTCTTACCACCATACCTCAAAGTTTCTTTTAAAAATGAAAACTAAATGATTATTTAAAAAAGAGAAAATCTCATGGGAAATGGGAAAATATTTATAGAAAATAATATATACACTATAGCCATGGAATATTAGTGTTTAAGCCTTGTTATTATATCCTTACTCTGTCCTGGACATTGAGTTCTACCTGGATTCTATCCTCTCGGAATTTTTTATTCAAAAAATATACATGTGTGTATATGCACTTGTGGATTTTGCATATATATGTATATTTACCACTAATATTATCTATCTATCTATATATATATATATATATATATATATATATATATATATATATATATATATATATATATATATATATGACAAACTGGAAAATTTCTTGTGACGAAATTTTCCAGTTTGTCATATTTTTCGAAATATTCTTTGTTGAAATATACAATTATATAAAATTGTATATCACTATATTCTCTCAGGAAATCTGGTTAATCTCTCTGGAGAAAAAAAAGTCTTTTAAAAACAGTGACTCATACTGTTATTAATGCATTGCTCTTCAACTATGAATTAAGCTCTCCTGGCTACTGGCGTATTTCGTACAGAAAACGTTAAAATTTCCATTTCGCTCTGCCGTGCGACGATAGGATCTCAGATAAATGCCAAATCGGTCGGATTTCGATCCCGTCTTGAAACAATCGGACAATCCAGCCACATCGAAGGGATGCGAAACACTGTGTTTGTGGATGACTATATATATTACTTGAAACGTTATTTTTAGTTGTGATATATCCCGGAAAGGGATATATTTGAACGAAGTAGCTAAGTGTTTTTTGCTACTATAAGCAAGTAGAATACGGTAGCAGTAATCGACTGGCACGCGTCGTAGTGGCAGGTAAGAAGTGTAGATCAATGGTGTAGTCCAATGGGCGTCGTTATAGACTTAGCTCTCAGACTAAGGCCCTTTGACTCTCCTACACGTCCGTCTGTATTTATGACGGACACCAGTCAATCATATTCCAGTGAGGGGGGAACACAGGTGTATAAATATTCAATTATGTCAAGTTGATAACGGTTTTTGTGCAGACGCTCCGTTTTTTAAACCGTGTTTATTTCGTCTACATGCCTACACACTCGAGAAGACTGGATCAAGAAGTGTCCTCCCTCAGGAATCGAACCTGCGTCTCCCTTTGCAAGAAGAACCGCCGTTTAATTCGGTCTGTCTGCTTAAAATTTTTATTGTATTTTTTCCAATCTTTCGAATAAGGTGCTGAGCATTGTGCTCGGAGTTGTCCATTTTTCAAGAATAGTGTGGCGTCTAATCGTTGTATTCTTTAGACGAAAAAATTCTAACATTTATGTGTTTTCGTCAGCTGCCAATAAATTATCCTTGTTAAAATCGATGAATTAAACTTCGCCACGGTAAAGCGCCTCCGATTGGCAACAAGACTTCCAGTCGATTATCACAGGCGGAAACCCACCGGAAATAAAGTCGTCTTCCGTTGAATGACGACGGTAAATGGGCCAGGTGTAGAAGTGATGATAAGGGTTCGATGTGTTTTACTCAGGGAATCGATACGAAACAATTTGATTTACTGCTTTCGATGTTATCATTGAACAAAGCAAAGCATTGTTTACTAAACTGTTTTCATATATATATATATATATATATATATATATATATATATATATATATATATATATATATGAAATATATATATATATATATATTTGGTTGGATTGATGTGAATTTGTTATCCTGGGTTTCACGCTTTTGCGATCGTCAGACAATCACAATTAGTATGTCACCGATCGTCTGACGATCGCAAAAGCGTGAAACCCAGGGTCACAAACTCACATCAGTCCAACCAAATACGTTAGCTCTATCTCTGATATTGAGCGCTTTCTAATAAGTACCGCGCATATAATATATAAATAATTATATATACATATGTTTATTTATATTTATATCCACACACTTTTCGCACACACACACACAAACACACACACACACACACACACACATATATATATATATATATATATATATATGTTTGAGTCTTCCTTTTGTTTGTCCGTTCCACTATCATGGCCACAAAGCAAAGACTTATTTGGAAAATTAAAACTGATAAGACATCCACTTTTCATACATGAAGTGAGATCATTAGAAATCATAAAAAGTACCACGTACCTTTTCTAGGCGAATGAATTTGTTTCGATCGAATCGAATGAGATATATAGTTTCTTATGAATTACAAAATGCCTTTGGCTTTGTAAATAGTAGGAAGGGTCATCTTCAGTTCTGAAAGAGGTCATTGGAGCTAGAATAATTTTTTGTCTTATGTGATACTATTTTGCAATAAGAAAAAATTACAATCTTGCGAATAAATTTCGCACATCGGAGTAACTTGGACAGACAATGAGATGATAAAATAAGCAGAGCGATCAATAGATTTAATATAATCTTTTCATTTCGTGCCAGTTAGAAACGTGAAACCAACAAGTCGAAAAGACTTTAGCGTCAGCCATGATGACAGAAGGCAAAAATGGTTTTCTAAGACGACTAAAAGCCAGCAGTTTCCGAGTGGCTTCTGACTATTGTCCTGATATTTTATGGTCAGCAGATCTTTTGAATCTTTTTCCAATAAACACAAGTGTCAAGGAGGAAGACTAGAAAATTGACCCGGTCTGTCTACTTTAAGACAAAGGATTGAATTCGGTGATATTACGGATTGTAAGTTCAATCCCTGGTCAGAGTGGACCTAATAACAGCAACAATTAAAAGGTGGTTCCACGCTCCTTAAAAACATCTAGTCTCCCGATCAGAGGCCTTGCTGCCGGATTTAGTTTATCGTCATACCGTGTACTATGAGATCTAGACGGGATATCCCTAAACA
>OZ010580.1:119222854-119230354 GCA_963932145.1 Acanthosepion lycidas
AAATAGAGGGACAGTTTAGGACAGATTTTATTTCTTTTTTTTGGATTCCAACGACCTCTTATTGGGGAATTTCCTCCCGAAAAGTTGGCACGTATTCACTAGTCAAAGGTCCAACCGAGAAAGAGACAGCGTCTTCTAGTTTATCTTTGGCGCCAGGAAATCTCTCTCTTTTTTTTTTTTTTTTGCACATGCGTAATTTGTCTTTCCTGTCAGAGGACTCCTGGGAGATTTTAATGCTTATTTTATTTTTGTACTTTTATTTAATTTTGAATTTTTATTTTATTTTGTATTTTTATTTTATTCCCACAAACCCCTGGAAAAAGAGAGAACGTTTCAAATAAATAGCAGCCACTAGATGGCAACACGACCTAAGAAGACTGAATACGGATTCCCGCTGTTTCAGAGCGATGGTCGGACTGGAAAGATTACGGAAGAGGATTATCAGGACAACTTCAAATTCTTCAAGTGGGAGCGGCGGCCATTTGAAACCACTTTTTTGTTTTTCATTAATCCGTCCACCCTAACGAAAGGCGATAAAGCCACTAAGAATCACGGTGTTACTGAGAGTGTAAGAAACTGTTATTGATGGGAAAGAACAATAAAAAAAAAGGAAATAAATAAAAGTCACAGAAGACCATTGAATTTACTTGTACATTTTTCCATTGTTTACTTTAAAGGAAGATACTAGAAGAGAGTTCTACAGACGAGAAATGTGGAGAAGAGACTAGGAGAATAGAACTTACGGCTACATATAGCAATCTCAATAGTAAAAAGAGACCTAACTGCCAATCTAGTAGTAAGTTTAAATTACTGAAGTAAAGGGACCGAAGAGGAAATCTCATCAGAACAACGGCTATGACAATATAGAAAGCGTACAATGAAGCTACATTAGAGCAGTAGTAAAGGAATTGAAACCGAAATGCCAGAGCAGGGTCTATAACATTTCAGATTCTTATATAGTTTTTACCAAACAACTTTAGATATTGTTATGGGATCTTACCCATAATAATAATAATGGACTATTCCATACTTAATAAATACTGCGCCTCAGGAGTAGGCAAGGAGTCAGGGGTCAGACCGGCTGTTCGGTTGAACTGTCTGCCTTGGGGCGGGGAGTAACCCGAAGGAGGCTACGCCGAGAGGCGGATTCTCTTTCGGGGAGGTAAACCAACCCTGAAACCGTTTATACGGGTTCAATGGGCAAATTTTTGGCCGAGCCCACGGGCTCAGAGATCCCACGTTAAACCGGCCTTGTGCCACATGATGCCAATGTTGGTGGGGGTGACTAAATATAGTCAGTCAGTAATTCAAGTCGATCTCAGTCGACCGGCTGTTCGGTTGAACTCTCTGCCTTCGAGAGGGGAGGAACCCGAACGAGGCTACGTCTAGGGGCGGATTCTCTTTCGGGGAGGTAAACCGGCCCTGAACCCGTTTATACGGGCTCAATGGGCATATTTTGGGGCCGAGCCCACAGGCTTGGAGATCCCACGTTAAAAACGGCCTTGTGTTACATGATGCCCCAGTAAGTGGGGTGGGTGACTGAATATCGTCAGTCAGTAGTTCAAGTCGAATCTAGAGTCGAGTCAGAGGCAGTCCGAAACACAGTTGCGTTCAGACAATTACTGCAAGACATTGGAATAGTGATACAGGTCGAGACTACATTGTTCTCTCTACTAAACCTGATTGTTTATACTAACACTTCTACTTCTCTGTATATATTCCTGTTTGTAATATATCTGTGTTATTCCAAACTTGTGTTCGAGTTCTTCTTTATTGGTTCTACCTTAGACTATCATTGTTGTACAAGGAACCGGACGATAACAGCTACAAAGAAGAGGGGTAAGATTTTGTTAATTATTTCACTATGAGCAAGGCGTTAATGCCACTAAGACGCATGAGGTTACAACAACAGAACAAGATTCAGAAAGAGAGAATATGGCGATTGACGTGATATTCATTATTTACATTATTCGGACCATTGTCCTCATCTTTGTCGCCCTATTTATTACAACGTTTCGGCTGTTGTACGCTCCGGCCTTCTTCAGGTGGTTGGAATGTCGAACTGAAACCTTTATTTCGCTCGCTGGGGTAGACTGTTCTAGTTCCATTGCCATGTCTAATGGACGTCAGTTATCAGTTATCTCCTGTTAATTTCCCTCTGAGAGTTCTCCACTGCCTTACCCGGGTATTGAACTCACATGGCACGTGGAACTAGAACAGTCTACCCCAGCGAGCGAAATAAAGGGTTCAGTTCGACATTCCAACAACCTGAAGAAGGCCGGAGCGTACAATGGCGGAAACGTTGTAATAAACATGGCGACAAAGATGAGGACAATGGTCCGAATAATGTAAATAATGTACATAATACCTCATCTCAGAAATATAGACAGATACTGAAAGGTCGAAACGTTGTAATAAATATGGCGACAAAGATGAGGACAATAGACCGAATAATGTAAATAGTGTACATAATACCTCATCTCAGAAATATAGACAGATACTGAAGGGCCGAAACGTTGTAATAAATATGGCGACAAAGATGAGGACAATAGTCCGAATAATGTAAATAGTGTACATAATACCTCATCTCAGAAATATAGAAGGGCCGAAACGTTGTGATAAATATGGCGACAGAATGAGGTCAATAGTCCTAATAATGTAAATAGTGTACATAATACCTCATCTCAGAAATATAGACAGATACTGAAGGGCCGAAACGTTTTGATAAATATGGCGACAGAATGAGGACAATAGTCCTAATAATATAAATAATGTACATAATACCTCATCTCAGAAATATAGACAGATACTGAAGGGCCGAAACGTTGTAATAAATATGGCGACAAAGATGAGGACAATAGTCCGAATAATGTAAATAATGTACATAATACCTCATCTCAGAAATATAGACAGATACTGACGTGATATTTTAATTTTTTGTAGATTGTACATGACAGAGAAACAAGACCGATAGTGAGTTCCACTAGTAAGAAGAGAAATGAAAATATTGGAATCTAAGTAGTTTAACATCAGAACAATAGGGCCTAGTTGCCAATGTAGTTCTACGCTTAAAATTCAAAGCACGGACGAATTTTGAATTTGTAAAAGTGCAAGAGGAATTTTGTAAAGAAAAAAAATTTCTAACATTAGGTAATCATCTTTCTCTACAGCTACAAAAGCAAATCGATGTAATCCTTGCAAATTCATGTCAGCTGAAATCATTAGACCTAGAATGTGCAGTAGGTTACACTCCTGAAGAATAGCATTAGACATGTTGATGGAAAGCACAAATGTCCCCTAAGACGTTTAAAGGCCAGTTCTTTTGGCTTGGAGACATTGAGATTAACGAGCAATGTTTTCCCAGGATGGAATAGAAGAACGTTTAATTCCAATCAAATAGAACTGGCGTAAAAATATTTATACATTTATTTACACATAAAACAATTATACACCATTATTTTATTAAGAAGTTAAAAATGTTTTGAAGTATGCTTTTATCAATTTTTTTTTGTAGACTTTCATGTGCACAGACTCTGCTAAAATATCTGAAAATAAGTTTCGTTTACGTAAGTGCTCTGTAAAGGGAAATAACCCATTTAAGCAGCTTGAAGTTGATAAAAGGTCATGCAAAATTGGGCAAATGAAAAATCTCAGACGATAAAGATATAATAATATGCAAATTTCTAAGTAAGAATTGTTTTGTCTTACTAACATGAGTGTTACGTTCTTTGGCAAAGTTATTGTAGCTGAACATTGGCTTGGTTTTTAGCACTAAAATCGTGGCTAAAGTTTCTGCTCAAACAAGGATGATGATTGTGAATTTAAAGAAGATGACTCAATGGGAGATATCCCAGGCGACTGGTAATTTACAGAGACAGCGTTCAAATCACGCGAAAGACGTTTGCTAATACTGGAAGTGGCTTAAGATAAAAACAGGAAAACTATGTCAGATAGACAAGAGAGATGAAAGAAATACTGTAGGAATCTCAATAAACAATCCCAAATTAACAGGCTGACAAGGGAGGAGTGAAAGCAGACTTAACAGTGAAGTTTCAGTTGATACAGAACGGGAGGAGTGAAGCAAAAACGAAAATAACATAATCATTAACGAAAAAACATTCTATCGATGATAGAAGAAAATTGGTAAAAGTTCATGGAAACTTAAACACCAAAAATTATATTAGTTTTTTGTTTACTTATTTCACCCCAAATAAGGCAATAAAGTCACTAAGACGCAAGGGGGGAGTTTGTTTCGTCTATCTGTCTATATCCAGTGACTAAACCCCAAAAGTTGTGAGTTCAATACCAGTCCACAACAGTGATAAACCAAAACTTGGAGAGTTGAGTTCAATGTAAATAACTGAGAAATCCGCAAGAGGCATGGCACGTGGAACTAGAACAATCTACCCCTCGGTCCTCAAAGGCACATGGCCCAGTGGATAAAGGTGTTGGTTAGATCCAGTGACTAAACCCAAAGTATTGTGATTTAAAAGATGAAGGTTATGAATTCAAAAATATCCCAGGCTGGTAATTTCCAGAGACAATGTTTAAATCTTGCGAAAGACGTTTGCTAATACTGGAAGTGGTTTAAGATGTAAACAGGAAGACTACGACAGATAGACAAGAGAGATGAAAGAAAGACTGTAAAAGTCTCAATGAACAATCCTAAATTAACAGGCAGACAAGGGAGAAGTGAAAGAAGTCTTCATAGTGAAGTTTCAGTTGATACAGTAGGACGAAAAGCAACTTGAACGGGTGAAGATTAGCAAAAAGAATAAAAAAACATGATCATTAATGAAAAAGAAACATTGGAATAGAAGATTGAAGTGTCCAAAAGAACATCTATCATGGGATGCTGGAAAGTAGCAACAATTTATTTATGGTGATGAATTCAAAATTGAGTTATATTCTAATTCAAGTGGAAAAGAGTCCCGTAAGAAGAAAAAACAAAGTGGAAGAAAGAAACTAAGAAACTAATAAAGATGCATCATAAGGGCGACAACATTTGTTGATGGGCATGTAATGGCGTGACGTTATATCAATATCGATGATAGAAGAAAATTGGTAAAAGTTGGTGGGAACCTAAACACCGAAAATTATATTTATTTACTACAGTTTAATCTTCTGACAGGCGACAAAGATGGAGAAATATTTCAGCATGACAGTGCTTCTTGTCACACATCACGTACAACGGAAATGTTTCCCGTGGATGAAGCTATTCCACTTTTGGACAAAGTCCTCATTTCAATTGAAGCACTGTGGTGGGAAATGAAGAAATAAGTGCTCCAACGAAAACCATGCAATCTTCAAGAGCTTCGGGATTACTGTCAAGAAGAATGTGAAAAAAAATCCAAATGAGAAAATCTGGACCTTGTTCTATTCAATGCCACACAGAATTGAGGCAATTATTTGAGTCAAACTCTGTAACACTAATTGCTAACTCCACACATTCACATTTGTATATAATGCCCTGCAGAGAGAGAGTGAGAGAGAGAGAGAGAGAGAGAGAGAGAGAGAGAGAGAGAGAGAGAGTTGGTAAAAGTTCATGGAAACACCGAAAACTACAGTGGCCTAAGAAAAGTTTTTAGCCAGGAGAAACAAACTACATCCAATTTCAAAATTTAATTCCGTAATCCCAACTCAACATAAATAAACTGTATTTGGAACTAGTATGAAGTAGATGCTCTATTTTCTCGTTTCAGAGATTGTATTCGATTTTTCATGGATTTGATCAAGTTATCAACAATCGTCTGAGCCATATTTCTCCACTTCTTTAGCAATGTTTCTTTAAGGGTTGACACTGACGTGATTTTTGCTGTACGCTCTCGAAGTCTTCAGCCAAGGTGCTCCAAAACGTGCTCTATTGGATTCATGTCAGGACTTTGGGCGACCCATGGCAGTGACTTGATTCCTTGTGATTTCTTGTGATACTTTGCTCATATTACACGACGTTTCATCTTCTTGAAAAAGGTAGATATTCTTGTCAATCTGATTGGTTTCAAATAGTGGAAGTAAATCTTTCTCTAATATTTGACAGCATTTTGGACCATTAAACCACTTGTCAACAAGAATCAGCTCCGATTTCCCTACAAACCAGGCAGCGCCACACATAATCCAATCCCTCTGTTTTATGGTCGCCTGCAGACATTCAGTGTTCCAAGTTTCATTCTGATTTCTCCAAACATAAACCTGTCTTAAATTCGAATATTGGTAGAATTTAATTTTCATCTGACCAAATTACAGACTGCCAAAATACATAATCTTTGCTCTCGTATTCTCTCGCTCAGTCCATACACCTGTTTCTGTTAGCCTCTGAAATCAAAGGCTTCTTTTTTGAAACTCTTCTTTTATAGCCTAGCTCTTTCAGAAACTTTCTCACTGCGTATGGCGACATGCTGTTGGCAACATCTTTGGTTACTCTGACGACGGTTTCTGACGACATCCCAGTTCAGTGCACTTTTCTTTCGCTCAGACACGATGCTTGGTCTTCCTGAACGTTGTTTCACATTTTTCATTAAATTTCTTGACAATATTTTTAACCGTTTGATAATTAATCTGGAAAAACCTAGCAATTTCTCTATTCGACTTGCCACACTGATGTCATTATTTGTCCTTCTTGAAATTAACCAGTTTCTTTCCATGAACTTTCATTGCAAAATATAAGTCAACTATTGTCCATAGATGAGAATAGTTTATTAAAAGCATGGTATTAGTCTGAAAAAAAAAAGAAGAGAAAGCCAAAATTGTTGCAATCAAGGGGGTACTAAAAACTTATCATAGTCCAGTGTATATTCGTTTTTTTTTGTTTTGTTTAATCATTTCACCCCAAATGAAGCAATAAAGCCCCTAAGACGCAAGGTGGGGGAGTTTGTTTTGCCTATCTGTCTATATCCAGTGACTAAACCAAAAAAAGTTGTGAGTTCCATAACAGTCCACAACAGTGGTGAACTAAAACATGGAGAGTTGAGTTTAAGGGAAAAACCTAAGACATCCGGAAGAGTCATGGCACGTGGAACTAGAACAGTCTACGAAATTTCAATCACCTGGAGAAAGCCGGTGCGTACAACGACGAGAAACGTTGTGAATATATCAATGAAGATGAGGATAACAGTTCGAATAATATAGATAATACAGGTTGGTTTTGAGTCTTTGTTTAGTGACATATCAACCACTTATGTGGCATTTAATTCCGGAGTTTAATGTTCGTGTGCGCATTATTACTTTCTTTTACAAAAAGTTATTGCTGGTAATTGCTTTTCCTGACAAAAAACATGTTTCTCTTAATGTTTTTACTATGAAACTGTACTGCTGGTATTTTTACTATAAACTGTTTTATACTTTCATAGTGTTTAATGATTAACTATTTGCCCATAGCTGGCACCCTAACAGGAGTTACATCCCGGGTCAGGATTGACCTGGGAACGACATCTGTTAATATGTGGTTGCACGGTCCTCAAAACCTCTCGACCAGAGGCCTTGTTACCTAATGTAGTTTATCGA
>OZ010580.1:119235354-119317854 GCA_963932145.1 Acanthosepion lycidas
ACACTTCGAGACGATAGTCTGTTTCATGCTAGATGCAATCGTCAGGCACTCGTGGCCAGACGATTGCATCTAGCCTGTTCACTATATATATATATATATATATATATATATATATAGGGTGAGTCAAAATTATGTTAACATTAGTATGAGAGAGATCATTTAATCAGAGTTTACTGAACAGTTTCCGACTATCCACCAGCATGACGGATGCACAAAATTCATGAGGAATGTTTGATATTACACCTTTTATTCTGCCTTTGTGTTCTTCGATCTTCTTAACATTTTTTTGCAATACATGTAGTCCCTTATCGAACCCCATAACCTGAAGTCACAGGGTGTCAGATCAGGGGAGTGTGGTGGCCATGCCAAAGGTCTGCTGCGACCGTTCCAACGATTTGGGAAACTTTGATCGAGACAATCGCGAACAATACCGTTGAAAATACCCTGCTCATCTGATTTCTAAGGGTATGTTATCAATGGCAAACTCATGCAGGATTTCTAAGCAAGCATTTCCAGTCAATGTTGGATTTGTAAAGAAATATGGGCCAAGTACACCCTGTGACTTCTGGTTATGCGGTGTGATAATGGGTTGCGTGTATAGCAAAAAAATTAAAGATATCGAAGAACTTAAGTCTGTTCTTTAAATTCTTCGATGGTGTAATATCAAACATTCCCCGTGAAATGTGTCAAGGCACTTAATTGTACTCTTGATCACTGTTTTTTTACGCATCAATCATGCTGGTGGACAGGATTGAGGAATCGGAGAGCCAAAGTTCGAATTCCATTCGAATCTATTAAACTCACTCACGTACTAATACCCTTCGGAAAGGTATGGATCCTCTCCTTCTACCCCAGCTATGTGCAAATAACAGGACAGATTGAGTTTTATAGCCTTGCGTGGAAACTTGTCCAGGAGAAGGGCTACTCGGAATTCAGAACCTGCGGAGCGTCGTTTAGGGACCTTGTGGCACGTAGTGCACCAGGTCCTCTCTATTTAGACCCTTCATTTGGTTCTGCACAAAGCGTTCACCACCATAATCAAACTGATAGCGGTTCAGGCTGTCGGTTCCTAGAAACTGTGCCACTTGATCGTCATACGTCCAAATACCATGGGAGAGTACACTATATATATATATATATATATATATATATATATATATATATATATATATATATATATGTAAGCAAATAAAATTATTAGATCATAATAGAATTCTTTTCATTTTTCGTTTTCATTCAAAATACTCAAATTTTAGGAATACGTTTTGAAAGCGTCGCCCATTTGACGACAACGTGACCACGCTTAAACGGAAAGCTGATCATTTAAAATTTTCAGTTATCTGTTTTGGATAAGCCTTGTTTTTATGTCCATTCTCTTTGTCATGTTGAACTGATTATGTTAATTGTATTTTAATGAATATTGTCCTGAAGAAGGTTTATTAAACCGAAACGTCATACGTTGACATTTCATTCATTTAAGGATTTTTGTTTGTTTTTTCCAAATATTTTTCTTCATATATATATATATATATATATATATATATATATATATATATATATATTATGGTGTTCTGAATTAGACCTTGTGTTGCATCTCATCTCAGTAGGGGCGGGGGACTAGGTAAATACCCAGTTTATCAAAACTTGTTAGAGACAGGCAGTTCAGTCAGGTTCAGGCGGGGTGGCTTTGGTTCAGTATTGTCAAGATCCCTGTTTTGGGGTCGAGGAAGACTCAGTCAGTGGCTGTCTAACTACGGCAATTTGGCTGAGCAAAACAGACAAGAATTGTATACGATCTTGCGAATGCTGTGTCTGAGTAAATTTTGACAATTGGCCCGAGTGGAAAGGCTCGTGTTCTCTACAGAAATCTCGACCTTGTGTCATATCTCATCTCAGTGGCTGTGGTCGTAGGAAGACTGGGTAAATGCAGAGTTCACCAAACCTCTTCAGAATAAAGTGGTCCGCTGCCTGGCTCCGATTGTTATTACGGGCTCTACGGGGAAATTTTGCCCGACTCTACGGGCTCGGACCGCTCTACGTAAAAAATAAATAAACGGCTTTATGCCATATCCCGTTTTGTGGCTGGTGGGAATTGGCTAGATACCAATTTCCTTAAAGCTCTGCTAGTCGATCTCTCTGCTTTCGGGCGGAGCGTAATTGAGACGAGGCTATGCATACCAGCGAAGGTCTCGTCTGGAGAGATAAACAAACACCCGACACCGGGTATGTGGGGTCTACGGGGAATTTTTGCCCGATCGTACACTTTCGGAAGCCCCACGTTCAAAACCGTCCTTGTACCACATACCATCTTGGGATGCGGACTTGGGTGAATACTGAGTTCATAAAAATACTTTGAAGCAAATTCGTATTGTCTCAAACATTCCTACTACAGTCTCCTCTTCGGCTTTATTTCTTTTTTTCTTTCTTTCTTTCTTTCTTTCTTTCTTTCTTTCTTTTACCTGACGTTTTCAATTCTTCAATTTTTTTTTGTTGTTATTATATTTTCTCTTTATTATTTTCTAACGTTTCATTTTTTTTTTCTTAAATTTTTCTCTTCTTTCCCGTCGAATGATTGCTTCCTCACTTTCTACTTGAATTTCTTCCCCTAAAAGCCAACACTTCCATTTTGGTTATTATATTTTCTCCACCTGCTTTTCTTTTCGTCTGAAGAGCAATTATGTCAACCGGCAATTCAGCACTTCGCACTGCGCATGCGTCTTAGCAACAAACACTACTCCGAGCGACACTATTATTCCAACTGCTTGCATTCTCCATAATTCTCACTCTTTATCGCTCGATTTTGTGAAGACGTGAAGCTTCCTATCAGCACCTACTTCGTCGAATATGCGACACAGTTTCAGAAGGAAATGTTTATACGCTTAAATTTGAAGCTGAATGTCGAAAATGTGTAACTGAATTCACTCTTCTGTAACGATGGGAAAAAAAAGTTGCAATTTGCTACAGATCTTTAAATATGACTTACTAGACGATTTTGTCTTTCTTGAGGGAATCCATACTGTCAGTATTTCAGCCAGAAACTGTCAGTATACGGTAATATCCAGGTGGACTAATTAAACATTGTCAAATATGTCATTCTCTAATTAGAAATTAGACATCAATCACATTCATTTTAAAAGAGATCATAGGTGTGAACTTGTAAAAAGAACGACACTATTCATGATTTAAGATCTATCTATCTATCTATGTTATTCTTTTTATCTATCTATCTATCTATCTATCTATCTATCTATCTCATTCTTTTATCAATCTACCTATCTGATTCTTTTTAATTATCTATCTATTTATCTATCTATCTATCTATCTATCTATCTATCTATCTATCTATCTATCTCATTAACTTGGTTTCAATATATCTATTTCAGGCTCTCTCTTTTTAAATCTATCTAAATTTATCTCAATTCATTATGTATTTTCAGTCTATCGCTTTCATTGTCCACTCTCTCTCTCTCTCTCTCTCTCTCCCTGTATATATATATATATATATATATATATATATATATATATATATATATATATAAGTTAAATTAGAGCAGGAAACAGTTTTATTAAAAAGTGCTGAATACAGATATAAAGAAAATGAAAATTTAACCTGCAGAGCTTTTAAATTTCAAAATTTAGGAGAACTCTCAATTACGATACCGTTCTTTCACCCTTTAGATATGCTTAGTCGGTATAGGCCAAATAAAACAAAAGCGTTAGGAACTCATTTGGCCTATATCACCTCGGGATACTGAAAGGTTGATACCATGGAAGCGTAATGGCTAATCTCCTAATCTTTGAAATCTATCTATCTATCTATCTATCTATCTATCTATCTATCTATCTATCTATCTATCTATCTATCTCACTCTGTTCACTTTTTATCTATCTATCTATCTATCTATCTATCTATCTATCTATCTATCTATCTATCTATCTGTCTGTCTGTCTATCTATCTATCTATCTATCTATATATATATATATCTGTCTGTCGGTCTATCTATCTATCTATCTATCTATCTATCTCACTCTGTTCAATTTTTATCTATCTATCTATCTATCTATCTATCTATCTATCTATCTATCTATCAGTAGTTTCATTTAAATCAGCTCTTAACAGTAGCATTTAGTAATCGATCTATCTATCTATCTATCTATCTATCTATCTCCGACTGTTCATATCTATCTATCTATCTATCTATCTATCTATCTATCTATCTATCTATCTATATATATATATATATATATATATATATATATATACAATCGGAGTTAAGATACTAAAGGTATCTTAATTCCAATTGTAAACAAATATTTGCTCTGTTTAATGAATATAAACATTGAGTGTTCTATGTGAGTGAGTTTTAACATATTTCAAATTCTATGTTGTGTTAAAAGGACTCGCCTGGGTTATACCAACGGATTAATACCTATACATACATACATACATATATATATATATATATATATATATATATATATATATATATATATATATATATATATATATATTGTCAGTTCATATCTATCTGTGTATCTCTCAATGTACATCTATCTATCTATCTATCTAACTATCTATCTATATATCTCGGTCTCTTTATCTATCTATCTTCCTCAGTCTCTTAATCAATCTGTCTGTCTGTCTATCTATCTATCTATCTATCTATCTATCTCAGTCTCTTAATCAATTTGACTATCTATCTATCTATCTATCTATCTATCTATCTATCTATCTATCTGTCTGTCTGTTTGTCTGTCTGTCTCAGTCTCTTAATCAATCTCTCTCTCTCTCTCTCTCTCTCTCTCTATCTATCTATCTATCTTAGTCTCTTAATCTATCTATCTATCTATCTATCTATCTATCTATCTATCTATCTATCTATCTATCTATCTATCTTTCTCATTTGGTTCATTATAAAGATCTCTCTTTTTATTTAGCTATTTCTTTCCGCCTGTGCATTATCTATCTAGATAATTACCTATGTGTTTCATTTATATCTTTCGCTATTTAAATAATTACCTATGGTTTATTTTCTTTCTTATTTTCATTTCGTTTTTTTTGTTTTTTTTTTTCACTTCCCTACTTTTCTCCTCTCTGCTATTCTTCCAGGCGGACTCCGGCATGTCAATGTCACTAATATTCCCCATATCTTCGCTAATCGAAATTGCTTAAATCGATAGTATGTCATTATTATTACATTCTGCAGCTTTCGTCTCTCGAATTTAGACTGTGACACAGCAAAAATCGATCGCTTATTTCTCGCGGCCATTTTAATTCTTCGACCAATATTTTCGAAAATAATTCGCAGCCATCAGTGACTTGCACCTGGGTACCTCATCGTATAGTAACATCAAGATTGGTGCCAATAGTTACTCCTTTTTTGTAGCCTTGTGCCAAGCCTAAGTTCTGCTTAATAAATAGATTTTAACCGATTTTTATCTTTACCTATCTATCGCACATGTGATTTTAGACTTAAAAAAAAAAAAAATCTTTTTCATTCTAGGCAAGGCGATATTGCAATTAAAACGTTACGGGTTTCTGAGGTGTGTGTGTGCGGAGGTAGGAAAAAGACATCAGTGAAGCTGAAAGACAATAAGAGAAGAGCTTTTAGGAAGACAAGATGGCGACTGATGTAGGATTTAAATTTTCGAAGATCCTAAATAACAAGGAAGTAAGAACAGAGTTCAACGGACCTGGAATGCTAGAAAAGAAAGTTATTAAGATATGAGGTTGGTGCAAAAATAATGTCGTTTTCTCACATATGTCAGAAAACGACATTACTTTTGCACCAACCTAATAGAACTTACGTCTCCATCTGGCTATTCCAACTGTAAAATGATGAGACCTATTTTGTCGATCTACGACCACTCTTAAATTCATGCGGTCCGGATATCAAAATGGGGGGGGATCTCCCAGAACAGTTGTCATGAACACCAATATATCCGCCCCCCCCAACAAAAAAAAAAAAAAATTTAAGCCACGTGTGTCAAGGTTGAAAATAGAGGTAAGACCGAGCAGCTAAGATAGTTGCCGCACAATCATTGTTCTGTGTTCTCACCGACTAATTTAATCATTGTGACATGTCAGTGAATATAAAAAAAAAAAATGATTTACCTTTTTCACCAGAGAACTCTATATCGAAGTTAAGCAACGTCGAGCTTGGTCATTGCCTAGATGGGTGACCATTTTGAAATACCCGCTACTGTAAGTTTGGATGGGCGAATGTTGTAATTAATAATTACTCGAAATTCTTAACGGAAAAACAGAGTTTCATTTTCCGTTGTGTTCGTTATATTTAGTTTGGCACAAAAAAGCATGAATCCACCATTTTATGCCCACCAACCATAGGTTAATTAGTAAGATCTGTATCACTAAAATTTATAATCTTCCAAAAAAAAAAGTTCTTATAAAAAAAAAACAAAAAAAAACTGGCTTTAAATAACCTGTAAAGGGTTGATCAGCAGTAGATAACAAATGAATAAATAAAAAACCAGTGGGACCCTTAGAATAGATCCAAAGAGACTTTTTTTTTTTCTTTCTGAGACCTTTCAATGATTTTCATCTTCATTATGGAGACACATTAGTTGTACTAAAGAGGAAGATTAAAATATAATTCTTACGATTTTAATTAAAAGTAGGGGTTTAGTTCTAGAAATTATGGTGTGCCATGAAGAGACAAAATCCCCTAAGGAACTTAAGGTTGGGAGATTATCAGTAACAAACATTGCTTCCTCACCAACAAAAAAAAAACCCAAAAAAACCCCGAGAGGTTTAGATCATGATTGTCGGATAAACATAAGGAAAGTCATATCGAAAACTGTTATCTGATGCCCTGTATATACTACCAGAGCCGGTGTTTATTATTCCCGAACCCTGAAGGGTTCAAACCTGGTTGGGGACCCCAGACAGTACTTTGTAACTCTTGATATCTTTTACTTTTCTTTTTTTTTACTTATATTTATATAAAAATTAAAGTAAACACAACTATTAAAAGATGAAAGAATTTACCGGACTTTGACGTCATACTAAAATACAGTGTAACCCGGATATAAGAGAGTTGGCGGGACTCGAGAAGAAGTCTCTTATATCCGGGTTTCTCTTATATCCGGCTTTGGTCTATTTTGTTTAGGTAAGTATGGCTCTAATTTGGGACCAGAGAAAATCTGTCTTATATCCGGGCTTATCTTATATCCGGGTCTCTTATATCCGGGTTACACTGTACATTTTTTTGGTCTAATCCGTGAATTTGTTTTACCCGTGGTAAGACTGAAAAAAGAAAACACTACATAAAATTCACTATTTTTTTCCTCCATAATGTTGAATGCGTTAGAATTATTCAACATTTTAACAAGAAAAATCTCTAGTCGATATTAAAAATTGTCGCAAAACATTTACGCTGGAATTGATATGTTAATCTTTTTGTGAATAAATTGTTGGTCGTTTCTTATCATGGTAGAGGTCTTGCGTGCCCCAGTGGTCCCAGATGTGAAGCCGTCTGGAGTTTCATCTTCTGTACGGTGACCCATTGCGGCAAGGTCAAGAAGGAGGGGTCAGACTGGGTGCAACCAAAAGCATAAGATCCCAACGACGGAATAGGCAAATATCTACATGATCTCAACGGTCAAACCGGCGGAAGAAGAGAGAGCCAGTCGGGGTGGCGTATACAAGGTGGACCATGACAAACCAGGCATGCGATAGGGCCGATGCGACCAGGTTTGCCAGATCTCGTCTGTCTCAATCCACTGGCCAAGTTGTTCACCAAAATCAAATTCACACGAATAGCCTCGACAGAACCATTTGATTCCTACCCATCTCCGCCACCGCGACCAAGGGAGAGAAACAGAATAGGGGGAGAGGATGACAATTCCGTTGCTCGAATGCGTACGGGAGCTGACAACAATATATATATATATATATATATATATATATATATATATATATATATATATATATAGAGAGAGAGAGAGAGAGAGAGAGATAGATAACTAGACTCGTTTCGAAAAACCCTCGAATTTTTGATTTGCAAATAATCAAATCAATCTCGAGGGAAAAAAAGGTTTTAAAAAAAGAAAGAGCTACAAACATGAACTACTGTCGAACAAATCGCACAGATGCAGGTCTGAAGCCCAAAGAAAAAAACACGATACGAGTAGACAACTAACTAACAAAAGCTCAATACAATCGTAGAGCTGACCTAGATACACCTAGTGAGCCAGACAAACCTACCTAGGTTTCACCTAAACGGTTCGTCATTAAAGCCATACTTTCCCTGACGATCCGTTTAGGTGAAACCTAGATAGATTTGTCTGGTTCACTAGGTGTATCTATATACATACATATATATATATATATATATATATATATATATATATATATATATATATATGCACCCGTACGCATTGGAGCATCGGAATCGTCATGAGTATGTATGTGATATATATAAGAAGAAAGCAAAATCTTTAATATTACCTTCAAATATTACTCCTTTTAGGTTTCGAATTAATCGAAACCTAAACTTTAAGTAAGAAAGATTACCCATATAAAAATAATTACAAATTACATTCATAAATTAGATTCAAACTGATAAATTGTACATAAATCCCAATTTTGCCACTTCAACGAAAGTAAAATATATATATATATATATATATATATATATATATATATATATATATATATATATATATATATATATATATATATATATATATGGTTGGATAGATGTGAGCTTGTGACCCTGGGTTTCACGCTTTATCGCTAAAGCGTGAAACCCAGGGTCACAAGCTCACATCTATCCAACCATATATGTTAGCTCTGTCTCTGATATTGAGCGCTTTCTAATAAGTACCACGCATATAATATATAAATAATTATACACACATATATATATATTTATTTATATTTATATACACACACTTTTCATACATACACACACACACACACACACACACACACACACACATATATATATATATATATATATATATATATATATATTTTCTATGAAAAATTCTCGGACATTCAGGCCGGCAAATGTTATTTAATACTGTTTATTATAAACAGAGCATTTACTTAAATACTTGTATCTATAAAAAGAACGTTAAACATAAAAATGTCTTTAATAAATAAATTGTCGGACTTTGTCCATTTCGTAATATATATATATATATATATATATATATATATATATATATATATATATATATATATATATATATATATTAGCTCCTGAATTAATTCCAGTTGAGCACTCTCGGGCTGAAGTATGGGTTTGTAAACAGTGACTATTATAGCTATATAGCGAGACTCTTCGCAAGCCGAATTGAGTCACTGTCGGTCACTGGGCGTGTTTCCAAAAATAAATACGCTAAAAATCCACCTTCATCCCGACCGTGCGCCGACAGCTAAGTGGTAGAATATCCGCTTGATACCAATTCAGTTGTGTTTCGATCCTAGCTAGAGGCAACCGGATGTTTAGCCGCACTGATGAGCTGCGAAACAGTCTGTCTGTGGATGACATTATATATATATATATATATATATATATGTGTGTGTGTATATATAAGCAACAAATTTGTATAATCATACACTGATGTAATTTATCTAAAATTGACATATTCATTTATTTTAATCGTTTAAGCGCTAGTCGTTCGGGCTGGGGTTTGTCATTACTACAAACCCTTTTTACTTATTTTATTTTTTTCATTTTATCTTTTCCGGGGGGTGAATTTTCAATTTTAAAAACGACAATTGTGTACACACGCATATCAATGTAATTTTTTTTTTTTTACGCGTACATTTTTTTTTTTTTTGCTCGTATAACTTCTTTCCTTTTAGTTTTTACACGTCAAACTTTCAGTCTTTATGGGCGGGGTATATCATTATTATTTATATTAGTTATTTATCTTTCGTAGGGTAGTTTATTGGAATTTTAACTTTTAGAACAACCCTTGTGTGTGTGTATGTATGTATGTGTGTATATGTGTATTTATGTGTATATATGTATATATATTTATATATGTGTGTGTGTTTGTATGTATATATGCGCACACGTCGATGTTTTTTTTTTGTTTTTTTTTTACTTTCGTGGTTCTAAGTTTTCGCAAAAACTCATTCTTTCAGAGGATTAGGGAATCACTGTCTTGTACATAATTTTAAACCTAAAATCATATTAAATTATAATGCATGAAAAACTTCTTTTTTTTTTTGAGGGTGGTGGGGCTTGGGATAACATAATAGTGGCATTTCAACTGTAAACCGGAAAACTTGTATAAACGCATACAGATGTATTTTATTGTACTCAAATTTTTATAAGTACATTTATTTTAATCGGTTAACCTACCGTCATTCTGGAGGGGGAATATTATTATTACTGTTTTTAATATATAAACTTAAAAACTAGCAAAAAATTAACAAAAATTTCTTCCTTCCGACTTTTTGAATAACCCAACTTACCCGAGCGCTATAGACTTTCCCTATGTGTATCCTGCTAGTATCGAGTACAAGTCGGTTGAGACAATTATAAAAATCAGTGTCGCATAGCGTTGTACAGAAGGAGGTTGCGTCGGAGCCTGATCAGCTCTGACGGGGTCGACTCGGCGAGGATGGTATGATGTTGCAAGGCCCGAAACTACCCAATGACCTGAGTAATCACATCACTGACGACACCCTCCTGCGCAATAAAAGTGCGTATTTCCGAAGCTCTTACCGTAACTGTTTTTTACAATATTAAAAGAGTACTAGTGGTCGGGTAAACAAACGGTTACAATTTAAAAAAAAAAATTAATATGTTCTCTATAAATGTGTCAATAAATATAGTATTTAACTTATATTAAATCCCTAAACTATTTGTTAAAAAAAAAAAAAATATTTAAATTGATAGCAAGCATCATATTAATTTCTTCGGGGTTTTTTAGACATCTAAATTACTATCAAGCATTAAAATCTATTATTTACATAAATTGCTAAAACCCAATTACAACCTCTTTCTCTTTATTTCCCTCTCCTTCTTCTTTCTTTTTCTTTTTCTTTTCTCCTTTCTCCCCTCCCATTTCAATATATCACTTCCGTTAAGTTAACCGTCTAAAAAGGTCATGGTCTGGTCACTCCTCCTCCCACAATATAAAGTATACTTGAGAGAGATATGAAATTAATCCCTCCCTATACTCTACCATGTCTCTTTAACTACTCCTTTTACACTCTCTTTTAAATTACAAAAACTTACACTACCCATCAATTTTAATTTCATTTTTCGTTTCATTTAATTTTTGGAAGTGATATCTGATGATCCGGCGTCCTTTAAAAGGGCTTTGGTGAAATAAATTATTATAATGGTACCTTAAAGTGGTCTGTTTTTCTTTAATATATATATATATATATATATATATATATATATATATATATATATAGTGATCACAAGACCGAAACCGTCTGGAGTTCCAACTCCTGTATTGCTACCCATGGCAAGAACTCGCCTGTCTCAATCCCTGAGCCGCGGTGGTGGCGATTCTGGCGAAGTGTGTGGGCTTCTTCGTCGTGCAGATTGGTCCACCAAAATCAAATTCACGCGAATGACCTCGTCAAAATCTCTTTAATTTCGCTTTCTACCACCCTTCACCAAGTCCAGTGTGGATTGACCCAAAACGACGATGAAGGCCAAATGAAACTTTACAGCCCAACCTTCAACGTGAAGAGGATCTGCTACGTGCTTCAAGGCGGGCCCGACTCGCCCAACCGCGTCCAACGCCGACACTCGTCTGTGAAGCCTGCTCACGATTCTTCAGGAGTAGGCTAGGCCTTCAGGGCCATCTCCGCTATGGCCAACGGAGAGGAGAAAAGGAATAAGAGAGAATTTCGACCCCAATGATGGGATGCGAACGTGTATATGGAAAATCCTTGAATAAGGTCTGTGTTTTTTTTTTTGTTTTTTTTTTACTTAATACGTAATATAAGAAAAAAAAAATGATTCCTAAACGATGTACAGGGTGTGGCGGGTAAAATGTTTTCATTCTTTATTTTAATTTTGCACATACGCGTTGTTTGTTCGTGATTTTGTTGAGGGTATTTTCTGTAGGGTCAGTTGGGCACAGTCTGTGAGAAAAAGAGGACCATGACGCAATTCACTCCGCCAGAAATTTGGAAAGAGCATTCGCACTAGACGCTCCGATACGATCATTTCAGAATGATTGGATGTCCGTCTGAGGACAGAGCACAGCATTTGGAAAAAGTTGGATGATATATTCAGTCAACATCATGGTGTTTGGGAGTAGTCACTAGGGATTGTGACATTATGCCTCCATTCATCTTTCAACATAGCTTCAGATTCAACTCGAGGCCGACATCGAGTGCCTTGAGGAAGTAGTATTACCCTGGGTCAAGAGGGTTGCTGCTGGAAGACCCTATGTCTGGCAACAGGACTTTACACCATGGGACAAAAACAGGAGAACCCAGTCATAGCTGTCAGACAATTTCTTTGACCACATCACCCCTTACATCTGGCCACATAACTCCCCAGACTGCAACCCTATGTTTATTATGTGTGGGGCGTAGTTGAGAGAGGGACCATCAAAACTCTTTGTAACACCAAAAATGAAATGAAGGCAAGTATTATGGCTGCATTCACCAACATAAACAAGGAGACAGTCCAGAAGAGATGCAGGAGATTCAGAAGTCGTCTGGGTGCCGCGGTTGAAGCTAATAGCGATTTTAGTGAATAAATTTACGCTTTAGATCATTTTGGTAAATATATTTGTTAAAATGAGATGTCTGTATTATTTTCATTTTTGCGTAATATACACGACAATTTATCCATCGTACCCTGTATTATATAACGGTTGGACCCAGAAAGATGTTTTGATAATATAAGTTATCTCCCTTTAACTCAAGTCTCCAAGTTTTTTGTTCACATATAACAACGCTTTTTTTTTATCCCCTGTGCCATGTGTCCTAATCTGAAGAAAGCCGGAGCGTACAACAGCCGAAACGTCGTGAATATGGCAACGAAGACGAGAAATACCAGTCCAAACAATGTAAATAGTGTAAATAATTACAACACCTCATTTCAGAGATATAGACAGATATTGATTAAGGTTTGTTGATTATAATTTGAAATTAGTATATCTGCTGATTCTTTTGATTTTCTTATTCTTCACGTCTAATATTTTGACTTCGTTCTACTGGGATTGCTAAACTGTTTTTTTTTTCCTTCATATTCACCTGATCAGCTATATTTGATTTTACTCCAACATATATTTTTTTTTTATTAGAATTGTCATAATCCAGGCTGATGTAATACTCTTCCACAACTGCATACGGTGTTGCAAGTTTGCAAGTCTAAAAACGATATATCCTCGTTGAATAGTTTTCAATCCATATTTTAATTCTCCGTAGCACCAATTTTCCTAGCTTAGACAATTGACTGTGACTCGTAAAATCTCTGC
Source organism: Acanthosepion lycidas (assembly GCA_963932145.1). Taxonomy (NCBI): domain Eukaryota; kingdom Metazoa; phylum Mollusca; class Cephalopoda; order Sepiida; family Sepiidae; genus Acanthosepion; species Acanthosepion lycidas. The sequence goes on from OZ010580.1 coordinate 119,248,796, forward strand.
TGCAGAGAATTAAAAGCATAATCCAGCGCTTCTTAAACTATGGGTCGCGACCCCAAAATGAGGCCGAAAAGCTTGGTTAACGAGAATTACCTTCTGACACTTGAATTTCAGTTTCGATGTTAATTTTCAAACGCCCAATATTTGACGTGACGCCACGCATGCGCTACGGTAATAAAAACGCGTGTGTGGCGACTCGTGAAGCGACAACGGATGTATTTTCAGTGTAGTTGGTTAATACCTGGGCTCGCGAAAAATCTCGTCATGAAATCTGGGCTCATTAATGAAAAATGTTTAGGAAGAACTTGCGTAGACAATAAGAAGCTGAGGGAATAAAAAACAACTTCAGTAATATCTTCTTTCAATTAAGTAGAAGACATCGTTAGGGATAGATTCACAAAACATTAGTAGTTTCTCATTTCACGAAATGAGCATCTTTATCATCAGTGATGCATGAAGACGTGGCTCCAATATTTTGTTCATATCTACAGCCAGTCTCTTGATTAGATAATTTCTGTACAGCATGTGTGCTGCTTCTTTTAGTTCTCTTATTGTTCACATATACATATCGTTCCAGCGGGATTGGTATACCCTGTTTCTTTCTACCCTATTAATATTCTTCGGATTGTTGTCCTCATCTTTACTGTCACATTCACGACGTTTCGGCCGTTGTACGCTCCGGCCACCTTCAGGTTATATTTGTTGGAATTTCGAACCGAACCCTTTATGCAGTCCACGGGAGGGGGTAGATTTAATTCCACACACCATGCTTTTGGATATCGCAGTTTTAGTTAATTCGACCAGATAACTCTCCAAGATTTTGTTCTCTCTGCTGAGACCAGGGACTGAGCTCACAACTCTTTGATCCAAGACACTTTTTGGATCAGACAACCAAAGCTTTTATCCACTGGGACATATTCTCAACAGCTTTTCTATTTTATTTGGAATTGACTCATTTAAGAATAGCAGTTACCGCCACAGCTACATAGGATGGTGTATTTTTGTCTTGCGTCGACTATCGTGTTTTTAGACTTACCAATCTACGGCTCCTTAATTCTAGGGTCTGTATGACGGTTATCTCCATTTGGTAGAGAGGAAGTCATATGAGTCACCTGACGGCCTCTTAGTAATGTAACTGCATAGTCACGAAAGTGGCGGTCAGTTCGACAGTCAGCCAACTTCTAAGTGTCAAACCGAGCAGCTATTTTTAGCAGAGATGAGATCCTTGCCTCGATCAAGTGGACGGAGGTTAAATCTGCCTCCACAGACCAGCTTCCACGTGGCTCAGTTTACAAGCCCTTGACGTCAATTTCCTTTGGATATATATCTTCACCAGATATAGAAAATAATTCGACTGGAATCCTCCTGTTGGGGAGAAAAAAAAACTAATACTCGTTGTTTCCTATTTGCGGAGTATGTCAGATTACGTCATATCAATCCGGTTCGCTCGAGTCTGGAATCTTAAATATAGCTTCTTCAGAGACACTGAAGAATCTCCAGAAACACAGAAGCAGCTCCATGTTATATGTAATACAGTGTTTTGTTTGTTCATGTTTTCACGCTGCTTGTTGTTGCATATATATGCTATATTTTCTCTCCGTTGTGCAAATGTATGTATAACTTTGGGGTATTACTTAGTTCGAACTGTTAGGGTACTCCACGTCACGCCACCGTCACGAGCTCTAATCACCCTAATCTTCTCAGTGTTCCATAATTCTACTCAAACAGCTTTTCCCCAAGAACTGCTACTTTGTGAAACAGATTATCGCGTAGCTGCTTTTAGGAAAAAATTATTTTTAGTCTCTTCATGTCAATAACCAATCGCTTTCTATCAACTTTTTCCTTGTGACATTTCTACTAGCATGATCTTATTTTTTTATTCATATCAGGCGTTTTATTTGATTGTAACTACCTACATAGAGATGTTCTTGAGCCTAAAGTGGGTAAAAATTATTTAAAATAGAATTTTAAAAAATACCATTTTCAACGGCATTTTTATATTCCGCAAGATTTTCTATTTCCTGCCAGATATGTTGGACATGTTTTAACCCTGCGTCAGTTCCCTAGGATCTCCGCAAATGGACGAATCCCTGGGGCGTCTGTTTATACGCCCCGATACAAAAATACATAAAGTCTTAAAATTATGTAAAGTATTATACTGCTGAAAAAAATAGCATAAGAGGTTATCTCCGTTACAATATACATTAAACCAAATCTTGAACTGAAGATATGATAAGTCATTGAAATGAAAATTAGAATACACTTATTGCATAAACATATGTTGTAAATTGTAGGTGAAACATACAAATACAATGATATTAAAAAGTTTTATTCATCAAAAACAACCACCATATATTTCCATGAATAGAAAGATATTACATTAGCTAAATTTATAATTACAGAAGTGAAAGGCTAATTATTAGGTTGGTGCAAAAATAATGACGTAATAATGTCGTTTTTTTACGTTAAAATATGTCAAAAAACGACATTATTACGTCATTATTTTTGCACCAACCTAATATATCATATTATATTTATACAACATATATATATATATATATATATATATATATATATATATATATATATATATATATATATACATACACATATATATATATATTATAAATTAACTGATTTAAAATATGGTTTTTTCGCTACACAGTTCTAACCATATTTCAAAAATGGAAGCTAAAAGCTTCGAATTTAATTTTGTAATTAAATTAAAGCCATTAATCCCATTTCAGCCTCAGGCGAATTTTAGAGTAACTAATTTTTAAATTTACTTGGTTTTAAAGGCACGGAAAAAATCATAATTTACGGTTTCCAAGGATAAAAATATAATATCCTGTATTCTGTATATATATATATATATATATATATATATATATATATATATATATATATATATATAGTCTTAAGATGTGCTATATTTATGGGAGAAATTGCTCAATATCAGAGATAGAGCGTGTGTAAATATAAAAGTGAACATAGAAGTCAGCACTTAGAGGCGACAGTCTGTTTCCTGCTAGATGCAATAGTCAGGCCTGACGATTGCATATAGCATGAAACAGCCTGTCATCTCTAAGTGTTGACTTCTATGTTCACTTATATATATATATATATATATATGCAAACTACTCGAAAACACACACATGAATCACATTCTACTTACTCTTATCGTATTTCCAATCATGTTAATCAACCAATAAAATGCAAGCACTCCCATGACCATTATATATATATATATATATATATATATATATATATATATATATATATATATATAAAGAACAGAGAAATTTAAGCGTTCGTGGTGACTATAATTTATATACTTAGAATTGACATTCGGTTCCTCAGATCAATATTTTCATATAAATAAAACATTTTTTAGTTTTATAAAACTTTTATTTGTATGAAAATGTTGATTTGAGGAATTAGAATCGAATTTCGATTGTAAGGAAATAAATTATAATCACCATGATCCCTTAAAATTGTCTGTTTTTTTAGTATACTTAATATTTGTTCTGTTTTTACATTGAGCTCTCTGGGGTATATCCTTCTTTGAATTATACATACGGATTACGAAACACATCTTTACATATATATATATAGATATTATAAATTAATGGATTTAAATATGTTTTTTTTCGTTACACGGTTCTAACTATGTTTCAAAAATGGAAGTTAAAAGCTTCGAATTAATTTTGTAATTAAATTAAAGACATTAGTTCCATTTTTTCCTAAAGCGAATTTTGGTGTAACTTATTTTTTAAAATTACTGGGTTTTAAAGGCACTGCAAAAATATATATAACCGTAACCCTGGTAAGGGGGAAAACAATGGTCCCGGGTACCTTAGAGACTCCATTTTTGGGTGTAGTTTTAAGTCATACCTAAGGCCTACACTCCAGTTCAGTCGATAATAATAATAATAATAATAATAATAATAATAATAATAATAATAATAATAATATCATCCGCAACTTTCCTTCATTTCTTTACTGAATACCAATAACTTGATCTTTTAAGCCATAACCATCTAGAGGCTTCTTCTCCTACCATTGTTACTGAGCGAAAGGCCTCGGTCTTTTCCAAGCCTATTGCATCTAATTTTGGAAGCATCTTACATAGTGATCGCTCAGCAAAGCCTCTGCATACGATTTCAATCGGGTCGCAATAGACTTGCCGAACACAGCTTTTGCATTCCTCTACAATATGTAAACATTACTAAAGTTTCCTTTGGCGGGATACGTCAATGTTGTCGTTCCAACGGACTATTGAATCAAACATGATGACTTACATGGTCTTTTCCGAATAAATAATCATTTCTTGGTGTATCTTAGTCTGTATTATTTTAACTGGGAATTTTAACTGCCTACCTATCTCTACCATCATTTGCCAGTCCGAGGCAGAACTGAGGAGGTATGTTTTCTTCTATAATGGCATTACTATTTTTCCCGGCTCTGACGAATATTCATCATCGTATTCGGTTCATGTCAGTTTGTTTTGGAGACTCCTTGAGACTGTTGTTGCAATGGCTACTAAAATTTAATCATGGCGCCACCGGTAACACTCCTCACCTAATAATAGGCTCCAGAGGCGGATATGCAATATAATTGACACTGCTCTGGCATCTCGTCTACAGTCACTTTCTCACAGACGCGCCGTCGCCTCCCTCTTTTCTGTTCTACAAATACTTTCATGGAAATTGCTCCGAGGAGCTGCATTCGCTGGTTCCCAGTCGTCATGAGTTCAAGCGCCCTACGAGGCTGGCATCCCGCTCTCACCCCTTCACTGTCGAAACTCCTAAATGTAGCCGTCTCTTCTACTCCAATAACTTCATATCTCGCACCTCTCGCCTGTGGAACTCCCTTCCCTATTCCAGTTTCCCTGAGAGCTATAATCTTCAACTATTCAAATGTAATGTAAATCGACATCTCCAGTTGCCTTGATCTATCCACTATCCTTCTCCTCATCCTTTCTTCTATCACTCCTATCTGATCTTGCTCTAAATTTTCTGTAACCCCTTGCGTCCTAGTGATTTTCCGCCTTGCTTGGGGTGAAATGCTTAAAAAAAAAAAAAAAAAGTACCTTCGGGCAACCGCTCAGTACGTGTTGAAGGGATACTCGATTCTGCCCCAACTGACAAAATGGAGACTCAGTCTTTCCATACGTGTGAAGGATTGCCGGGCTGGGTAATTTATAATTGCATAAGGAAGGTTGTATTACTGGGATTCAGTTATGTACCTTAGACGATCATATATCTTTCGATACATAACTGACGAGGCAGATTTTTATCCTGCAGTAGGTAGCCATTTCTTTCTGCGGTAGACCAATTGCCATCCAAGGCTATAGAACCCGGTCTGTCCTGCTATTTACCCATAGTCAGTCAGTTATGTGGCATGCGTGATACACGTTTAGGCGATCATGTATCTTTTGATATTTGACTGACGAGGCAGATTTTTTCTTGCAGTAGGTTGTCATTTCTTTCTGGGGTAGGTCAATTGCCATCTAAAGCTATAGAACCCGGCCGGTCCTGCTATTTAGACATAGTCAGTTATGTGGCATGTGTGATACACGCTTAGGTGATTATGTATCGAAAGATACATGACTGACGAGGCAGATCTTTTTTCCTGCAGTAGGTTGCCATTTCTTTCTGCGGTAGACCAGTTGCCATCCAAAGCTATATGATTCGGTCTGTTCTGCTATTTACCCATAGCTGGGGGGAGAGAAGAAAAAGAGGATTCATATCTTTCGCAAGGGGATTAGTACGTAAGTGAATGTAATGGATTCGACTGGAATTCGAACTCGGCTCTACGATTCCTCCATTGTGCTTTTTTTTCCTAAGTTTCCTAATATTGTCAAGAACACCTGTTGAACTAAGGTCAGAATTTTACTGGCTCTAATTTTCTCAACATCTGCTCTCACTGTATATTGAAGATATTGTTTACGATTTTTCCTTTTGTCTTTCCTTCGAGGATTGGAACAGTAACCCAAACCTGATCTGTCCAGTGCCAATGTTCCTACTAGCGCTTTCGGTTCTACCTTTGCTCGACTGTACTGAGCTCGTTCGATGCCTTCCACCTTCTCCCAGTTCGATACCTCTAGTCCTGCTCCTGTAACCTTAGGATCTTTTGAATCCCTATATAGGATTTCCGTCGCACTTTGTCCTCTCCACTTTACACTCCTCAACTAATCCACAGAAGGTGAGCTGAATGCGTTCGATGCTTCATGCAGAGTTGCACTGCTCAAAACTCCTCGCTAAGCCGAGCCATCTTCTCAAATAGCCACTAACAATTTTGCATCTGTGTAGAAAGAGGATGTAGAGTGGAAAATGTCAAGCCCAACAATACTACGCAAACTATTTTAAACTCTATCAAGACTGAAAAAATGTCGATAGGACAACTCCAGTCCAGACATCGTAGCAATATGCCTACAAAAAAAAAATTGCAAGGAAAGTTACTTTCTCCAGCGATAGGGTGAGCAAACCATTTTTCGTGATCTTTAGCAATGGATCGCGTACATCTGAGGTGAGATAAAGACTTTCAAGTAAGGGGACTGATTAAGATTTTTGTTTTTTTTTGTTTTTTTTGTAATTATGTTCACCCTGTACAAGTTCTGGGAACCACTAGAGGTAGAGGGCTACAGAGTAAGAGGCGAAGTTTATGCGGATATTTGAGGAAGATAAAGATTAACCCTCGATTTGAACAGGTTAAGGAAGTATCCTCTTGGGAGTTGGTTCCACAAAGCAGCATTTCGTGCAAAGACTCAGCTCGAGTGGAATTTATATTTCACTAAAGGTATACGAAATTAAAGAACGTATCATTTCATCCCATAAGTTCTGTCCGAATTTTGAATAAAGAAAGCAAGTGACCAAATGTTACATTTAATTACAGATTCAATCAACAATGTATTTTCCCTGATTATCTATGACTTCCTTCCATCTATTAACAAGCTTACTAATTCCATTACTGTAAAATTGTTTTGGCTTTGATTCGAAAAACTAACAAATGTCAGTTTTAACCTCTTCCAAAAGCTGTTTCTTCCAAATGATTCTGTAAGCTACGAAACAAATGGTAGTCTGAAGGAGCAAGATCGGGAGAATAAGGTGGATGAGGAATTTTCTCCCACCAAGTTCTTCGATCTTTTGTGACGTGATTCTTGATATGTAGGGTTGCGCATTGTCCTGATGAAACATCACCCCTTTTCGATTAACTACAGCAGGTCTTTTTTCTTCAAAGCTTGGTTCAAACGCTCTAATTGCTGACAGTATATTTGAACATTAATTGTTGCATTAGATGGTAAGAATTCAAAATGGATTATTCCTTGGCGAACCCACCTGATTGAAAGAAGAACCTTTTGACCATGAAGTTCCTTTCTCGGGTGTGGCTGGGGTCCTTCCCCTTTACCAAGCCACTGTCTACGATGCTTAACATTTCGTTAAAAGATCCATTTTTCGTCGCCAGTCACAAGTCTATCTAAAAAAGGTGAAACAAGTTGGCGAGAATGGAGAGAAGAGCAGATGTCAACTCGGGATTTGAGGTTGTTTTCAGACAATTCATGAGGCACCCATTTTCCAAGTTTAGGAACTTTTCCAAGTTGTTGAAGATGACGATGAACAGTTGTATGGTTTGAACTGAGAACCACTGCCAATTCCTCAACTGATAAAGCAGGATTTTCTTCAATGGCTGCTTCAAGAAGCTTTTCGTCAAACTCAACTGGGCGTCCAGTTCGATCTTCATCTTCAAGGGTGAAATCTCCACCTCTGAATTTTGCAAACCATTTTCTGCAAGTTCTTTCATTCACACATTCCTTTCCATAAACTGAGTGAATGTTTCTATCCGCTTCGGCTGCTGAGTTTCCTTTCTTGAACTCATAAAGCATTATGTGCCTCAAATGATTCTTGGGTACTTCCATGTTAGCAGGGTTTTAATCAAACAAAATTTAATTTTATTGTTCTCTTAAATAAAATTTGATCAGTTTAAATGCATCTAGACATAAAAATAATATTCAGCTCCATTAGACATCATAAAATACTCTTTAAATTTCGTTCATTTTAACAAAAAGTTAAAATTCGGACAGAACTTATGGGATGACCTCATAGTTCGCTGCTGTGTGCGGGTATATATGGCGAAAGTATTCCATTTTTGATTTGATCTGGGTCTTGTAAAGGTATCAGATAGTAAGAGGCATCAGGCATATAAAGCCTTTCCAAAAGCTTGAAAATTTCATCTAGTGTTGGCCTGCAATGTATCCATATAACCGTGATTCTGTGAGCAGTCAAACAAATAAATTCAGAGCTGTTAAAACAGACATCTGGGGAATTTGAGATTTGAAAATCGAGTCAGTTGACACATTTCTAAGGAACCTTCTAAAATGAGTTCCACATTTCTTTTGAGGTGCCTGATGACCTTCCCCACAGGCCGCACCTAAGATTTGGGACACTTCTCATAAATCTTGTTCCTACAAAGTTATACAGTCGACTAGGTGGCGAGCATCTATGAATAGACTGAGATAGATATATAGGAAAAATACTGTTTTTTACGGGGTCTACAGCGAATTTTTGACCGAGCCTACGGGCTCGGATACCCCACGTTAAATTCGGCCTTGTGCCACATCTGACCGCATCGGGCGGTTAGCAAATATCCTTGCTTTGGGAATTACTAGCCTGCTAACCTATTCCCCTGTCTTTCAGTAATATATTCTCTTTTACAATAAAACTCTCTTTTTTCGTTTATACTTGTGTTGCTGTTCCTTTCACTCAAGTACACAGTTGTCTCCTCTTTATCCTCTAAGGATATAACAGTAATTTGTTTTAAGAGTTAAGCGCATTAGTGCAAAATTTGAACCTGGATTGAAGAGTTATTTTTTTAAATTTTGTTACGTTATCTTCACTTTTATTAAATATCAAAAGTAGAAAGTGAAGGCAGGGCAGAAGCTGCTCATATATGGATGCAGTACTCCATTTTGTAAATTTAAAAGATGGCAGGTGGTATCAGGTACTTATTGGTACAGCGAACCGACCATTTTCTCCCAGCACCTTTAGCGTACGGACGAATTCCACTTGAAGTCTGGGTTGAGTTTAACACAGTTCCCTGCGGTAACATTCCTTCATCTCGTCTGGTGATATTTCAGAGGCCTATAATAGAACGTAACGGGTTTTCGAGGCATTGGATTAAAGTATTAGGTTGGTGCAAAAATAATGACGTAATAATGTCGTTTTTTGACGTATTTTTTAACGTCAAAAAACGACATTATTACGTCATTATTTTTGCACCAACCTAATATCCAATCGGCTTTCACATTCGTCTATCGAGTGTTTAACAATCTTTCACTATTATGGCTTCTTCAAGCTACGTCTAAAAATTGTATGAGTATATAAAAATATATGTAAACTGCAAAAATCCTTATACAACGGTCGCTTGTTTTGTTTTGAGACAAAAGGTTGTACTGGTAAGCAACGTGCCAAAGCGAATGAAATGCAACCAGAATGAAGAGAAGACAAATGCCGCGTGACATGGGTTGTGTTCTTCTCTTGAAATTTTCCGGTCAGTCCATTGGGTAGAAACGGCGACTGGTCCAATAACTGAAAAGAAACAAAGGCTGAATAAATGAATGAAAAGTTTTGGCGTCGTCTGACAACAAGACGGACGTTGAGGTTTTCCGGTTTAAGATGGACAGACAGTTGATAATCTGCTAAATATATTGACAGAGGGTTCAATTCCTCATTTCTCGCTGCGGCGTTTTTGTTTTTGATTTTTTTCTATCCTTTACTTTCCTTGTGTGATTATAACGTCAAAAAACGACATTGTTACGTCATTATTTTTGCACCAACCTAATAGACATTTTTTTTTTCCTTCACTGAAATGCTAAGCTACCAATTACTCGTCGTATAGTGTTCTGCTGGTTAACTCATATACGGTTGTATTAGGTTGGTGCAAAAATAATGACGCAATAATGACGTTTTTTTGACGTATTTTTAACGTAAAAAATGACATTATTACGTCATTATTTTTGCACCAAACTAATATCATTGTCATGGATATTCATAACCGATCGAAGTACAATCGTAGGCAGATCATCCATGTTAACTAAACAGAGGGTTGGTCCAAGAAGCGACACCTGGAGGACAAGTTCTCATTGCGTTGATTGCCAGGGCCTCGCAAGTATGGCCGTTAGCAACTACCTCCAGGGAACTCTCCATTAGATTCTTCCAGAGATTCCATAGCCAGAGGGCTTGTGCAGTCACCATCTATGTCACACCTAGTCAAAGGATTTTCGAAATATTTAATCGTTGTGACTAGTGAGAATTTAGGTTCAGTTCGGTGATGATTAAAATTTACCAGCCAGAGTTTTAGAAGTATTGATAATTACAAGCCAGTTTATGCCCTACCATGGGGGTGTTAGAGGTAGGTAAAATGAAAGATCGGCTACCAGACTAGGTATATCTAGATTTACGTAGGGGCATACTTCCATGCAATATATTAGGTTGGTGCAAAAATAATAACGTAACAATGTCGTTTTTTGACGTTAAAAATACGTAAAAAAACGACATTATTACGTCATTATTTTTGCACCAACCTAACAGTATCATTTGCATAGATAACATGATATAAGTTTTTATGCCGCTTGTAATAAAACCTGAATATTCGGCTTCGGGGTGATAGATGAACAGAACAGCAACCGACATCCGTGTAACACAAAACGATAAGGAGTTATCTGAATTTTAAATCCCCTTGAGTTGGCGCGGTCACCCCTCTGAAGTTTGTAAAATACAAGATACCAATATTTTAACACTTAATAAAGCAGTGAAATGAAATAGCGGACGCCATTGAGAGTTATGATCGAGCATGTACGGATTATCTCTTAAATGCTACAAGCAAATGAACTCCGGACATTGAAATCAGTCCGTTTTCCGCATCAAGAAAGTTTTGCAAGCATTTATTTAAAATTAGTTCATCGAATGGGCATAGTTATTGGCCGTAATTAACAGACAGCTCAATGGAAACGTAAGAAATAAATAAGATAAGCAACAAAAAATCAATAAAAATCAATAAAAAAAACTACACCTAAATACAAATGTTGAGGAATTATTCGCAATAAAGATAATAAAAGTTGATAAACCGTAAAAAATAGAAATCAATTTTAAAGATGATAACTAAAAAAAAAAAAAAAATGCTGAACTTTGTTCAAACTTTGGTAAGCGGATTTCTTCTTCGTCTTCTATATACTGTGTTCCTTCAAGAAGTTGGAAATCATGGCTCTCCACAATTTCTGCCCTTTATAATTCCTAAAATTTGTTCCCTCAACCGTTTACTCAAGTTCGCTAGGTGGACGATGCGGTCTTCCTCTGTACCTATTGCCTTCAATTTACCTTGTGAGTAACAAATTTTCCAAGCCTTCTTTCTTCTTAATGTACCCAAGAAATTTCAATTGCCGCTTTTTAAGGTTTTGTATGTTTTTTCCTATGGTTACTATTTTATCTAAAAATTCGTCGTTCCTCACATGTTCAGTCCAAGCTTTTTCTCAGTATACTTCTGTAGAAACACATTTCTGTTGCTTCAAGACTCTGCTTCATCTATGTCAAGATTGTGCAGCATTCTCTGCCATGGAGGAGGATTGATATTGCATCGCAGTTCAGTCCTCTTTCTTGTTTCGAAATCTTTCTGTTTTGTTTAGCTATGGATTACAGTGACACACCTACCATCTGCTGTTAAAAGACGAGATATTTAAATTGTTGCACTTGTTTGAGGTTTGTATACTCATATATATATATATTAGCAGCATGGCTCGTGCTTGATTCAAAAATAGTACGACTCCTACAGCAATCGCTATCACTTGACTTAAAATATTTTTGCCCTACCTTGCCCTTAAAGGAGTGCCCTTTGCCGTGCTGATGTTGCTACATGCCTTACTTCTTGCCTATCTCACACTGCGAATTTTTTCTAAGCTCTATACTAAACATTAAATCTAATACGAAAAAAGAACTAAACAAAACGTACACAAAACGATCAGCTTTAAAAAAGGACTCGTAACTGGAAAAACCGAATGAAAAAAGAATGTTAACAACAACCCAATTCTGCGGAATCAACGTTGTGCTTAAGCAAGCGAATGAGCCAATTGGAGTAAAGTGCCACGCAGATTAAAATTTTTCTCACTTGTGACAAATGCAGCTATCGATTTTTTTTTGCATGCTAGCATGCTAGTTAACATTCGTGTCAGTCAGCTGTTGGCTCACGCTGGCCAATAGAATCTTCCTGTCTATTTGTGGCAGCCAGCTATTTGTTCTCACTCTGGCCAGTACAAAATGACCGGACAATACATTAAAACTGCCGTGGAATTATTTCCACTATCGATGGGAGCTGGGAAATGCAAAGTCGGTCTTGGCCTTCCCACTAACTTGGAACATGTGCATGTAAATTTTGGTGCAAATCCATCGAAAATTGCGGCCATGCATTCGTTACACACACACACACACACACACAAACACACACACACACACACACACATCCTGCTTTATATATATATATATATATATATATATATATAATCAAGGCGTCTGACGTTTGCGTCTAGCATGAAACAGCCTTTCCTCTCTGAGTGTTGACTTCAAGGTTCACTTTTATATCTATATTTACATACGCTCTATCCCTGATATTTAGCACTTTATCCTATAAATATAGCACGCCTATATATATATATATATATATATATATATACTACATTTAAAAAATTTGAAGCCACACATGGTAATTTTTTTAAAATTGGCCTCAAAAGTAGTTGTTTTGTACTTTAAATAAGAGAAAAATTATTATACATTGTTAAAAAAAAGTGAGACGTTTTTTTATTAGAAATTTTATTATGACAAAAAAAAATGTGATTAAATTTTTCTCTCGTCCAAATAACCTCCTTTAGCCTTGATTACTGCAGCACAACTTTTTGCCACTCATTGCAAAAGTCTCCCAAAATATAAGTTTGTTAATTCATTCCATTCTTTTATCAATGACTCCAAGATAACTTTTTTCATTTTTTTTTTTGCTCATCTGTCAAGTTCATGTCATGCTAATTCTAGTTTTGAACTGTATATACATATAAATATATATATATATATATATATATATATATATATATATATATATATATATATATATATATATATATATATATACAAATAACGACAAAAGGAAAATAATCCGAGGCCAATACGTTTCGTCCACTGATTGACGTTATCAAGGAAAAATGAAAATATTTTATTTTACGAAAAGCAATTATAAACAGAAGTAAAAATATTTTCATTTTTCGGAATTCTTAAATATAAGAATGTTCATGAACATGCATTACAATCTACATTCAACATCATCACTTGATAAGACACCAGTGGTGTTGAAACAAAATGGCTATTTTTGTAGTGATTTTATGACATATTTATGTTATAATTTTAAATAAATAATTATATTTGCTCTACTCTGTATTGAACACTCTTTTTAGAATAGTAATTGTTGGTTATTGGAATTTATTCCGTATACACCAATCCCATAATTGTGTATATATATATATATATATATATATATATATATATATATATATATATATGTGTGTGTATATATATATATATGGGGAGAGAGAGACAGAGAGAAAGAAATTACATCAACAGTAACTATTGGCAATAACAATAATCAGTAAGTCAAAGAATGCAAATTAAATGTAAATAGCGTCTCTGCAAATAAATAAGCAATCCGGAGGTTATGACTGTAAATAAATCTAATTTGTTCACAGAGACACTTCCTCCAATACCCCAATCATCATAAATAAACACTCTGGAGTTTATTACCGAAATAAACCCAGGTTGTTTACATACACACTTCTTCCAACCACACAATTAGAACTTGGGAGTGAAAGAGAATTAGAAGACGTTTAGAAGTAACCGGAAACACAATCCTAAACAGGAAACAAGGGATAAACCTGATTCAAAAGATTGGAAAGTAGTGAGCATTGGACAATAGGCAAACCTACCTACACCTTTTGAGGAAAAATATATTATTAAATAATAAATGAATAGTAAATAAACTTTCAGAGTTTAGGTTGTCACTTAATCTCTGTCGAAAGCTTCCAGATATTCCTGGCAATTATATGCACTATGCAAGAATAATAACAATAATAAAAGCGTTAGAAGTAATCGATCACTGTGAGCTTCGGGATAACGTAAGCATCCGTTTTATGGGCCTATTGATTTCAAGATAAATTACATGTATGATATACGAATTTCGCAATGCGCTTATCAACACGGAACGGAAGAATAAGCACTCTTCCATCGCTGTACAAACGCCTATACAAACGAACATATCAATAAAGCATTTCGCTGCAGGCAATATTTAGAGCAGAAATTGTTATATATATATATATATATATATATATATATATAATTTACATGTGGGATATGGATTTTCTATACTTAGGGCATAATGGAAAGAGTGGAATTGGGCTCAACTACCCCTTTGCCCAGTATTTTGAAAGCAGGTACATTTGAAGGTGACATTTCATTTCTTATAACAGACACAATGAAACACACACAGACACATACACATTTGCACGAATATATTTAAACATATGTCCTTAAATATAACAGACAATGAATGTCTATTTTGTCTGATCATAAGGCATTCAAATGTTCTAAAGTTTGCTTTAATTTTTGGTGAAAATAAAGAAAAAAATTGTCCAACCTTTGGATATTTTTATTGTTGGTCCTATATATATATATATATATATATATATATATATATATATATATATATATATATATATATGTATTAGGTTGGTGCAAAAATAATGACACAATACATCAAAAACCGTCATTATTTTTGCGCCAACCTAATACATATACACTACAGTTCAAAGGTTTGAGGCCAGCCCCTGGTAATTTTTAAATGTTCCAAAACCAGCTGTTTTGTAACTTAAATAAGAGAACATTCTTATACGTGGTGAGACAAGATATTTTATTAGAAATTTTATAATGACAAAAACAATAAAAATCGGCAAAATATCCTCTTTTTGCTCTGTTAATTAAAACAGAGCAAAAAGTTTTGGCATTTGTTGAAAACGATTCTCAAATTTTAAAATTGATAACTTATTCCATTATTTTTTCAATGTCCCTTAGGACTCTGTCCATTTTTGTTCCCTCTCATGACTAGTTTATCCCATGCTAATTCTGGGGGTCTCTTCAATCACTTGAATATATATATATATATATATATATATATATATATATATATATATATATATATATACTCGTACGGCAAAGTTCGAATTCCAGTCGAATCCAGTACAGTGACTTACGTGCTAATACCCTGGGGAAGGTATGAATTCTCTTCTTTTCCCACCAGCTATGGGTAAATAGCAAAACAGACCGGATTCTATAGCCTTGGATGACAACTCTGAATTCAAATCCCGCATAGTGTAGTTTCGGCCCTTCAAAAAGTGTGGATGGTTCTGCACAAAGCCTTCACCACTATAATCAAACCCAATGCGCTGGTGTCTAGGCTGTCGACTCCTAGGAACTGAGCTGCTTGACCTCAAATAAGACAGGAGAGTCCACCACCATATATATATATATATATATATATATATATGTAAGCAAATATATGGATATAATTCCGACAGTATGGAGAAAAATATACGGAAAAAACAAACAAAAATCCTTATATGCAATTATTCTGTTTTAATGTTAATATAATGTCAACGTCGGACGTTTCGGTCTAATAAACCCTCTTCAGGACATATTTATAAAATATAATTAACATTATCAATTTTCACAGCCTCGTATCGTGACGACAACTTGACCATATTTAAAACGGAACGCTGATCATATAAAACTTTCAGTTATCTGTTTGGATAAGTCTTGTTCTTATGTCCATCGTTTTTGCTTTGTTCAATTGATAATGTTAATTATATTTTATGAATATGTCCTGAAGATGGTTTATTAGACCGAAACGTCCGACGTTGACATATTAACATTAAAACAGCATAATTGCATATAAGGATTTTTGTTTGTTTGTTTTTTCCGTATATTTTTCTTCATATATATATATATATATATATATATATATATATATATATATATATATATATATATATGCACGTGTGTTTGTGCGAACTATCAGATAGAATATTTTTGCAAAAGACAATATGAATAAAGACAAAAGGAACACTTATCTCAGTCGACTTGTTTCGTCTTCCGAGGGAGTTTATCATGTCTAATGTAAGCATTTTCCTTGATAATGTCCCTCAGATCACGAAATACGATATTTTGTTTTTATTCATATATATATATATATATATATATATATATATATATATATATATATATATATAATTTTTTCGTTGAATATGAACAGACAAGGAACATTTGAGGATGTTTTAAATAGTTTTTCTAATATTCTTTCCGTTCGGTGTGTATAGGTAGTGTAAAAATTGTCTGTAGCGTCTATTGTCCCAAGCGATTTCGATCACGTTAGCCAATAACCGTTTTGTTGCTAATATATATATATAGAGTCCTAAGGGACATTGAAAAAATAATGGAATAAGTTATCAATTTTAAAATTTGAGAATCGTTTTCAACAAATGCCAAAACTTTTTGCTCTGTTAATTAAAAGAGGATATTTTGACGATTTTTATTGTTTTTGTCATATATATATATATATATATATATATAATAGCCGAATTACCCGCGTCTTCTTGCGTGTTACACATTCTTTTTGTAAGAAAATGATGATTAATTTTGAATGGTAAATATGCCCTAGACGTGAAGAGGTTAATATTATAGTGATTGCGGAAGTATCCACGCAGGAATCTCTTCGACAAATTGACAAAGTAGAGGTTTTTGCTAATGAACAGTCTGAAGAGAACTTCCTTCTTATGAATGGAATACAAAGAGAATGAGCGTGATTTGATCCTGCGCATATAAAATACCGTTTCTTACCTATAAAGAGGTGGAATGATAGAAGTAAAAGAAAAGCATTTCATCCTAACATTTACCAAAGATATAGCTGTAACGATACGATTTCTCACGCATACTTAGGTGATAAGTAGAAAAATCTCTTTTCCTTTTAAGTCCGTTTTTATTTATTATTTGTGTTTCTTAGAAAAATCGTTTCCAGTCCATCTTTGAATCAATTTAAATGTCAAGATTTTCAGGAATTCTGTCTTCAGCCGCTTTTGAATTGGCAAAGATCAAATTTTGTTAATGATTTCAGATTACCTTAAAAGTAGTCCTTTGAAGAAGATGATAATCCGAAAAGCTGAATAGGTGGTCTCTTGTTCCAGAACACAAAAGGATGGATAGGAGAAGTCGAACCCCAGTTAGTATCGATATAAACAGTGAGAGAGGCAGAAAGTAAGTAGGTGTCAAACAGTAAGGGCGTAAGTAACTAGCGGTCAGAGAAGAGGAAAGGACCAGCAGTAAGAAATCAGTAGTCAGCTCAACGGTCAGTGAATCTAAGGGACTGTGGCCGGAAGTTAGGGAGATAGCAGTTCAGCAGAAAGAAAACATTGACGGCTAAGCGAGAATTCATACTGTTGCTATTTCCAAACCAGAGTGTCTTTCAAATCACCTGTCAGTATTTTTTGTTGAATCCGATCATGGCTTAAGAGAGAAAACTGTGAACATATCGTGTCGAGTACATATGCAGACGCATCCGACATTGGATGCCATCACAGGTGCACTGAACGACAGAGGAGCGTAGCACGTCATCACATAGCGATATTTTCGTTACGTTAAATCTGCTGTAGATGGGGCTTTAGGATCGACTTCCCTTGGAGCTTGGTGAACAAGATTGCGCGTCAGAATGGTTCTGACATCGAGGCCGTCGAAGGCTTAATTTCTGGTAGGACGACCCAGGCCGGCAAAGTCGAGGATGTAAGACCAGAAAAAGAAAAATCCTACCTAAAAGTCCTCAACGACAGTCCAGGCGGAAGAAGTTATCAAAACCAACGGCTCTGAAAGTAGGTGAAGTCTACAAAGCACCTTTCGACACCAATCGTCTCGGCAACATTACTATGAGATGATCGATGTTTGAATAATCATGTCCTTCCTGCAGTAAATACTCTGTTAAACAAACACCCGCAGAGGTGTCTTATTTTGTGGGCCGGCACGATTATCATCCTCGACCACGAGGGTATCGCCACGACGTAGAGTAGAAAATAAGTAATCATCCACAAGGCCGCGTAAACGATTTTGAATTGTCATAGTTCCACCTATGACAGAATTCAAAATCGAAGGATTGAGGATTGGATAACTCTAATCCATATATAGCAACAATAGATATTTTTTTCATTACTGTTTATTAATATATATTTAGATTTGTCACATTGACTTAAGCTGATGCGTATTATAAGTTGGTATTATTGTGGTCATGTGATCGAAATTTGAGCTTGGTCACCTAGTTTTCTTGTTGCCGTTACAGTGTGAAGGTGGCCGCTCTGTTAGCAGTGTGCAATAAGGTAGAGCAAAGAGCAGTGATCCGAATCTGCAGACAACATGCTATCTGATTGATGATAACTGGCAGGTTCGCCATTACCATCTCTCGAGGTTGCTGAATTTTCTCGGCGGGTGGTGGAGGTTAACGAGCGTCCTGCTCATTTTTCGTGCGTCACACTTGTTCAGCCGCTTTAAAACTTCTCGGTCTATTCACACACTTCTACGCGACAGTGCACTGTAGCCGTATTGTCTTAAAATCCTCCGATAAAATTCAGCTCCTAAAACAACTTTTCTACAAGAAAAATCCGAAAAGAGGCATGGTGGAGTAATGGATAGCGGCACGAAATGATGTATCGGAGAGCAGAGTTTGAATTCCAATGCTAATACTCTTGGGAAAGGTATGAATCCTCATCTTCTCCACCCCAACTATGGGTAAATAGCAGGACAGACGGGGTTCTATAACTTTTGATGGCAACTGGTCTACCACAGAAAGAAATAGCAAAATACTGCCGGAAAAAAATCTGCCTCGTCAGTCATGTATCGAAAGCTACATGGTCGCCTAAGAATTAAGAAGTAGAAAATTTAAAGTGACACAAATCCAAGTGTCCAAATATATTTATAACTGATTTTAACACAAAATACATTTAATTCACTAATATATTAGAATTTATTCATCTCAATTGACCAAAACATGTAACATGCCTTCACTAATGAGAAGGGTGATACTGAGATCTGGACTGCATTATGTAGGCCAGATCTGGTTTAAAGACTGATTTTAGAAATTAGCTGGAAAATGCGAAGGTGAGGGTCACAGTGCTGCTGCCATTTTTTGGTAAAACATAAAATCGCATTTCTTTGGTGCGTACTTTACATACACTGGCGGGTCGTCAGTGATATGCCAAAGGATGGGGGCCGTAAATTTGACCGCGGGCCTTAATTGCCCCAATGGCCGGATTTTCGGCATGCCTGCTATAGAACTTTGTGATACATTTTTACGTCTTTTTCATTTGCGAAACATTTCTTGTGTAATATACATCAGATGTAATACAGGGTCTAAGAAGAATGGGAAATCAGGGATGTGCCATTCTGTAAGATTAAATTATGATTCACGGTCAGTTCTACATTTTCTAAGTTAATTTTTCCACCTGAAATATCTCATGGTATGGGGCAAATTTTGTCATTTTTGTGTTTGAACTTTCAAGACGTGCAAGATCAAAGTTTGAAACGGTTTTCGATGTCTCAAAATTGCTGGAATGGGGAGAGAGAGAGAGAGAGAGAGAGAGAGAGAGACAGAGGGTTCTGTTTGAAAGAAAAAAAAAGGAATTGTCTGCAATCGGAATCCAATATCGCATAAAGAATTTATCCTGACAAATTGCTTGATCAGAAATCTGCAAAATGTGGCCCTGCATGCGTATTGGGATCGATAAATTCTCTCAGAAGCTACCATTATTGATATTCCGGCTAACGTCCATTCGTTTTTATTGTTATCACAAACTGTTCGGTCGTTATATTCTCGGCGGTGTATCGATCCGAGTAACTCTCAATTTTGGGGGGACTGATCATCAGCGCCGGACTCTCGATTGAACTGTGAATTGGCTACACGTGTTGCGGGTGCGAGGCAGAAGAAACCTATTGCATGTGTTTATTGCTACAATAAGTTTACAGTTTTTTCCTCTACAACAGCACATTCAACAACACTTTGAGGGTCTTGGTGAGGGTCATGTTTCTTCGGACGTTGAGAACTGGCGCTACGTAATCCCAAAGAACTATACTAAATAACAGAAACCACATCAATTGAGGACTACTAAAAGCAGCAAAGATAAAAATGCATAGCACGTGTAACTCGGAGAGAAAATAATGATATAATGACGATGTTGACGTTTCGCAAATAAAAGGTTAGGAAAGACCTCCCCCACCTCAATATTAGAAATAGTGATAAAAGCTACTGTACATTAGTTCACTCAATACAAGTTCCAGACAGTTACTGGATAAGTTTGTTGTAAGGGAGTGGCAAGTTTACAATTTTTTTCTTTTTTTTTACTGTCAACTGTATACAACCGTTTCCATGATCAAAAGGCTTTGAAGCTTGAGGGTCTTGGTGACTGTCATCCTTCCTTGAATGTTGAGAACTGAACTTTCAGCTGAAACCCAGGGTAACAAGCTCACATCTATCTATGTTAGCTCTATCTCTGATATTGAGCCCTTTCTAATAAGTACCGCGCATATAATAAATAAATAATTATTTATATTTATATAGACACACTTTTCACACACGCACACACACACACACACACACACACACACATATATATATATATATATATATATATATATATATATATATATATATATATATATATTAGGTTGGTGCAAAAATAATATCGTTTTTTGACGTATTTTTTAAAGTCAAAAAACGATATTATTTTTGCACCAATATAATATATATATATATATATATATATATGTGTGTGTGTGTGTGTGTGTGTGTGCGTGCCGTTGGGCACCTTGAGGTGTTGTAATGGTTAGGAATCTTGTCTCCTTAGAACAAATAGGACTCAGTAGTGAATTCGATCCTCACTAGGTGCCCCATACTTTCGCCCTCGTGCCACATCTAAGGTTTTTTGTGTTCATTTTTTTTGGTGGGGGGGTTGTGTTATTTTTTTTTTGGGTCTGTGTGGGGGGTTGTGTTATTTTTTTTTCAAGCACCAGTCCCGATATTTTTTTATCAAACTGCTTACGTAGTCCAAGATCTCAGCTACCCCACTAACCGTACGACCTCACCCGATCACTGGACTTGATGATGACTCGACCATTTGGACAGCATAATTATCATTGTGGCGTAAACATTTGTTAAAGATATATTATGCGATAGGACAAGTTTTTACGCATGCCCTGACTATTGTAAAAGAGGATTTTTTTCGTTAGAGTCTGGTAATGACGTGGCTAGCTAGAAGGAAACATTCGGCCTTCATTGACTGATCAGATAGGGTTGCCTTCGGTTCAAATTCATGAAGTCTTTCTTTTTTCAGGAAAATAATTTTACTCAAGTCCTTCCGATATTGTCTTACAGTTGAATAGCAGTGGTCACTAAAATGACACATCTGACTCGAAGAGAAAATAATGGCATAATGTAGATGTTGATATCCCACACTATTTTAAATAAAAGGTTAGGAAGCAAACTGCTATCAGTACTGGAAAGCGCTACAACTGTTACTGAATTTAAGGACCGTCCTAGGTATGACGATAAACTACATCCGGCATCAAAATCCTCAAATCGAAAGGTATTGAGAAGCGTGGAACAACCTTTCGGTTGCTGTTGTTCCCATGTCCACTCTGAAACGTGGTGGTAGCATCTGTTAGGGTTTCAGCTATGGACAAATAGTGAAACCCCAAAGAAAAATAAACAGTTTATTTGTATATATAATTACCCACAATACAGTTTTTAGTGAAATTACCAACAATACATTTCTTTAAAATGACAAACAGTTCATTTTATCACCTGCAAGTTATATATCAAAAAAAGAAAAATTGTTCAATCTTAAAGTATAAAATTATGTACAAAATATCTGTAGTTGAAGCCACAGAATTGCGTTGCAGGTATGCCGCTAAACAATCTCAACCAACCTACATCTCTTTTTTAGTTGTCTCTCTTTATCTATCACTTCTTTTTTTTTTACTTTTTTTCTCTCTCTCTCTTTATATCTATCTATCTAGTGATTTTCCAAGCGTAGCTTAGATGCGGCACAAGGCCGAAAGTATGGGGTACCGAGTGAGGATCGAACTCACTACTCAGTCGTAATTGTTTTAGCCAGACAAGCTTGCTAACCATTACACCACCTCGAGTGCCCAATCAATCTATCTATCTATCTATCTATCCTAGACCTTTCACTATCTATCTATCTATCTATCTATCTATCTATCTATCTATCTATCTATTTCATTCTGCTCATATCTATCTATCTATTTCATTCTGCTCATATCTATCTATCTATCTATCTATCTATCTATCTATCTATCTATCTATCCTAGACCTTTCACTATCTATCTATCTATCTATTTCATTATGCTCATATCTATCTATCTATCTATCTATCTATCTATCTATCTATCTATCTATCTATCTATCTATCTATCTATCTATCTATCTCATTCTGCTCATATCTATCTAACTATCTATCCTAGACCTTTCACTATCTATCTATCTATCTATCTATCTATCTATCTATCTATCTATCTATCAGCTCCGAGAGTTTCTGAAAAGTACTCGGCCTGATTAAATTCCTCAAATCTGATCAAATAAACAAAAGATGGAGGTCTGTCTATATTTCTGAGATGAGGTTTTATGCACAGTATTTACATTATGTTCTCGTGAAAAAGCTGTCTGAGTGGCATTTCCTCCTTACGAAAGCAATATAGTGGAAATGGAGATGATTTGACGCTGTGTACGGGGCAAGGCGGGTCCTGACTTAGTGGAACCAAAGAATGTATATCGTGTTTGAATATTTGTCATTGAACATTTGTTTTGTTTTTTTTACGAAGAGCGCCAAAATTTATAGGTTAAAGTTGAGCTTAGTTGATTTCAAAATATGTCAACATTTGTTGGATTTTTTTCAGGATCTAACATACTGTTCATAAGTAATGCTCAGACACACTATTCTCGTTAGACATTACATCAGTCCGATCGTTGGAGGGCTGATTTTACGACATGTTAACAATTGCTGGGTTATTCAACGTCGATTTTTTGTATTAGACACCCGATGAGGATCGTAGTCCCGAATCAGTAGAAATGGTTAACTAAATTCTCACAACCTGGTAAGGCGGTTTGACTTGATTTGTTTTACGGTATATCAACACCTCAATAGGTTATTTAATACCGACAAGATTTTTATTCCTGGTAGTATTTTTTTTCAAAAAATCTATTACTGCTAATAATTATTTTCTTCGAAAAATTTTTGATAATCTTTTACAAAAATGTATTTCTGGAATTAAAACTTATTTTTATACTTTCATAGTGCTTTGACTCTAGTTAGAGTGTTAGCTAGTTCCCCATAGCTATGACCCTGACAGGTGTTACCACCCCGGGTCAGGATGGACCTGGAAACACTCGCAATTAAGAGGTGGTCCCACGCTCCTCAAAACCTCCTGATCCTTGCTTTTGGATGTAGTTTATCGTCTTACCGAGGAGCGGGGTGTAGTAGATTATCATCATACCCAGGACACTTTGATAAGGCGGTTTATAATAAGAGCGACAAGGAAATTTAGTCTGGTGACTTCAGTCTGCAGAAACGATACTCCTGCTTCATATTCACACATATATTAACACAATATGGCCGACACTGTACTTCCGTGTCTGAAAAATGTCTGAAACTGTGCTTCCTTTTCCTTAGTTCCTGGTTACAACATAAACTATTCCCGATAACCATTACTCCACCTTAATTGTTGGTCGATTTTACGATATCTCTGTCCTTGTAAAGTTAATTAATATCGATTTTTACCCAGGGAGGATCGAATGAACTACCCTGTAGCAACAGTCTGTCAGAATAGCCTCACTAAATATTACTCCATACTGGATTGTTGGTTGTTTATTTTTGCGTCATTCGTTGAGTAATTCAAATTTGAATCACGCTAATGATGGGCCAGTGTGGATTGAATTCACTAATTTCAGTAATAGTTAACCTGACAAGGGTCAATGAACAATAGTCTACGTTGATCGTTCATTGGTAGCTTTTTTAAGATTATATGTCAACCATTTTCAGTTTTCTTTTTTAAATCTCCGAACTTTATGGGAGACCCTTTAAGAATCGGCCTCTTTTACTCAATAGTAATGGTCAATCTGACTAGCATCACCAACCCAGACGGAGGCACCCTGAAGTTAAATTCTGTGACCTACTAGCTACAAACTAATGTTAGCGTTAGATAGATGAGCCAGTTTGGTCGCTAAATAAATGCATAGGTATACAGATACTTTGACAGCCTAATAGACGTCAATCAAGTCGACATGATTTCAGACTTGAAACAGAATTTTGAATAAGTGATCGTGATTCAGTTTGCAAAGACAGTATCGATCTATCGATCAGCGACTTGACCTCAAAATGGATTCCTTCATTCTATGGCTTTACAGAGTCGGTACTTCTTTTCATTTGATAGTAACGGTTTAGTTACTGGCCTCTGATATAACTCATTACTACTTGTACAAAGCGTGCAATATGTAAGCTTTGTCTGGTTTGGTTTGATTTGTTTTACGGCATATCAAACCCAATGGGTTACTTAATGCCGACAAAACTTTCATTCCTGGTAATATTTTTTTTCCAAAATGTTTAGCTGGTAATAGTTTTTTTTCTTTCATAAAACTATTGCTGGTAATATTTTTTCCTCAAAAATGTATAGCTGGTAATTGTTTTTTTCTTCAAAAATTTATTGCTGGAAATATTTTATTTACAAAGTATTTCTGGTATTAACACCTGTTTTTACCCTTTCATAGTGTTTTTACCCCAGTTTCGGGGTTAACTATTTACCCATAGCAGCGACGCTAACAGGTGCTACCACCCCGTGTCAGGGTGGACCTGGGAACACCAGCAATTAAGAGGTGGTTCATCCTCCTCAAAATCTTCTGATCAGAGGCCTTGCTGCTGGATGTAGTTTATCGTCTTACCCAGGACACAGATGCAGTTTATCGTCTTACCTTGGACACTATGTAGTTTACCGTCTTGCCCTGGACACGGATGTAGTTTGTCGTCATACCCAGAATGGGCGGGTTCGTCTGTGTACATATCCAGTATTCAGTCCTTCATGTGCAGCGATTGGTATTTAGTTATCTTGTACTCCAGGGTCAGCTGTCAATGTGTCAATCTGGCTTCGATTTCAGATTATTCCAGCCTTCTAAATGTATCATACATATATATTTGTTCTCGTCACGTACGTGGTTTTCTTCTTTTCATTGCGGCTGACACTTCCGCGTTTCCTGTTTGATTTTTTGGGGGACGTATTGTTATTGGTTCATTTTTTTATGACGTTCACTGACCCACATAAACTAAGTCCGGATTCATCTGCGTTAACTAGGATAGGAACAATAGAAGGAAGGAAAGGAAATATATATATATATATATATATATATATATATATATATATATATATATATATATATATATATTTCCTTTCCTTCCTTCTATTGTTCCTATCCTAAAAAGGAAAGGAAATATATATATATATATATATATATATATATATATATATATATATATATATTTCCTTTCCTTCCTTCTATTGTTCCTATCCTAGTTAACGCAGATGAATCCGGACTTAGTTTATGTGGGTCAGTGAACGTCAAAAAAAAAATGAACCAATAACAATACGTCCCAAAAAAAATCAAACGGGAAACGCGGAAGTGTCAGCCGCAATAAAAAGAAGAAAACCACGTACGTGACGAGAGACGCCGCAATGGAGAGGAACTTGATTCGAGGTAGCAGTCCAAGACGCAAGGGTTGGTGATTCATCACGCTGTGAGTTTGAGCTGACGTACAACTCCAGAAGAGAAAGAAGAAAGGACGGATGCAACGAATTGATTTCTGTGAACCAGAAAGAACACAAGGAACCTGTATGAACTCTCAAATCCGCAAAAAGAACTATGACGATAGTCAGCCATTTCAAACACTGTAACCAAATGGAGTTATCAATAAATGGTACTGTAGACAGTAAATATTACCTTTACTTTATTGCAACCTACCATACACTAGTAAAGAAACGAAATATTAAAAACGTCAAATTTCTTCAGCATCAGCCCCCACTTGTCATGATTAAATGTTTTATCGCAAGGCAATAAAGCCACTAAGACGTTAGAATTTACTGAGTGTAAATAAATATGAGATAAAGCACAACAGTATTAAGGGGAGAGAACAATAACAGAGCAGGAATTAAGAAAACAAAGATAACGATTAATATTGCATTTAAAATATATATATATATATATATATATATATATATATATATATATATATATATACATATATATATGTGTGTGTGTGTGTGTGTGTGTGTGTGTGTGTGCACATTGAAGTCAACGCCCAGATGCAACGAAAGCAATCATAATGCCCTTCGATTGCTTTTAAGCATGAAACAAACTTTCACCTTTGGATATTGATTTCAGTGTACACTTTCATATTTACATACACTCTATCACTGATATTCAGCCCGTTAACCCATATATATATATATATATATATATATATATATATATATATATATATATATATGTGTGTGTGTGTGTGTAATTATTTTTTTAAAAATATGATTCCATCGCTACATAAGAGTTCTCATGTTTCAAAACAAGAGCCGAAAACTTCAATATAATTATTTGAATTAACGTACCAAGCTCTGTTCCATCTTCAAGCAAATTTTTTTTTTTGAATAACTAAATCTTGAAATTTACGCATTTTATAAGCATATTCATTATTAAAATTAAAATTACTATGGTAACGGCTTACGGTAATATATATATATATATATATATATATATATATATATATATGGTCACTAAGGTTGTAGTGAAATATTCTCCCTCACAATAATCAGCTTCATCTACGGCCTCCAGACGACTTCAGAATCTCCTGCAACTTTTCTGGACGGTCTCCTTGTTTAAGTTGATGAATGCTGCCATAATCCTTGCTTTCAGATCATCTTTGCTGTTACAAGGAATTTTGTCTCCCGCCCAGCTGCGCCCCACACATAATAATCAAGGGGGTTGCATTCTGGTGACTTTGATGGCCATATGTGGTCGCAGAAATTGTCTGACAGCCATGAATGTCTTCTGTGTGGCATGGTGCAGAGTCCTATTTCCAGATACAGGGCCTTTCAGCAGCCACACTCTTGACCCAGGAGAGTACTATCTTCTCAAAGCACTTTATGTAGGCCTCTGTGTTGAGTCTTAGACGCTGTGGAAAGGTGAATGGAGACATAACTTCGCCATCACATCCGAAATTCTTTGCACTGTCCGGAGACTGACACCCAAACACCACGAAATGTTCGTATTGGAGCTTCCGGTGCGAATGCCAAGCAGTGCTGCATGCCGTTTCGAAATTTCTGGTGGAGTGAATTGCGTCATGGTGCTCTTTTTATGACTGATGGTGCTCAACTGACCCAACTATACTGTGCAGTCGAAAAATTTATGAATGTTACGGAAATATTAGCTGTTTCTTTATAAGGGAATATTCGTTATTCATTGACCAACCAGCTTGTACTACAGTCGGTTGAAATCTATAAAATCTTTCTCGTAACAATTTGTTAGGAAAATAAGTCCAGTAGCTATTATCGCTGTTTTTGCTATTGGCGGGGTTCCTTCTTAACCTTTTGTTTGAAGTAGTGTGGAAGATCAACATCTTGATTACTTCCAGTTACACACTGAAAGTCTTCAATTGATGTGGTTTTTGTTATTAGGCACAATTCTTTGTGATTCTGTAGCACCAGTCCACAAGGTTCAAAGAAGTGTTGTCTTCACCATATATGTATCTAGTATTAGGTGTATTTAAGCCTTAATAAACACACATAAAACCACAACAAGTAATCCTACAAATTCTCATCAATAGCACCAAAAATAATATAAAATATAAAAAAACACAACTACTACTAATAGGATCATTAAACATTAAAAAGTAAATAACCTTACAACCAATCCAAAGTCAATAAAATTTTATCAAATTTATAGCAAACATACTGAATATCTTACTTGTTATATAACGCAGATTGTGTGTGTGTGTGTGTGCGTGTGTATGTGTGTCTGTACGTTTATATATTGGATCGGATTTCCTACATTTTTCAACCGATTTCAACAAACCTTCACGGGACTACATAAAATTACCTTGCGGTGGTTCTGACAGCGCCAGAAATTGGAAAAATACAATTGTTTTTGCACGAAATCAATTTTAAAACACGATTCTGTCGCCAGAATGAAAGGGGGACAACTCATGTCGAGTTATACTTATTATAAAACCCAGGTTATTTGTGTGTGTGTGATCGTTTATATATGGGATTGGATTTCCTACATTTTTCAACCGATTTCAACGTTTTTTTGACAGGTAGCGTTTCTTATTGTCTTGCACACTTTTTTCTTTATTTTTACATTAAGAATGCTTTAAAAATTCCATTTACAAGACAATTGTTTATAATAAAATTCTATTCAATCGGTAGACTCATAACGATTGAAAACAATGTTTTTGTTTGAGTCTGAGTTTGACCAATTCGTAAAAAAAAAAAAAAAAAAAAAAATTAAGACATGCGTGTCCGTCAACCTTAAACAATAATCTTTGTCAATTTTATTTTTCAGTCTTTATGATGGTCGATACTTGATCTATCTCTTACTGTTACATCCGCGGGCAACGCCCGGCTGTAATGCTAATATTTAATAAATTAAAAAAAAAATTACATCACAGCACGAACTGACTCGTTAAGACGCGATAATTGAAAACGTCGACATGACGTGTGAAAATGCAATTTATTAAACTAACAAAGCACAAAAAATAAAACTCTTTGATAATCACTTATGAAAATCGAAAAAAAAACTTACCGTATATACCCGTGTATCACGCGACTTTTGAAAACCTAATTTTGAAGCTAATTTTAAGAGGGTCGCATGATACACTAGATATAAAATTAACATATGTACTCCTGGCCCTGGCTACGTCGTTGACCAAACTAAATATCCATCCATTTACTGTAGTCAAAAATTACAATTGTATTTAAAATAAACATGATTTCGATAAAACTTGTTTTATTAGGTTGGTGTAAAAAATAATGTCGTTTTCTCACATAGTAACATATTTGAGAAAACGACATTATTTTTTACACCAACCTAATAATATTGTATTATAAAAAACAAACACAGCGAATATGAATCTTTTCTACTGTTTATGTTTATAAGATGTTTAGCTGTTTCTCTTCAGTTTTTTTTATGGCTGTACGCGTTTAAGGCAACGGTATTTTTATCATTCGCTTTTACTTTTTTAACTTATTTAACTAGAGATAAATAACAGAAAGAAAATATACTTTGTTTTTTATTATTATTCCTGCTTATCTATAATTTGTTCATTCTATATTTTATAAACTTTCAAAATGAAAGTAGTACCGATCCAAATCTAATAATAATAATGAAAATATTAAAAATTTCAACATTTTTCATTTAAAAATTGGCTTTGAGCGAGATTTTCGTGCAAGGTGATGAAATGCGAGAGAGGCACCAGATTTTAATGGTTTTCCTGAGTCTTGACGTGTCGCTAAAGGTGCGAAATAGGTTTTGATACACTACCCACGTTTCTGGCACAGGAGTTAACTTTTGTACAGGAAGTGGAGTAAAAGTTTCTCCTTATTTTAGATGGAGGAATTTGCCCGGAGCTTCCAATCCTGCAACATCTTCCTCATTGCAGTAAGAGAGATAGGGTTGGTATAATATCGATGCCAAGCATGACAGTGACACTTATTGCTCTCTCAAAGAAGGAACTCGTATGATACCCGAGATAAATGACAAAATCTCTTTTTAAAAGTGAAATTTGGGGGTTGCACGATACGCGAGATAGAGCGTTACACGGGTATCTACGGTTGATATTGGATAATTTATATATTAAATTGTTATACCGGAACATAACTATTCTATTGTAAATAGACTCTCCCACATATAATAAGTAGTAGTAGTAGCAGTCGCCAGTGAAGCTCAGAGAGTTGGTCTATGACTTGTTTCTGACCGGTTGCTTGAACTCTTCTAACTGTTTTCTTTGTGTTGCAGTGCGACGAACCTGTTTTTTTTTGTGACCCACGAGGATTTGCTTCAGTGCTTGACGAACTTTATTGTTGAAGAACTTCATACGACACTCCAAGTCTTTTTCTGTTAAGTTATTGTTTAAGTTTTATTTTTTTTATTCTTCTATTTCTTTTGTTTGTTTTATTTTTTGGGCTTCGGCCCCCATATTTTTTTATTTTAGTCCGGTTTGACAAAGTCTTACCGGACGACTGCTTTTTTATTTTTTCTGTTTATTTTCTTTCTAGTTGTTTTTAAAAAATTATTAGTACAGTTTAAGAAAAAAAGAAAAGAAAAAGAGAGCTTTGTTTTTTTTCTTTTTCTTTTTTATTTTTATACCCTCCTTCCTTTTTTATTAGCGACTTCGGTCGCATTCTCTTTTTTTCTTGGTTTGACTAGTTTGTATTTTTTTTGTTTTAATTTATTTTCTTTAGCGGAAGCCGCAAACCTTTATTTTTTTTTCTTCTGGTTACAAACCAGACTTTTTCTTTTTCTTCTTGAACATTTTTTGAATTTTTGAAAAAAAGAGAGGAGTTTCTGTTTTTGTTTTTTCTTTTATTTTCGGCAGCCTTTGAGCGCTATCTTTATTATTTTTCTTAATCTTACCTGTCTATTTCTTTCTTTCTGTTGATCTAGTTTGTTTTTTATTGTTCCCAGTAGTTAGGGGCAAGGGGAAGACCCAAACATGACACCGGGGACAAAGTCACCTACAGCCCCATTCCCTCTACAAGCTCGGAAGGCGACGCCTCGGTGTCTTATGGAAAAAATGCTACAGATTCCCAAAAGCTGAATGAGCCCAGCTGGCAGAAAATTTTAGATATAAAAAAACTGAAAGAAAAGCTGGAGACAAAGCCGGGCAAAAGTTAAAAATCGCTGGGGGCACCGGGCTCCCTATCCTCTGCCCCGTCTTCCCCTTCTTCATCTAAAAAAGGATTTACAAAACCTCCTCCGCCCAAATCTGTATCAAACTCACCGGCAAAATCTCGTCATTTGTCTAAACCTTCGCCGGTGAGGACGCCTACCCGGTGGACTCCTTCAACTACTCCCAATGTCACGCCCATGTTAACATCCTTTCAATCTCCACAAAAAAAAAGGTTAAGAAGTCCAGATACACAAACCGTTACCGACAAGAAGAAAAAAATCAAACCACCATATCTCCCAGGGGAAGACGTCTGCCGCGTATCCCGGGACCAAGCAGAAAGGGTATTTGGCCAGACACGGAACCCAAAAGATCTAAAAATTCTTTGGAATTTTAAACAGATAAATGGCCTAGACGTAGAAATTCCAGAAAATTTCCCTTCAGCGTCAAGAATCCTGACTGTTATTAGAACTGGCCCGGGTACGCGGGAGATATGGGGCATGATAGAGGAGGCCCAGTCGTCTCTAAAAATGGTGCCCCCAGCTGCCTACCTACTAGACCCGGAAATGAATGAAGCAGATCAAAAACTCAAAGGGAGGGTCCCCGTTTTCGTTCACCCATCCCTTTATAGGCCGCTTAAATTAACCTACCCATCGGACATTGGCGGCTTGTCTCAGGATGATACCGTCGAAAATGAGATGGCGTCCGGATCCATGGGACGAACTGTCGGTGTCCTCACCCCAGCCATGTTCTATCATTTGACAATGTCACTCTGGTTAGCTAGTTTAAATGTCCGGGGCCTGAGGTCCGAGTCTCGCAGGGCGATGCTCTCTCGTGACCTTCAGCGCCTCGGGGTGAATGTATGTTGTATACAAGAGACCCGTTTTTCTTCTCATGCTCGTGAGGACATACTGTCTAAGGGGTTCGCCCTTTATTCAGCATGTTTTGATGGTCGTTCGAGGGGTGTCTCTTGGCTAGTGAGTAAGTCTTTGAAGGCTGCTTGTACCCTTGTCTTCGCGGATCCGGCGGGCAGACTTTGCGTGCTGGATGTTACCATAAAGGATAAGGTTCTACGTCTCATTGGGGTTTATGCGCCCAATACCCATTCCGAGCGGCCTGCTTTGTTTCGGCAGATCGCGCCGTTCTTGACGACGTCTCGTCGGGTAGTTTTAGTGGGGGATTGGAATGCCGTCCTTGACCCCGATATAGATCGTATAGGGAAAAAACAAGGTACTAACAACCCGGATGTGAAACCATTTCGGGACTTTATCGATGAGTTTGATCTTGTCGATAAGTTCCGGCATGAACACCCTCGGGAGGTAGCATGGACTTGGACAACTAGTGGCAACTCGGCTCCTGGGGCGCTTGCGAGCTACCTGGACCGAGTCTTAGTTAGGAGAGTCGATGTAGGGCTCTTAGGGTGTCCAAGTTTCCATTATATAGTTTATACGGATCATAGGCTTGTCCGGGTCCGTGTAAACTTAGATAAGCCTAAGGTTAGATTGGCTGGTTACTGGAAATTGAACTGTTCACTTTTTGGTGATCAGGGTTTCCGGGACCAGCTGTTACTAACGATACAAAGGGAATTGACGGGAGCGGTTGTGGGTAATGCCTGGTGGGGCAATTTAAAATCTAAAATTCGAACGTTTGCTGCCGATTTTAGTCGACGACTCAATCTAGATAGATTAGCGGCGCAAACTGCTTTAGAAAATAAAGTCGATCGGGCAGTGAAATCCCGTGTTAGTGGGGATATAGCCTTAGCTAAGGAAGAGTTGTCCTCCTTGCTTATCAAGAAGGATCAAGCTCTGGTAGGGCTAGGTTAAAAAGAATGTCTTCTGAGGCAACGAATATGGCCGCTGAACTGCGTGCAGAGGAAAATCGAAACGCGTCTAGGCGACATATAGCATGCGTCACGTTGCCGGATAAGCGGACTGTGACTACAAACGCGGGCATACGTGAGGTCTTTCGGGACTACTTTCCGGATCTTTTCACCAGGGAGCCCGGACTGAACTCTGCTCAGTTCGACGCCTATTTAGCTGACTTTCCCTGCCTCTTGGCAGCTGAAGCGGCTAGGTGCGAGAGTCCCATTACAGAGTCGGAGATCTGGGAAGCCCTGAAGCAGGTTGGGCTGGATAAGTCTCCGGGACTAGATGGTTTTCCCTACGAAGTTTACTTGAGGTTGTCGCACGTTTTTGTTCCTTTGCTGGAGCTGATTTTCAACCACTGGATGAAGCAGGGGTCTTTACCTCAACGCTTCACCAGAGGTGTGATCAAGTTGCTGCGTAAGGACAAGAACGGTGGGGATGGGTTAGGGAACTTTCGCCCTTTAATGATGTTAAATACGGACTTAAAGATTTTGGCGAAGATCTTAGCCAACCGTTTGCAGCTTGTCCTGTCTAGTCTGATTGGCCCTGAACAGACTTGTGCTGTGAAGGGTAGGACTATTCAGGATAACCTTCATATGGTACGCTTGATCTTAGAACAAGTCGACAGTGAAGCCCCGCTGATTAATTTAGATCAGTCCAAGGCCTTCGATAGGGTTGACCATCGATTTCTGGAGGCTGTCCTTTCGGCGGCCGGTTTCGGAGCCGACTTTCGCTCCTGGATCCGACTTTTGTATGCGACCCCCGGTGCGCTGGTGGAAGTGAATGGGGTAAGATCGAAGCCTTTCGTATTGTCTCGCTCCATTCGTCAAGGTTGTCCGCTCTCACCTCTTCTTTACGTTCTTGCGGAATTTCCCTGCCTGGGGCTTCCACCTCAGCCAGGTATTCTGCCTATGCTGACGACGTTTCGGTTCTTGTGTCGAGCAGAGCCGAGATTGACGAAGTCAGCAAAGAGATCAGTGGGTATGAGATGGTGACAGGGGCCAAGATCAACCGCGATAAGTCTGTGGGCTTGCGGTTGGATGCGTGGAAGGGAGTTTCTCTTCCCGGACCTTTCCTCTGGACGGATGGGCCAATCAAGATACTCGGCGTCTGGTTCGGTCCTGATCTCCTGTTGGAAATGAATTGGTCGGAGGTACAAGGGAAGGCCGAGATCGCGGTTAATCTGTGGTCTCGGAGGAGACTTTCCCTGAACGGAAGGGCAGAGGTATGTGTTTCACACATATATCTGATCCTCCTTTACCGACTCTCTGTACTTCCACTCCCGTATGCCAGACTAATGTCATTAGTCTGGACCTTGTTCTCTTTCTTGTGGAGAGACAAGGCCCCTTTGGTATCTCGCGAGATCTGTTGCCTTCCTCCCTCTGAGGGCGGTCTGGGTATGCCTAGCATTGAGAATGTGTCGCGGATTGGATGAGGTGGTCACCTTTTGGAAAGAAGATGTCCGAAAACATTTCCCATCCCTGAGAAGTGTGCACTCGTGCGAGGGGGAAGCCGGACGTAGACCTCGTGCCGAGTGCTCCTTCTACCGCGAATGTCGTCGTGCTTTGAAGCTCCTCTTACGGACGACGGATGGCCTCTCCGACGCCCAGGCGTTGTCTTGTAAGGCATTGTATCGATTGTTAGTTAGCGGGTCCGTTCAAGATGATCTGATCGACGAGCTCGGTCTTACAAAGCAGGAGGTTCGCTCGATATGGCCTTGGGCGCCTGGGTTGAAATGTCTCAATTATGATGAGGCATCACTCACCTGGCTGATGATTCGTGGGGCCCTCTGGGTCGGCAAGAGACTTTGTTCAGCAGGCTTGGAGAAATATCTAAACTGTCGTCGCTGTACTGGGGAAGTCGAGACCATTGGTCACGCCTTTTTTCAGTGCAAGACGGTAGTGCCGTTGTGCAGGTTTGTTGAAGGCGTCATGGTTCGCATGCTGCAGGGAAAGTTCTTTGTCCTGGAAGCCAGTTCTGTTTGTAGCAATATGGTGCCGCAATTGACGTTCTATGTGTTCTGTTGCTTACTAGGGATTATGAGAGTCGTGATTTGGACGACGCGTCAGAAGGGATTCCATGAGGGCGAGAAGTTCACGTCTTCCCAACTGATCTTGTACTTTAAGCATCAGCTTAAAGTCAAGATTAGGACGGAAAGGCGGAGGCTCACCTCATCGGAATTTGGCAAATGGTGGGTGAATCTTGCGCGAATGTGTAGAGTGAAAGGGGCTGACCTAGAGTGGCACTTGGATGTCGGTTAGGTACAGGATTTTGTCCTAACAGGGTTGAACATAGGCAACCCACCCAGATATTAGGTTAGACTAGGCTTTATATTTTTTGATTCTTTAGTTTTTTCCGTTTTCTGGTTAACTTAGCTAGGGTATGCATGCGCATTGGTCACTTTTATTTCTGTCCCTATTTTTCTTTTGTTTAATTACCCATCCCCTCCCTCGTTAGGTGGTCAGTGAAGTCAGTTCTCTGGTGGATGCGAGGCGCCTTTCGTTTCGTGTGTGTGATTTTCGTATTTGTTGTTGTGTATGAATGTGTGTGTGTCTGTGTGAATGCTTGGAGGAATGAATGTTTTTCTTATTTTTCTTAGTCCCGCATTGATTTCGTCTATTTAACTGATGTTTCTGCCACATTTATGGTTTGTGGGGGGTTTTATTACTAACATAGTTTTGTTTAGTTTTATTGTAAATATTTGAAGTCATATTGTACATAGTCATTTGAGGTTCTTCTTAAAAAATTGTTATTTTATGACCCTTCCCCCCACGAACAATATCTGTACATAAGGGGACTAGTTAGGACTTCATAGAGAATCTGAGGCATTATGGTGTACGCAGTAAGAAAGGTAGGAGTGA
This sequence comes from Acanthosepion lycidas, assembly GCA_963932145.1. Classification (NCBI taxonomy): domain Eukaryota; kingdom Metazoa; phylum Mollusca; class Cephalopoda; order Sepiida; family Sepiidae; genus Acanthosepion; species Acanthosepion lycidas. The sequence goes on from OZ010580.1 coordinate 119,284,630, forward strand.
ATGTGGTGTTTTGGTGATTGGTTTATTGTTGGTATGTTTGGGTCCGTGTCTGAGACTAGCTAAGTTTAGATGTAAGACAGAAGAAGACCGTCATTCCCCAACCCCCTCTTAGGCCTTGTGCCACATTTTATACATTTTGTATGAATAAATATTGCTCAGTGAGTTGGTCTGATTTCATTCTGAAGTTGGACCACCGGCTGACCGGTTGAACTCCTTGCCTTCGAAGGAGGCTACGCAGAAGGGCGGATTCTCTTTCGGGGAGGTAGACCGACCCTGAACCCGTTTATACGGGTTCAATGGGCATATTTTTGGCCGAGCCCACAGTATCGGAGATCCCACGTTAAACCGGCCTTGTGCTACATGATGCCCTCGTGGGGGGGGTGACTAAATACCGCTCAGAGAGTTGGTCCGAGTTCAGTCTGAAGTCGGACGACCGGCTGACCGGTTCAACTGCTTGCCAGCCTTCAGGCGGGGAGGAACCCGAACGAGGCTACGCCGAAGGGCGGAGTCTCTTTCGGGGAGGTAAATCGACCCTGAACCCGTTTATATGGTTTTAAAAGGGCATATTTGTGGCCGAGACCACCGGCTCAGAGATCCCACGTTAAACAGGCCTTGTGCCACATAATGCCCTCGTAGTGGGTGGGGTGACTAAATACCGCTCATTGAGTTGGTCGAGTCTTTTGATGTCGGACATTAAAGTATCAACCACCACAACTAGATTGCTGCGTCATTAACTATTATATCAAGTTCCTAACGTTTTGTACGTCGGACCTTTTTAGGGCCGACTTAGTGAAATACAAGCCTCCTCTGTGAAAACTACCCTACAACATACATTTTCCCTGAAATGATGTAAAATATAGAAAAGGAAACAACAAATCCTTATTTCGGCCGTTGTTCTCTTCGGCCTTCATCAGATGTATGTCAATCTGAGTAACCTACTGGGAATTCTGAACAAAACGATTTATAGGGATTTCCCAATTGAACTCTTTATTTAATCTACGGGGATAGACTGTTCTCGTTCCTCTGCCCATGTTTAGGGATATTTTGTCTAGTTCTTATTTTTTTATCCTGTTCGGTTATTCCTTGCCAGTTTCTGCTTATTCCAAATACACACTACTCGTCCCAGGGACTAAACTCCCATTTACTTTGTCGCCAATTACACGTACCGACACTTTAAGCCTTGTGGATTAACGTGTAGGATAGCGGAGACAGAACAATCTATTCCCGTAGATTAAATAAAGGTCTCAGTTCGGAAAATCCCTATAAGTTACCCGTATCAGCATGCACTTGATGAAGTCCAGATGACGCAACGGCTGAAACATTGTGATAGCAACAACGATGATGGGGATAATAGTCCGCATGTAAATAGCGTAAGTAATGGTAACAGCTCATCAGAGAATTTCATACAGAAAATATAGAATATTATATATTGCATAAACATGTCTACGTATGACTGCATGTTTATTAGCGTAATTCCCCATGTATAACACGGTTCCATCCATAATACGTACCCATAAAATTGTGCGGAAAGTGTAGGAAAATGCTTCTATTTACGCATAATACGCACTCCTTGTTTGGTAATCAAACCCTTTTAGTTGTACTTCTCTAATTTCATTACGGCCAGCGTTTCCTACTCTTATTAAAAAATGGTTTTAAACATAGAATACTTATTCTAATTTAGTTTTATGATAATTCTTATTTTATTTTACATTTGTAAGTATTGGTAAGTACGTATGATTGTATTTGACATCCTTATGGGATCGCAATCTACGAATGTTAGTGTCAAATTGTCGTATATCTGTGGTGAGTAGTCATTTCGTAACTGAAATCGACTTATGAAGCGTCAATTTTTTTTTAAAGATATTTTTTGTAGCTGCGCATAATACGCACCCCTAATATTTCTCATTATTTCTTTTTTGAAAAAAAAAAATGCGTATTATAGTTGGGGGATTACTGTAATTCGCATGTTATTTTTACTGGATAACCGTATTTTAGTAGACGTTCCGTTTATTTTAAACAGTATTCATTTCATTTACATAAAATAACATAATAATGAAAATGTGCTCCCTCCTTGATACGAACCGACGTGCACCCTTTGCAGGAATAACCAACATTTGATTCGGCATGATTTTACTTGCATCGAAGAGCATCTTTCTTTCTTTTTATGTGCCGTGTCCTTTCAGAACGTAGGCAATTATGGCTCTCCACTACCTTCTATCTCTTGTTGCTCTCAATAAGTTTCGTGCCTCTGACAACTCCTCCAGACCACGTTCTGCCATCCACTTGCTTAAGCCCGCCAGGTATGTCATGTGTTGCTCTCCCTTGTCTCTTTTCCCCTCTATTCGACCTGTGAGTATCAGATTCTCTAGGCCCTCCTTTCTCATTACGTGTCCTAGAAATTTCATCTGCCTCTTCCTTATGTTAAGTGTAAGTTTCTTCCTTGTTTGCATCCTCTCTATGACCTCATCGTTGCTCACACGCTCGCTCCACGATATCCTTAGCATCCTTCTGTAGAACCACATCTCCGCTGCCTCCAGTTTTTTTTCATCATCTTCGAGGAGACCGCCCAACATTCGCTGCCGTATGCAGTCCTCTACTCAGCTTTTGGAATGCATCCCTGGCCATCCCAATCCGTCTTCGGACGTCAGCGTCGCACCTACCGTCCTCCGTCAAAATACTTCCGAGATATTTAAACTTCTGCGCATGCTTGGTTTTAGTTTCCCCTACTTGCAGATCGCATTCCAGGCTCATCCTTTTACTGATGACGATGCATTCTGTCTTCTTGTAGTTGATGGCGATTCCCTTCTTCTCGGTCTCCCACGCTACCTTCTTGTGGAGGTTTTTTCTAACAATTTTAATTTTGCATTTAAAGTATACTGGCTCGTTGAGATGTTCTTGAAACACGTATCTGCTCAGTTGCTATCCGAAACTTAAACAAAGCAATTTCTAAAGAATCAACGCATATTTTCTTTACTTTAAAAGTTGCTTTTTAACAGATACGCGTATTTCAGTAGACGCCATATTTATTTTTAACAGTATTTATTTCTTCTACCAGTATGCCTACCCGAGAAAAAATAATGAAGAAAATGAATCCCAGCCCAGTAAACGAAATAAATAAGGTTTTAAATAAACGGAACGTCTACTCAAATAAGGGTATACACTAAAAATAATGTATGCGTGTATGTAAATCAATAACTAAATAACCTACCGATATTTTACGCAATATATATTTATTTTTCGCCATAATTGAACAATGAAAATTTCAGGTTAAAAGTAACCATTAGGTTACGGACTTATATATATAGAAATGTAAGCTAGTATAGGAAGCTCAATGGCAGAAATGGAGGGAAAATTTTATGCAACAAGAGCGTCATTTCAAAAGGACTTCTTCGGTCTAAGTAGTGTTATTATTATTTGCACTATTTATATTAAAATTATTGCCCTAAATTTCGTTATAATTATATCTAGAGGGCCCATATCTATACTTAGAATGGAAATAAGTATAGCTATTAGGTTGGTGCCAAATAATATCGTTTTTGACGTATTTTTTAACGTCAAAAAACGACATTATTACGTCATTATTTTTGCACCAACCTAATACCTCCACTAATTTGGTATACTTACGGTTTAAAATGATTTTTTTGAAAATGAAAAACCTTTATCGAAGCCTTCATTTCAGCTTTAATAGAAAGCTAATAATTTAAACTTTACTATTTCTAGTAAGCAACATACTCTGTGTTGTATTTCACACAGAAATCTGAATTGATTTTTTTTTTCATTAAAATCAATGAAAACGGACATTTTTTTTACACTTTTGTAAAGAAAACTTAATTCTCAGATTTTTAAATGGCAAAAACAAAATATATATTCCTGAAACGTCATTTGAGGAAAATTATCAAATTTAAAGCTAAATTAATCTGATTTGAAATTAAAAAAAATACTTATAGTATAAAATGTTTTATATAAGCATTTCCTAACCACAGGGTTTTGCTTTTCTGACGTGTTGATCGATTTATTTGCATTTCATTGACAGACGAAGGTGTTCATAGTTAAGTATGATAAAGCAGACGATAATGTTTGAGTGATTGTTTTCATCGTAAGGGGAGGCAACCCTTAAAACACGTAACCTTTAAATGATAGATTTATCTATTTTTACATCCATACTTAAGAGATTCTGCACGCAATCACGCATACAAAAAAAAATCGAAATTCTTTTAAAAATATTCGGGGTTGTCAGATCGTAATAAGCTTTACAACATGTGTAGTAAATATAGTTTTACTTAATAACAATATTTTCTAAGAATTATCTCCTTTAAAATGAATTTTAAAAGATTTAAAACTTAATAAATTATTCGATTTAAAATTATGAAAAAATGAAAAGAAATCTTGTGAAAATCATTTTTCATCGGATTTTTTTTTCTTCAGATCATATTGTCTTTAATATAGGTGCCTCCACGAGACGCCAAAATTGACGAAAACAAAATTTTATCGTTTAAATGTTTATGTTATTATTAAGAGGAAAGATCAAAATTTATTTTAATTATTTTTCAAAAATTTTCCTTCTTTTTAGAATATTCTGAATTTTGATTTAAAAATCCTTGTTTCTCTTTGTATCACCGTAAAATAACATATACAATTTTTTATCATTTTTTTTTTTTTTGCGTCTTTTTCATCATGCTATGTTCTTCTTTTAGCGATCTCATGGAGGTACATACTTTAATATATATTATTCATAAAAAAAAATAAAAATAAAAATTTTCTCTAATTAAATAATGACGTAGTGTTTGTTATTACTTTTTTTTATTATTATTTTATGATTCAGAACAGATTTTAGGTAAGATCGGGCCCGATTTTAAAAAAAGATGTTGATTTAAATTCTTTAAAGAATAATGCTTTTAACTAATATAGTCACTAAAATTTTTCTCGCTGAATTACCCTTGTTTTCATAAAATTAAGTAAAGTTTTGAAACACTTGTAAAAAAAAAAAAAAATACCAATATTTTCCAATGAAAAAATAAAAAAAAATAATTTAATTCAATTGTGAATAACTTCTGAAAATTTAATTAAAATCCGACGGTTATTTGATTTTTGCAAGAATTAGCAAATTAATGTGTCACCGCAAAAAAAGAGGGCTAAATTTGCTAGGCTAAAAGTTATTAGGTTGGTGCAAAAATAATAACGTAATAATGTCGTTTTTTGACGTTAAAAAATAAGTCAAAAAACGACATTATTACGTCATTATTTTTGCACCAACCTAATAGCATAGCCACTGACGCAATAAAACACGTTTTTTAATCAAAATTTCGAATGTTCTAAAAAGTTATAAAACATTAATTAAAATTAATTAAAGTTACTTTGATCGGAAGGATCAAAGTAACTTTAATTAACCTTAATAATATAAAAATTTTGATGATTTAAGCTATGTTTTCATTACGTTTAAAGTATGTTTTCCTCACGCTATGCTGACTTTTTAGAGTTTTCGTGGAGGTACCGAAATAAATATAATATTTGAGCCGCTAATAAAGGAGGAAAGAAAAATAAGTTTTCCACAACTGCCGCAGCAGCAGTCAAAATGTGACGGGCAGGAAGGTTAGGTTTAAGACTCCATTTTCACTACAGAGAATTGTCCTGAGTCCTGATATTGGATTAACACGTTGCATCATGAATTTGGTGACATAGTGATTGCGAGTTCAAAACTGAGCCGGGCAGTGTGTACTTAAACATAAATGCGAGACGATATCCCAAGACAATATGGGCGCTTACGGCCACATCGCGTTGAAACACCGGTTCCTGTATGAACACTGAAACCTGGTCATTACCTAGATGGGTGATCGCCTGAAAATACCAGGTCAAGATGCTGTAAGCTTGGATGTGTGGTGGTGTAATTGATAATGGCTGATAATGGCACGGAATTGTTAATCGAAGAGCCGATTTCTAATTCCAGTTGGGTTCATTATATTGACTTATGGGTAGATACCACTGGGGCACCACCTCTTTTCCATCAGCTATGGGTTAATTAGTTAGACTTGTATCACGAAATTATTATTATATTAAATACAATCTAAAAATATTTTGAGACTTTAAATGAAGGGTAATCAGTCAGTTAGGCTTTCGATACATGACTGACGAGGCAGATTTTTTCCTGCAGTAGGTTGCCATTTCTTTCTGCGGTAGCCCAGTTGCCATCCAAGGCTATAGAACCCAATCTGTCCTGTTATTTACTCATAGTCAGTCAGTTATGTGCTATGCGTGATACGCGCTTAGGCGATCATGTATCTTTCGATACATGACTGACGCGGTAGATTTTTTTTCCCGAAGTAGGTTGCCATTTCTTTCTGGGTTAGACAAGTTGCCATCCAAGGCTATAGAACCCAGCCTGTCCTGTTATTTACCCATAGTCAGTCAGTTATAAGCCATGCGTGGTACGCGCTTAGGCGATCATGTACCTTTCGATACTTGACTGACGAGGCAGATTTTTTCCCGCAGTAGGTTGCCATTTCTTTCTGCGATAGACCAGTTTCCATCTAAGTCTATACAACCCGATCTGTCCTGCTATTTAACCATAGCTGTGGGGGAGAGAAGTGGATTCATACCTTTCCCAAGGGTATTAGTTAGTGAATATAATGGATTTTGATTTGAATTCAAACTCTCCAATTTCTCAGTCCGAGCCGCTATCCATTACTCCACCGTGTAGATACATTTTGGATAATCCATAGAAAATTTTTTGATAATCCATAGAAAATGAATTTGATCATGTAGAGTAGAACGAGAACAGTCGAGCCCCGTAGATTAAATAAAGTGTTCAGTTCAGAATTAACTGTAAGTTACTCACATCGATATAAACCTAAAGAAGACTTGGAGGCCCAATCGCCGAAACTTAGTGATAACAACGATGATGAGGATAACAGTGTGAATAAAATTATTTTCCCTTTCAATTCTCTCATGTTTTATCGGATACGTTACAGGTAATAAGTGTAGGAAAAACAAAAAAAAAAACAAAAAAAAATAAATAAAAAATAAATAAAAAAATAAATAAACCCCTACAGGTCAAAGTCTGTTAGCCTTGTTAATTGCTTTTCCCGTCACGGTTTAACGTGGTGATTGTCTCTATGATAAATCTTAAACATATGACTAAATCTTTTTAAATTTACTCTGCTCCATTAACATTGAAATTTTAATATACTCTATAAGCCGATTAAAGTGCTTCCAAAGCCGCATTGTAGGTAACTCTAGACTCCACATACCTTTTCATGGTTGTATTGCATTCGCATCCCCAGAACTATGTATGGTTTAAATTCAGAGTTGCGCGTTTTAGACTGGTTAAACGACAACGCCTATAGGAAAGGTTCATTTTTCAGCCCGTCCAGGTCGCAGCCGAATGTGACAGAAGTTTGAGGTTTGAAGTAGGTTTAACGGCAATACCGTGGAACAATTGTCCAAGCCCTCTTGGTAATTCTCCTTGTGGGGACACCTCAAGCGGCGGGCATTTTTGTTTATTGCCCGCTCTCAAAGGATAGTAGGTACTGCCTTGTTGTGGGAGAGGATTGAAAGATCCCTAGGGGCTATGGCTTAATATCATTTGAAACGATCTCAGCTGAAAGCCAGAAACGAACTCGACTCACAGATTTAGTTGCTGATTATTACACTGCACTGTAAATCTTGATTAATCATTATTATAGGCGACCCCCTCCCGCGGAAATATTGGTAAAGAATCAACGGAAAGGAAACGGTTTCCTAGATTAACCATTTTTATTATTAGTTAATGCATAAACCGAATAGTAAGCTGTAAATTTACATCATTTTCTAACGGCAAAACGAAAAAGAAATTTCCTCTGACGCGTTACGACATTAATGACCTCGTCGGGATAAATTAATATTTACGTTAATGTAACGGAAATTATTTAAATCTATATAATAAATGTGAATGCCAGTGTATCACTGTGATACACGTTTTCAAATTTAGTGTGTAAATAGTGTGTAACTTACTCTTTTTGAATAATTTCACATCAACTTATCTCTCATTTGCGTCTCTGTCTTTGTGTAGAGTGCACTCAGGGGCGACTCCGTCAAAGCACAGAGTTGCAACTGAGGAAAATTATACTGAGGCCCTGGGGAACAGCTTCCCGAGGCCGCGCCTTGTCATTGAACCAGAGAGAAGGATCGGTGCACGCACCGAGGCCAGCGCAACCGATGGTTACGTGGCTTGGGGGATTTTTGTTCCTTGCCCGGGTGCATGCATCTGGGCTCCGCACTTTATACCGACCTTGTGTCACAACCTGACCTCGTGTGGGGTTGAGTAAATACAATTTTTTCAGCTTTAATCCTAGAGGCCGTAGCTCGACATATCGTACCATTTTGGAATCAGAACAACTCCGTGAGCAAATTTAAAACATTTCGGGCTTCTGAAAAATGTTTTTTTTTTTTTTTACTCTTTCATGCTCAGTAACCGTTCTGTCTCAGTGACTTTACTCTCTTGCATGGGGTGATATGATTCTAAAAATGTAGACGAAACGCTTCCCAAGAAAAATGTTCTACTTTGTTATTAATTTTCCTAAAGGTTATTCAGGTATATAAAAAATTATATATCATTTCCCTTGCACATTATTTTCTGCAATTGGTCCCTATTTAATTACTTTCGTTTTGCACATTCGGATTTGTTGTTGACCACGCTTTGGAAATAATTCATTGCGCGTCTGTGCTGGAGATGGCCGCAAGTATCAACAATTCCCCGACAAGAAGCGACAGCGATGAATTTTACTCTCAGGGCAATAGAATTTCCGAATGAATCTTTTACTGGACGTGACTGAGAAATGTTGTGGTCTTCTGCAATTCCAGCCTCGAGCTCTCGTCATAATACGCTGTGAGCTAATGTGGAAAGAGGACATTTCACTATTTCTCCGAAGAACATTTGAAAAGATGGAAATAGCGATAAAATGCTTATTTCTTCGAAGGAATCCTATCAACTTTGAAGAATATACTCCGAATAGCAAAAAAAAAAAAAAAAAAAATAAATAAATAAATAAAAATAAAAAAAAAATAACGAATTATTTTTCATAGAAAGGAAAACCATATAATAAAATCTGTCAAGGTTGACAACAAGTGTAACAGCATTTTTTCGACTTTCTCTGCTTGGACACCTATTATTTCGTTAAATCTTGCATCTAGTCTTTATTCTTCAATTAGGTTACTCGTCACGATGTCTTAAAGAAAAACAAAAATGAAGCTTATACTTAACATCTGGAAAATACAGTTGAATTATCTAGAGCACATAATAAGAAAAGAAGGCTTGGAAAATCTGATACTCATTAGGCAGAGAAAAACAGTGCATAACTTAGTGAGGTTGAGTAAATGGATGGCAGAACCTTGTTTGGGAGAAATAACAAAAAGACAAAATTTATTAAGAGCTGCAAAGGAGAAGAAATTGTGGAGAGTCGTGATCGCCTACGTCCTGTGGGGACACGGCACAAGCAGAAGAAGACAGGCTTTTCTTGCATTTATTTTGTTCTGTGGTTGTTTATTTCGTGGGGCCTTCTTTTCTTATATGGAAGATTGTTGAGATTTCACTGCGCAAATTGAGCGTGTCTACGTAAATAGTTCCCGTGCGTAGTAATTGAGACACATTTGAGATCAGAGCTTAGCTTTCCGTAAGTCTTCCGCGTTTAGCTTTCCGCAGCGATTGTATGCAAACAACGCGAGTAATGGCTGCCGCCAACGACGCGACTGAATCCGAAATTTCACTGTCGATAACGCCAAAACGGTAGATTTTATCAACTTTATCAAAGTAGATTCGAATGGAGCATGAAGATTTGCATATAAATATAGGTATTTTGGAAATTTTTAATGTGAACTGAGTGAGGGTGTTGCACTGCAAATTATCCGCTTTTTTGTTGTTGCTTATCGTTGTTGTTAATTCATTTGATTTTATTATTCATAAAATATTTTAAAAATTTCTCCTTCATCTCAAATTATCACCGAACGGTATTATCTTGAATTATTAAATAAAACAACGATAATAATTTCCACATGCAATCTAAATGACTTGCTACAATCAGCGATCACATCCCCTACTACGGTTTGCATTGTCTCATTTTTTTTAGAGACAGTGTCTCGTATCTTTTGACATAATGACACCAAGGAGATTCAAGATGCAATAAAAAAACAACAAACTATCTTTGTAGAAATAACATATTCCCCCACACCGATTCCAGTGTTGGATATTTTGTCTGGCGTTTACTCTCAAATTGCTTGCAACAACCAAACCCTCTTTTATATAAATACTGTCCAGAGTCGATGGTGCTTAACTTCAAGAACCGCTATTTTCACCGGGATTATATGCGACGGCATTTATTCCACGTGGGTATGCGAGCTTTTAGGTAGTTGATCAGAGTGTTGAAGGACAAATTCGCGAAAAGGCAAAATTCCAAATGGAGAAAATGTTGAACAAAGTAAAAATGAACAGCTCGTTGTGATTTTTTAAAACTCTTTTCAAATAATCAATTTATTTATTTTAAACTTTTTATTATTACGTTGGTGCAAAAATAATGACGTTTTTTGACGTTAAAAAATACGTCAAAAAACGACATTATTACGTCGTTATTTTTGCACCAACCTAATATTTCGCTTTGGCATCATTTAAAATAATCATAGCCTTGAAATATTTATTTTTTTTCATTTTTAGCACAATTATAATTTTTCATAAATAATAATAAAAAAAAGTAACTCTTTACCGTAGTTTGAATGCAGATCTTTGTTAAAAAAAAAAGTTAGCAATTATTAGGTTGGTGCAAAAATAATCTCGTTTTTGACGTAAAAAAATACGTCAAAAAACGACATTATTTTTGCACCAACCTTATATGTACAAAGTTCTTTTGTTCATTGGGTTTTTATATTAGTTCAAAATCTAAAAATACCTATTTAACGGCAGGATACTTGCATGCTCAGTAAAAGGTATTCTAATGTCGACACATTGCTGGCCTTTCCTCATTTAGTCAGTTCGAATATTCTTTCGTTTAATACTTCGTCTGTTCGACACTTTGTTTGACATGTTGGCCTTCAACAATTATTCCTTCAACACTCTTTCCACACGACGATGTCAACTCAAAGCTTCCTGGGTAAGACGATAAATTACGTCCAGCAGCAAGGCCTCTGATCACTGGATTTTGAGGAGCGTGGAACTACGTCTTAATTGATGGTGTTCACTGGTCCACCCTGATCCGATGTGGTAGTACTTGTTGGAGACCCAGCTATGGGTAAATAGTTAACCCCCAAACTGGGGTTAAAACACTATGAAAGTATAAAAAGGTTTTAATACCAGAAATACTTTGAAAAAATTATTACCCATCAATACATTTTTGAAGAAAAAATATTACCAGCAATAAAGATTTTGTCGGCATTAAATAACCCATTAAGGTTGATTTGCCGTAAAACAAATTACACCAAACCAAACCAGCAATACATTTCTGAAAAAATACTTCAATGAAACCTGATCTAACTTCTTACAAATAATACATATTCTATTCATATGAATATAATCTAAAAATTTTGTCGACATTAAATATCCCACTGAGGTTGATAGGCCATAAAACAAAATAAACCAAACCAACACATGGCTAATGAACAGAGTAATGGCAGGGTAATTGTTAGCGACTCGGATTGAGGAATCGGAGAGCCGAGTTCGAATTTTAGTTGAATCCATTGTGTTCACTTACGTGCTAATATCCTTGGGAAAGGTATGAATACTCTTTTTTTTTCTCCCCAGTTATGGGTAAATAGCAGGACAGGCATGGTTCTCTTGCAACTGGTCTACTGCAGAAAGAAATGGCAACCTACTTCGGGAAAAAAATCTGCCTCGTCAGTCATGTATCGAAAGATACATGATCGCAAAAGCGTGTATCGCGTATGGCACATACTGACTGAATTCTCCTTCGTTTTTTGTTCTCTCTCCTCAGTCATGTTTTCTTTTACTCATAGTCTCTCACACTAAGGTACCCTTTACGTATTAGTAACTATATTGCCTTTGTAGTGAAGCTACTAATACGTAGAGATGAAATCATATGGAAGGTTTTCTCTTTAATGTTGTTCCCAGAAGCCGGTATTCGCAAACGGTACCCCATATAAGTACCCGATCGGGTTTCATATCGAATCAAACAAAGGTTGCTTCTTGGCACCAACATTCTTCCTTGCTGCAATGTTGAATTGCAATTCTGATTGTGCATGCAAGGGTTTATACCTGCGCACCAGGTTGAATGACTGCCTCTTTAATCTAGCCAAGCCAATCTGCGACAAGGGGAAATGCCTCGAAACGATTATCCGTGTACTGGGTCTACGCTGACGTCTGCGCTTTTGCCACTTTATTCACTTGCTGAATTGCAAGAAATCCTTACTTTTCAATTGTTTGCATATCAAAGTTGACAGGAAAGCATGGAGCCGGAAGGAGGTTCAACAAGCGAGAAGTGCGAGAAAAGAAACTGTTAGCATAGAATGTTACATCTACCCGGCTTAACAGTAAATTGACGAGACCTCGTCGCAAATCTAGAAGTGCGCTTAATTTTTTTTTTTTTAAATGTGTCTAAGTACCATTATAGCAAAGATAATATTGCTGATTCTTCTTTGGATTTTATCAAGAAATTCTAGCAGGAGCACCAGACCATATGTGGCAGCAATATTCTAGCATGGGCGAATGGTAAACATATATATATATATGTAAGATAGATTCTTGAGAGAAAAATCTTCTTGCACGACACAATGAACTAACTTTCTTAGCAGCTGACCTACCAATGGATTCAATAAACAGGAATTCCTCGGCTGGTGCGTTTAATGTGTTCATCGGTAACTATAAAAGAAACCAAGTTTCAATTACTATGGTTAAACTAAAGAATGTTTTACTGCTCTAATCGTGTATTATATATGTACTAATCAAATTTTGGTATATAAAATATTTAGTGCATTAGTTGAAAGCACATTAGTCGAATGCGAATTAATCAAGCGATGCCTATAGTCTTTCCACTTCATACGTCCCTGGACAAATGCTTCCTGGACAATTGTTTTCTTGGACAAATGCTTCCTGGACAATTGTTTTCTTGGACAAATGCTTCCTGGACAATTGTCTTCTTGGACAAATGCTTCCTGGACAATTGTTTTCTTGGACAAATGTTTCCTGGACAATTGTCTTCTTGGACAAATGATTCCTGGACAATTGTCGTCTTGGACAAATGCTTCCTGGACAAATGCTTCCTGGACAATTGTCGTCTTGGACAAATGCTTCCTGGACAATTGTTTTCTTGGACAAATGCTTCCTGGACAATTGTTTTCTTGGACAAATGCTTCCTGGACAATTGTCTTCTTGGACAAATGCTTCCTGGACAATTGTTTTCTTGGACAAATGCTTCCTGGACAATTGTTTTCTTGGACAAATGCTTCCTGGACAATTGCGTACCAGGCTATTGCCTTCCTGGATAATTGCGTACCGCTGATAATTTTTTGAAATTACCATTTTTTTCCCAAAAGTTGTTTAATATAGAAATTTGCATACCAATACTTTTAATTACTCTAAACAAGCAGAAAGGTTGTTACTATAAAAAAAAAAAAAAAAAAAAAGAGAGAGAAAATTTACTTTTTAAAGCAAGAGAAAATCAAGCTAGCAGTTTCTGTTCACTGCAACAGTGCGTACGACAATCATCTCATAAGTTCTGGAATTTAGGCCATATTTTTATTTGGAAGCAATGTCTATGTTTCGAAAATCAAGCACTGGTGAAAAAAATATTTGTGGAAGAGGAAAATTACAACTACCTCTATCATAAGAAAAGCGCCGATGAAACAAAAACATACTGGCGATGTGTAGAGCTCTCTTAAGAAACTGTTAATCTAGGTACGTTCATAAGATCGCTAAATAAAAGAGCATAGCATGATGAAGAAGACGCCGAACTTGACGAAAACAAAATTTTAGCGTCTAAATGTTTATGTTATTATTAAGAGGAAATATCAAACTATTTTTAAAAATTTGTTCCTTCTTTTTAGAACATTCCAGATTTTGATTGAAAAAAAACCTTGTTTCTCTTTGTATCACCGGAACTAGTAAAATAGCAAAATTTTAGCGCGTTTTTTTTTTCTCGGTATGACAAATTTAGAAAATTTTTCAAAAATAAAAAAAAATAATTGTCGGATTTTTAATGAAACTTTCAGAAGCTATTCACAAATGATGGAACTTATAAATATTTTTTTTTTTTTTTTTTTTTTATTAAAGTCATGGCAGAAATTTTTATCATATGTATTACCCACCCCAACTAATTGTACGAAAACTCTATAATTTCAACTTTAGGAAGATTAGTGATTATATTAGTTAAAAGTACAAGGCTTTGAGGAAACCAAATCATTTTTTTTTTTTTTTAGTTTGACCACATCTACCTAAAAATCATCTCTGAATTGTAACATACAAAACTCAAAACAAAAATATTATTTAATTTCAAAAGCTTTTAATTGCTTTTATTTATTTTAATGACTATGGACAATATTGTCTGAAAGTTAAAATATATTTCGATTAAAAATGAATTTTTAAAACATTATTTATTATTTCTGAAATTTTTATTTTATTTTTACATTATGTTGTTAATTCTTCTAAAATTAAGGAAAATTCTGTAGAAGTTAACGAATGTTTTTAAGTAGATATATATTTACAGATTATAATTTCCAAAGCTTCTTTCAAACTAACAAACACCCGTATAATAAAAAAAAAATTAATTTGTGTCAATAATGTGTTTGCCAATGGAATCTACGGCAGACCGGAAGTATCATGCGTGCAATAAAAAAACACGTCACGTGGTTTGAGTTTCTGACTAGTATTTAAGGGTTGTTCTCAGCTGTATACGGCCCTAATTTTAGCAAATTCGGTTTCGAAAGGGAATATTTTTGGCCGAGCCTACGGGCTCGGAGAACCCGCGATATAACACCGGCCTTGTGCCACATGCAACCCTCGTGGGTGGGAAGTTAAATATACTAATTTTAGCAAATTGTTCGTGGTGAAACACGTGTGGAACATTTTATTTTCCATTTTTATTAAGAAAAAAAAAATTGAACAATATAGTCAAGACGACCCAGTGGCCGCAGTAACATTCATTACCAACTTTTGAAAAGTAAGTACCAATTCTTTTTTTTATATCTATTTCACTGCAATTTTCCAATTTTGTGAATTTGTATTCAACGAGTCTTTCTTATTTCAATGTATTTTTTTTTCATTACCTGGTTTTTCATTTTAATGCTGAAATTATAGAAAGTAAGTACAATAGGTTTTGTTTATTTTTTATACTTATTTATAATATGTTTCAAGATATTTTTTGAAATCGTGACTGTTTTTAGTGAGTTTTTAAATTATTTACACTCCTTTTTGTTTTCATTAAGAAATCGCAAAGAAAACGTATTCCACGAAACCTTTTTTTTTTTTTTTTTTTTTTTTGTCATTCATTCTTCAAAGTATTTCTTTTTTTAATGATCATTTTAACTTATTGCAATATATTTGTGTATTTAGTTAGACATAATTATAACTTTTTTTTATTAAAATATATTTCTTTTTGTTTCAATAAATATTTACATTGCTTTGTTAGTCATAATTTGCTCATTAGGTTGGTGCAAAAATAATGATGTAATAATGTCGTTTTTTGACGTTAAAAAATACGTCAAAAAACGACATTACATCATTATTTTTGCACCAACCTTATAATTTTGGTTTCAACTGAATGCATTATCTTGAATTGAAAATCAAGGCTGACACTGTTTCTTCATTCACTTTATTCAAGTATTTAATTTCGCCATTAAATATATTTTAGTTGGCAATTTTCTTTGATATTTCCAGATGAACAAAACAGCACAACTTTGGATTGGATATGATTCTGTGGAATCTAGACAGCCAGTTCTATGCGACCATATTTTTAAGAAACTTTTCGAAAATGATACAGTGATGGCCATACAATCATGGGCATCTTTTAAGAATGGCGAAAATGGTTTTCTTGCAGTGTTTTGAAACTTCAGCGGGTTCACAAATCTAGGCATAATGGGAGAAATTTTTATAAAATTCCAAAATCTGAGGAAGTGGTTAATTTTGATACCTCTGCAACCCCAGTGGAGACCTTTCCTTAAAGAAAATTGTCAAAACAAAAAATCATTTCTGTTGAAACAAATTTCAGAAATTCCAAGTAATTTTTAAAAAGATGAAAAAACTAAAAAACCCAAAAGTCTACACACTTGACATCTAGAAAAATCCATTACTCCTGTTTAAGTGGAGTGGCAGCAAAAAATGATCCTGGACCTTAAGTTTCAAATTTCATACAGGAACCAAAATTTTCTATTAAATCGGAAGCAACAATTGGCCGAATGTTAGGTGAACTTTTTTCTTTTTTTTTTTTTTTTTTTTTCCGATTTAAGAACAGGTCATGCCATTCTGGCATCATATAATTGTACAGTGTAACCCGGATATGAGATTTTCTCTGGTTCCAAATTAGAGCCATACTTACCTAAACAAAATAGACCAAACCCGGATATAAGACTTCTTCGGTCCCGACAACTCTCTTATATCCGGGTTACACTGTACATTAATTTTTGATGCGACGAGACGAGATTCATGTAAATTGTGTGATAACGCCATCTTCATCCCATCTTGTGTCAATAGGAACATCTGGCTGGTGGGACTGCAGAGGATTATCGGCAACATATTTTGAGAAGTATAAAACAAATTGCAGAATTACATTCAAAAGCATCTGGTGTGAGTCTGAATAACATTTACCAAAAAATATTTTCAAACAAATTGCCGTTTGACTGACCGGGCCTCAGTCAACCTCTTGACTTTTTTTTTTACTTGAAAAAGACTGGGGCAAACAACTCTGAGTTGAACTGCAATGTTCGTCTGCTGGAAGCAGTTTCTTCTCAAATTAAGCAGGAACTGCATGCATGTGAACAAAATACAGTTTCTGGTGAATGCGTAGCATGGCATCTTATGACAATGAATTCATTTAGCGACAAATATCGCAATGTTATGTTTATGAAATATTTCATTAAGGAACAAGGTTTACCATTCTCTGCGGTTCCCACATTCCTAGGGCACAGGTTGCACATTATTTTCAAGCTGGGTGGAGTATATTTTTTCAATATTTTCCAACTTAAAAAAATTTTATAGCTTGAAATTCACTAAAGTGGTTCAAAACTGAAAAAAAATTGTTAATGACTAAGCGGCTGTTTTTGAACTGTAAGTGGTTGGGATAATGAGAATTGTTTTCATGGCCGTGGATGAAAACATTTTACATCGGCTTAAGTACAACGCAAAAAAACAATTAACACCCTGCCTATAGTGAAGGGTCTTACTGAAAATTAAAAAACAAAATGGAATTTACAGATTTTTCAGACTTTTTTGGTAACATTTTACCACAAGAAAAGGGTAAATTCCTGGTTTCCCCACATATTTGTTTTTGCAAAATGTCTGCTTACATTAAAGGAACAATTGAAGTTTTAGAAA
This sequence comes from Acanthosepion lycidas, assembly GCA_963932145.1. Taxonomy (NCBI): domain Eukaryota; kingdom Metazoa; phylum Mollusca; class Cephalopoda; order Sepiida; family Sepiidae; genus Acanthosepion; species Acanthosepion lycidas. The sequence goes on from OZ010580.1 coordinate 119,302,127, forward strand.
GACAGTATAGGAAGTCTTTCTCTACAGTGGAACCTTAAACGGAAACTGTATTGACTTCCGTGCGACAGCATACGATGGAAATTGAAAGCTTGATTGGTGAATATTGTGGGGGAAATTAAAAAGGATTAAAGATAAAAAGAACAATGTCTGCAGATTTTTGAGTGAGCTTAAATGATGCCGATTTTAACGAATATCTGAATTCGGCAATGAGATACAGTTCCGAAATGTGTGGAGCGGATGTCGAATCAAAAAAAAAATTGTAAAATCAGAGATGAAACGGATAAAGTTTTTTAAAAAAAAAAAAAAAAAAAAAAAGGCAACTGGAAAAAAAACAGACAAACCCAGAAAAGATTAAAGAAAATAAGCCACACAATTTCTGATATCAAGGCAGAATTTCCATCTTTGAAACTTGAGTGTCTTCAAAAAAAATTTATATTAGGTCGGTGCGAAAATAATGTCGGTTTTTGACGTATTTTTTAACGTCAAAAACCGACATTATTTTTGCACCAACCTAAGGAAATACTGAATGGTAAACTAGCAGTCAAATGATTACACATATTTGGAATGTTGATCAGTTATTTGTTGGTTGGGTCAATGGCTTTTGTGACCCATATTGTTTTCCATGAAAACGAAAATGAAGACGACGAGTTGCATAAATGCGATATGGCAACAGACTATATTATGCATGATTTGGACAATGAACTACATCGAGCAGCAAGATTAAGACTTTTTAGGAGTATGGAACCACATTTTAATTGTTGTTCCCAGATCCACTTTAACCTGAAGTGGTAGCATCTGTTAGTTCCAGATATCGGAAAAATAGCAGAAAAAAAAAATGATTGCAATTTTCAATGGCCACCAAAACGGCCCTTTTCAGGGCCACCAAAATTTCACGAAAGTCTGATAGTATGCATTGCATCTTTCTTAAATTTCGATCTCTCTGTTACTTGACTGAATAAATGAAAAGTGTAAATGATTGTATAAAAAAATCATTTTTAATACTGTCATAACTAAATGTAAAAAAATATGGGATAAAAATTAAAATTAAGAAAATGTATATAACATGAGTTTGCCTACATTTATTAGCTACCTATTCGATGAAATTTATACAGTATTATTTTTGTATTATGTCAGCTGACATTTTTTTTAGAGTTATTTTTAAAATTTAATAAATTGATCATAAAAAGACCATGAAATTTCATGAGTGTACTTAAAATTATAGTATAATCTCGTGTATATTTCTTGTGAAATTTGATCTCGCTCAGCCACAGCTGATTAAAATGCTTCTGTTTGTCGTATAGGAAAATCCAAGAAAATATCCGGCAAAAATTCCCGTTCGTAAACAACATTAAACCGATCATAGAATGCAGAGTTCTCTAGCAAATTCTCAATTTTATTCTTTAAATGGGGAATATTTTTGTTTAGAACTACAAAAAATACAATTTTTTTTGCCACCCCCCTGAAAATTTTTTTGAGTCATTTACACTGTCGAATTTTACTTTCAAATGAAAGATCATATCGTTTGCTTTCAGAAAATACCTAGTTTTATGGGGTTCAGTTAAAAACTTTCCTTGATATTTTGTTCAGATGAGGAGGTAATTTTTAATATTTTAACTACTTTTACCGCAATAAAAGTATGAAAATCCAATTTTTTTTTCAGAGAAAATAGGCTGTGACAATGACTTTGACCATGTTTGATTATTTTTACTGGGGATATAAATTTTTTATAAAAGCAGATCTGAATTGACGTAATGTAAGTTTAGAGGGGTGGTATAGGTGCTCTCAAACAGCTGTGCAGAACTTGTATCTTAATTATTTTTTATAGTATTTATAATTTCTCCAGATAATATCAACAAACTTATGTTGAAAACTACAGTACTAAAAAAAACAAATTGGAATGCTGAAAGTTTTTTTTTTTTTTTTTTTTTTTTTTTTTTTAACTTTATTACAAGGTACTTAAGCAGGTCCACTTAAAAAAAATGTCTATTCTGTCTTTCCGTATGAGAAATCGAATCTCACGTCAGCTGTCAATAATTTATAAATGTCATGACTCAGCACTGTTAAGATCGGCTCCCTTTTATTTTAAACATTTTTTCTACGAAGAAAGTAAGTTTCTTTCAAAATATTTAAAATAAACTTTAAATTTTCTAATTTTCTTCGAATAAATTTTGAAAAACGTATAATTGATTTTTAAACGAGGAATTTAACTTTTTCAAAATTTAAAAAAATGGTTATTTCTTAAACAAGATATTTAACTAAAATTTAGGACATGCTAAGAATGAGTAAAACATTTAAAAAAATACTTTAGTGTTTCTTCTTGATAATGAAATGTACATTTTAACATAAATTTTTTTTCATCAAGTTTCAGGCCGTTTTTGTCATGCTATCGATTTTCATGAAGGTACCTATATTAATCTGTCTTAAACAAAATAAAACTTATTTTTTTTATTTTATTCCTTTTATTTTTTAAAAAATATGATTACTACCTATGCTTTTGTAAAAATAAATTTTCATTATATACCCTAGAAATTTTTTGTCTTGTTTTGATGCATATTAAAAGTGTCCATTTAGTTTTCATTTTCTCTTCGTAAAGGGTATAGCGATAAACTATATCGGTAATAAATCTCAATGTGATACTGGAGGTTTTGGGGAGCATGGTAGCCACCTCTTAATTGCCATTGTTCCCAGGTTCAAACTGGACCGAAGTAGTAGCAGCTTATACTGTTAATTTAGTTTGAAACCAGCGCCATTTGTATTTGATCACCAAAATTGAAGAGCGTCGAACCTGATCAGTACTTAAATTTTGAACAACGGGTACTGTAAACAGTTTCTAAGCAACAAACTTTTCATTCGTTTGTTTTTTCTTCCAACAGTTACATTTCTTTGGGTACATTCTAGTACAAATGATGAAAGAAAAGTATTGTTGACAATGAAACCTAGTCCTGGCTATGACGATAAACTACATTCTGCAGAAAGGCTTCTAATTGAAAGATTTGGGTTTTTCAGGAGCGTGGAACCATTTCTTAATTGTTGTTCCCAGGTCCACACTGACCCGAGGTACTAACACCTGTTAGGGTCCAAGCTATGGGAAAATAGTAATGCCCCAAACTAAATATGAATATATAAACGTACATTTTTTATATTAAAAATACCAGCAATATATTTTTATATAAAATTTACTATCAATACGCATATATTGAAAATTTCACCCAAATCCGTTAAAACAAAACAAAAACTTTTTTCCTGGCATTAATCAATATAATATACAATTCCTTAAATCAAACTTTTTTCCAAAATATATCTACAGCATAAAATATACACTGCCTCTAGTAATTCTATTCACATAAACATGTATATGCACAAAAGCTGAATAACATTTGGTGCAAAAATGTCGTTTTATCGCATATCTTACTATGTGAGAAAATGACATTATTTTTGCACCAACCCTAATTCAATTGTGAAAGCTATATATATAACCACCAAGCTCGGAGGTGATAAATGACCCATGAAAGATTGATAAAGCTTCCTCATTGCCCAAATGATCAGTCATGATATTCCCAGCAACCGATTGTAAAGGGTTTCATTAAGACGGATCAAAGTCAGCAGTAAATAAATCAATGTTATTGATGAATATTTATTTCTCTATTGGATCATGTTATTAAAGTCATGGCAATTATGTGTGAAAAATAATATCGCCCAAATGTCCGCCAAGGCTTCGGCGGCACACCTCCACTCGATGGTCAAATTTTTTGATGACGTCTCTGCATAGTTGCTCTTCGATCTCACCTAATATGCCTTATTATCTCATCATTCGGCTTTTAATTGATGTTGGCATAGTCTTTACTTTTGAGATGGCATCGCAAAAAAAGAAATCTAAAGGCGTCAAATTGCACGATCGTGGTGGCCGATTGACTTCACTGTTTCGAGAAATGATGCTACCTGGGAACTCGTTCAAATTCTGTTTGAACGTCCATTTTCGTAATAGGCTTTGATAACTTTAACACTTTGTTTGATTGTCAATCTTTACCTGGTATAAATTAGGAAAGACTTAATTTGTTAAATCTGAAAGAAAAAGAAATCTCATTAAGCGCTTAAACTTAATTCACATTTAAAATCGGTCCAAGTTATTGGAACACCCTTTATAAGCATTTTTCTGTTACCTCCAGTTTCCTCTCCATCTGTGGTGACATTGTCCCGTATTCACTACCATACAAGATAATTGATATCACATAGCAATTGAGCACGCTTTTCTTTTGTTTCTGTTTCCTAGTATTTGTTTTCGCTTTTGGAAGGCATTTTTCGCTAATCAGATGCTCGGTTGTCTTTCGATGTTGCATTTTCCGTCCTCTGTTAAAACATTTGCCAGATATTGAAGCTACTGTACTGATCTGATGTTGACATCACCAATTTGTGTTCTCCATTTGTGGGTTTTTTTCTCTCTTGATGACAATCATGCATTCTATCCTTCCTCCCGTCCTGAGTAAGACGAAAAACTACAAGGGATCTGATCGAGAGGTTTTGAGGAGACTGGAACTATTTCCTTTATTGTTGTTGTTCCCAAGTTCAACTTGAGCCAGGATGGTAGCCCAGCTATAGGCAAATAGCTAATCCCTAAAATGGGATGAAAACGCTATGAAAATATATTTTTATAATAAAAATACAAACAACACATTTTCATAATAATAAAATACCAGCTGTACATTTTTGTAAAATAAATTGCTAATATTTCAAAGAAAATTAAATTTGGCATTAAATGAACCGTAAGATGATCCAAACAAAAGCCAAACTAATCCTTTCACACGTTTACTTATTATTTTTTACCTTTTTAGATTTTTTTCTTCTCCTCAATAGGAGTAGATAGGTTCGTCTATAATCTTCCCAGATCTTTTGAACAGATGTAGAGGTTTATCCGTTGTTTCCTGTTAAGAACTGAGCTTCCGGTTCTTTCTAAAGTCTGCTTCAACTGTATATTTTTAAAGTTTCCATTGTGTCTTTATATATCAGTGTTTATCAAACATTCTTTTTTACTTTAGGGTGTGCTTGTAAAATAACTAAAACTTTGAATGTTAATCAGGAAAAATTAGTCATGAAATTTGAAAATATGAAATGTATATAAAAGAATGACGGTACAGATTTCATTTAAAACGATTTATGAAGAATCTGCTATCTTTTTAGAGAGGCCGATAATTACTGATTTTAATATCTTGAGCAAAACAATATCCACTACCCTAAAGATTAAAGAATTTAGTATCCAGTTTAAAATATCAAATAACAAAGTCTTGACTCAGACATGGAAGCCATGTGCTTGGTGTTTCTAGTTTTTAAAAAAGTAATTTAAACTATGACAATAATTCATAAATTGCTCTTCTATTAACTTGTACCGCACTTAGCTACGTTTCAAGGCACATTAGTGTCCCTCGGCTCACCGGTTGAGAAATGCTGTTATATATTGTTCTTAACAAACAAAAGATCCTAAAAACATCAAAATTCCGAAATAAAAAAAAACAAAAAGACAAAAACATAAAAAACGGGTTTACTGTTATTTACTTCCGTTGTAAATATACAACCAAGCTTTCCAGAAACTCCAGGCAATGATAATCGGTATTATCGTTCGTGCTGGCGTGTGTTTAAAGCTGGAAAAGGCAAGTTATAATCACACAAGGAAAGTAAAGGATAGAAAAAAATCAAAAACAAAAACGCCGCGGCGAGAAATGAGGAATTGAACCCTCTGTCAATATATTGACAGAGGGTTCAATTCCTCATTTCATGATATCAACTGTCTGTCCATCTTAAACCGGAAAACCTCAACGTCCGGCTTGTTGTCACTCGACGCCAAAAGTTTTCATTCATTTATTCAGCCTTTGTTTCTTTTCAGTTATTGGACCAGTCGCCGTTTCTACCCAATGGACTGACCGGAAAATTTCAAGAGAAGAACACAACCCATGTCACGCGGCATTTGTCTTCTATTCATTCTGGTTGCATTTCATTCGCTTTGGCACGTTGCTTACCAGTACAACCTTTTGTCTCAAAACAAAACAAGCGACCGTTGTATAAGGATTTTTGTAGTTTACATATATTTTTATATACTCATACAATTTTTAGACGTAGCTTGAAGAAGCCATAATAGTGAAAGATTGTTAAACACTCGATAGACGAATGTGAAAGCCGATTGGATATTAGGTTGGTGCAAAATAATGACGTAATAATGTCGTTTTTTGACGTTCAAAAATGTCAAAAAACGACATTATTACGTCATTATTTTTGCACCAACCTAATATAACGTTCTTTATCCGACTAGTGATTTCGATAGGCTGTATATTCCATGAGAGGGAGGCAGAAATGTTGAAGAATAGTTCTGTTTTAGCTATTTTAGGACTTGAGAATTATGTTGAGGTTTCTCGAGAATTGCTTCTGACAGCTGCACGAAGAATGAACGAGGAGCTTGAACCGTGAAATATTGAAATTGACTGTAGCATAGAAGTTGCATGACAAGAGAAAAGAAACTTCATGGCCATTTTATTTCGGCAGACGATTGCTTCGGTTGAGAAGTGGCGTCGAGTAAAAAGATGGTTTTACAAGGAGGTAAGCAGTCACCCATGTTTGTAGCGAAGGAGCAGAACATCAAAAAGAATGCAATCAAATGCACAGATCAAAAGAAGAAAGCAAATGCAGGAAAAGCTGATGAGAGAGTCGGCGCTTATTTGGCACAAAAAATATAAACGACCACATGATTGGATTGGTAAAAGAATCCAATCGAGATTATACCGTTTAGTGTGAAAGAGAAATGGTATGAATATTGGCCAGGCGCAATGTATAAAGAGATTCTTCGTTCCAGACAGGTCACGAAGCACGAACATCCGACCATATTTTTTATAGATAAAGAGAATAGCAACAGTGGAATTATTGACTTTGCTGTTACATATGATATGAAAGTGAACTCCATTGAAACTGAAAAGGATATCGCCGGGGCATTGATAAATCTATGGAACAGAGCTGTTGAAGCAATTCCTGTAGTAATAAGTGCTCTTGAAAAACCATCTAAAAATTTGAAAGAGCAGTTAGAGGAAATTGGAAGTGAAGCCAACATTTCAGGCTTCATGAAAACTGCCATTAAGTTTTTGCGTTATAAAGAATCTTGTTGACGCCATGACACTTAATTCCCATTAACTACAGGAATGAGCTACACGAACATAATAATAATAATAATGATGATGTACTGAAAAAAAATAACAAATATTTATATCGCTGTTAGTGGAAAACAAATGGGTTGATTACTTTTAATATAACCATTATTTTAGTTATGATAATTTGAATGTCGATAAGTTCAAGTTATTTAATTTTACTTGATTTTTTTTTTAAATTTAATTTTCCCCTCCATTTGATTATATTTTTTTTTCTTTGACTTCAGTAATTGTTTCCTTCTTTCGTCTTAATTTTCTCTACTTTGCTTTAGAATTGATTATTTACACCTTCTTTATGAGTTTTGTATTTGTCAGTTTAATTACTAATTATTTCATTATCTTCTATCATCATTGCTTTCTTTTTCTTAATTGAAACATTTATCTTTGGTGTCAGTATGTTCATTATCTACTTTATCATCTTCTTCTTCTTATAAATATTTCTTCTCTTTTTGCCTTTGAACACTATTTTTTTTCCATTTAAATCTTTGTTCTACTTCTTCCGCAATCTCTTATTCTGTACATCTAAATGTTTTGTTCTCCTTGCTTCTTCTTCTTCTTCTTCTTCTTCACACTGTTTCTTCATCTAAATGTTTCCTCTCCTTTTACTTTTTCCTTTTCCTCTTCTTGTTCTAGACATTGTTTCTCCATCTGTTTCTTATTTTGTCCCACTTTTTGCTCTTCTGAACACTGTTTCTCCATCTAAATATTTCTTCTTCCGAACACTATCCATCTAAATGTTTTTTCAACTGTTTCCTCCTCCTCGTCTTTTTCTTTCTTCTGGTAAGAATTTATCCATCTAAATATTTTTTCTTTTTCTTTATTTTCTTCTGGAAAGTATTTATCCATCTAAATATTTTTTTCCTTTTCTTTATTTTCTTCTGGACATTGTTTATCAATTTAAATAATTCTTTTTCTTCTTCTGGACAGTGTTTATTCATCTAAATATTTCTTCTTTTTCTTCCTCTTTTTCTGGACATTGTTTCTCCATCTAAATGCTTTATTTCCTACTTCCGCCTCCTACTCTTCTTTCTCTTGTTCTTCTGAACAATGTTTCTCCTCCTAAATGTTTCTTCGTTTTCTTTTGAAGACTGTTTCCAATCTACATGTTTCTTCTTCTTCTTCTTCTTCTTCTTCTTCGTATACATCTTGTTCTTCTACATCTTCAGGACATGAATTTCTACATCTAAATGTTTCATCTTCTTTTTCTTCAATATCCTCTTCTTCCAAATTCTCCTCCTTCTTATTTTTCATCCTCTTCCCTCAATAATCTAAATTATTTCATTATTCCTGTTCTTCTTTGTCTGCACGTGACGGCTTTTCCTTGACAATCAAACATGACATCTGTCTGTGACAATGTCGGATATTAATATACATCCATCTACTTTCTACCTACAAATCTACGTACATTGTGCTTAACCAGTTCATCTATTCCTGGTTTGAAAACTCCACAGGTAACGTTAATATAATTCTCATAAACTTTATTATATATTACGGAAGAACAAAATAATAACGAATAATGATATCCACAAGAAGAGGAAGCCAGGTTACACTAACAAGCAAGAGTGAGAGAATATTTAAGAAACACAAGGCGACAAAATGGTCTGATTTATAAACTGTTTGCATTCTTAAAACTGTTCTACATATTTTCATTAAAAAAATATGTATACCTGTTAGTACTTACATTCGGATTAATACCTCGTAGGGGCTAACGGGCATATCAGCTATTGAACCGGATACTTGAAAAGGAAAACCAATTGTCATGATTAATCACGACAGAGAGAATGTACATTGAAGAAAGAGAAATTGACTGAAAGAAATTACAAATCATTCCTTGAAAACAATCAACCGATGTTATGTAGAAAAAAAAGGTTTTAGGAAAATAATAATTACTATACTGTCAACTTTGATATTGATATGACCATGAACCAAAACGTTATCTATCTATCTATCTATCTATCTATCTATCTATCTATCTATCTATCTCAGTCTGTTCATATCTATCTATCTATCTCAGTCTGTTCATATCTATCTATCTATCTCAGTCTGTTCATATCTATCTATCTATCTCAGTCTGTTCATATCTATCTATCTATCTCAGTCTGTTCATATCTATCTATCTATCTCAGTCTGTTCATATCTATCTATCTATCTATCTATCTCAGTCTGTTCATATCTATCTATCTATCTCAGTCTGTACATATCTATCTCTGGGTGTACATATCTATGTATCTATCTATCTATCTATCTATCTCAGTCGGTTTATAAGTATCTATCTATCTATCTCAATCTGTTCATATCTATCTATCTATCTAAGTCTGTTCATATCTATCTATCTATCTAAGTCTGTTCATATTTATCTATCTAAGTCTGTTCATATCTATCTAAGTCTGTTCATATCTATCTAAGTCTGTTCATATCTATCACAGTCTGTTCATATCTATCACAGTCTGTTCATATCTATTTATCACAGTGTGTTCCTATATATCTATCCATCTCTCTATCTATCTCAGTCTGTTTCTATCTCTCTATCTATCTCAGTCTGTTTCTATCTCTCTATCTATCTCAGTCTGTTTCTATCTCTCTATCTATCTCAGTCTGTTTCTATCTCTCTATCTATCTCAGTCTGTTTCTATCTCTCTATCTATCTCAGTCTGTTTCTATCTCTCTATCTATCTCAGTCTGTTTCTATCTCTCTATCTATCTATCTATCTATCTATCTATCTCAGTCTGTTCATATCTATCTATCTATCTCAGTCGCATCATATCTATCTGTCTCAGACTTTTCATATCTATCTAACTATCTATCTATCTATCTCAGTCTGTTCATATAGATCTATCTATCTATCTATCTATCTATCTATCTATCTATCTATCTCAGTCTGTATCTATCTATCTATGTATCTCAGTCTGTATCTATCTATCAATGTATCTCAGTCTGTATCTATCTATCAATGTATCTCAGTCTGTATCTATCAATCAATCTATCCCAGTCTGTATCTATCAATCAATCTATCCCAGTCTGTATCTATCAATCAATCTATCCCAGTTTGTATCTATCAATCAATCTATCTCAGTCTGTATCTATCAATCAATCTATCTCAGTCTGTATCTATCAATCAATCTATCTCAGTCTGTATCTATCAATCAATCTATCTCAGTCTGTATCTATCAATCAATCTATCTCAGTCTGTATCTATCAATCAATCTATCTCAGTCTGTATCTATCAATCAATCTATCTCAGTCTGTATCTATCTATCTATCTATCTGTCTGTTTCTATCTATCTATCTCAATCTGTTTCTATCTATCTATCTATCTATCTCAGTCTGTTTCTCTCTATCTCAGTCTGTTTCTCTCTATCTCAGTCTGTTTCTCTCTATCTGTCTATCTATCTCAATCTGTTCATATCTATCTATCTCAGTATGTACATATCTATCTCAGGCTGTTCATATCTATCTCAAGCTGTTCATATCTATCTCAGTCTGTTCATATTTATCTATCTCAATCTGTTTATATATATCTATATATCTCTCTATCTATCTCTCTCAGTCTGTTTCTATCTATCTCTCTCAGTCTGTTTCTATCTATCTATCTCAGTCTGTTTCTATCTATCTATCTCAGTCTGTGTCTATCTATCTATCTATCTATCTCAGTCGGTTCATATCTATCTATCTATCTCAGTCGGTTCATATCTATCTATCTATCTCAGTCGGTTCATATCTATCTATCTATCTCAGTCGGTTCATATCTATCTATCTATCTATCTCAGTCGATTCATATCTATCTATCTATCTCAGTCGGTTCATTATCTATCTATCTATCTATCTATCTATCTCAGTCGGTTCATATCTATCTATCTGTCTATCTATCTCAGTTGGTACATATCTATCTATCTATCTCAGTCGGTTCATATCAATCTATCTATCTATATATCTGTCTCAGTCGGTTCATATCAATCTATCTATCTATATATCTATCTCAGTCGGTTCATATCTATCTATCTATCTTTCTATCTATCTATCTCTCTATCTATCTATCTATCTATCTATCTATCTATCTATCTATCTATCTATCTCAGTCTGTTCATATCTATCTATCTATCTGTCTATCTCAGTCTGTTTATATCTATCTATCTATCTGTCTATCTCAGTCTTTTTATATCTATCTATCTGTCTCAGTCTTTTTATATCTATCTATCTGTCTCAGTCTTTTTATATCTATCTATCTGTCTCAGTCTTTTTATATCTATCTATCTGTCTCAGTCTTTTTATATCTATCTATCTGTCTCAGTCTGTTTATATCTATCTATCTGTCTCAGTCTGTTTATATCTATCTATCTGTCTCAGTCTGTTTATATCTATCTATCTGTCTCAGTCTGTTTATATCTATCTATCTGTCTCAGTCTGTTTATATCTATCTATCTGTCTCAGTCTGTTTATATCTATCTATCTATCTGTCTATCTCAGTCTGTTTATATCTATCTATCTCCGTCTGTTCATATCTGTCTATCTCTATCTCCGTCTGTTCATATCTATCTCTCTATCTATCTCCGTCTGTACATATCTATCTCTCTATCTATCTCAGTCTGAACATATCTATCTCTCTATCTATCTCAGTCTGTCCATATCTATCTATCTCAGTCTGTCCATATCTATCTATCTCAGTCTGTCCATATCTATCTATCTCAGTCTGTTCATATCTATCTATCTCAGTCTGTTCATATCTATCTATCTCAGTCTGTTCATATCTATCTATCTCAGTCTGTTCATATCTATCTATCTCAGTCTGTTCATATCTATCTATCTATCTCTGTCTGTTCATATCTATCTATCTATCTCTGTCTGTTCATATCTATCTATCTATCTCTGTCTGTTCATATCTATCTATCTATCTCTGTCTGTTCATATCTATCTATCTATCTCTGTTCATATCTATCTATCTATCTCTGTTCATATCTATCTACCTATCTCTGTCTGTTCATATCTATCACAGTCTGTTTATATTTATCTGTCTATCTATCTATCTATCTCAGTCTGTCCATATCTATCTATCTCAGTCTGTCCATATCTATCTATCTCAGTCTGTCCATATCTATCTCAGTCTGTCCATATCTATCTCAGTCTGTCCATATCTATCTATCTCAGTCTGTCCATATCTATCTATCTCAGTCTGTCCATATCTATCTCAGTCTGTCCATATCTATCTATCTCAGTTTGTCCATATCTATCTATCTCAGTTTGTCCATATCTATCTATCTCAGTCGGTTCATATCTATCTATCTATCTCTGTTCATATCTATCTATCTCTGTCTGTTCATATCTCTCTATCTAAGTCTGTTCATATCTATCACAGTCTGTTCATATCTATTTATCACAGTGTGTTCCTATATATCTATCCATCTCTCTATCTATCTCAGTCTGTTTCTATCTCTCTATCTATCTCAGTCTGTTTCTATCTCTCTATCTATCTCAGTCTGTTTCTATCTCTCTATCTATCTCAGTCTGTTTCTATCTCTCTATCTATCTATCTATCTATCTCAGTCTGTTCATATCTATCTATCTATCTCAGTCGCATCATATCTATCTGTCTCAGACTTTTCATATCTATCTAACTATCTATCTATCTATCTATCTCAGTCTGTTCATATAGATCTATCTATCTATCTATCTATCTATCTATCTATCTCAGTCTGTATCTATCTATCTATCTATCTCAGTCTGTATCTATCTATCAATGTATCTCAGTCTGTATCTATCAATCAATGTATCTCAGTCTGTATCTATCAATCAATCTATCCCAGTCTGTATCTATCAATCAATCTATCCCAGTCTGTATCGATCAATCAATCTATCCCAGTCTGTATCTATCAATCAATCTATCCCAGTCTGTATCTATCAATCAATCTATCCCAGTTTGTATCTATCAATCAATCTATCTCAGTCTGTATCTATCAATCAATCTATCTCAGTCTGTATCTATCAATCAATCTATCTCAGTCTGTATCTATCAATCAATCTATCTCAGTCTGTATCTATCTATCTATCTATCTGTCTGTTTCTATCTATCTATCTCAGTCTGTTTCTATCTATCTATCTCAATCTGTTTCTATCTATCTATCTATCTCAATCTGTTTCTATCTATCTATCTATCTCAATCTGTTTCTATCTATCTATCTATCTCAATCTGTTTCTATCTATCTATCCATCTATCTCAGTCTGTTTCTCTCTATCTCAGTCTGTTTCTCTCTATCTCAGTCTGTTTCTCTCTATCTGTCTATCTATCTCAATCTGTTCATATCTATCTATCTCAGTATGTACATATCTATCTCAGGCTGTTCATATCTATCTCAAGCTGTTCATATCTATCTCAGTCTGTTCATATTTATCTATCTCAATCTGTTTATATATATCTATATATCTCTCTATCTATCTCTCTCAGTCTGTTTCTATCTATCTATCTCAGTCTGTTTCTATCTATCTATCTCAGTCTGTTTCTATCTATCTATCTCAGTCTGTGTCTATCTATCTATCTATCTATCTCAGTCGGTTCATATCTATCTATCTATCTCAGTCGGTTCATATCTATCTATCTATCTATCTCAGTCGATTCATATCTATCTATCTATCTCAGTCGGTTCATTATCTATCTATCTATCTATCTATCTATCTATCTATCTATCTCAGTCGGTTCATATCTATCTATCTGTCTATCTATCTCAGTTGGTACATATCTATCTATCTATCTCAGTCGGTTCATATCAATCTATCTATCTATATATCTGTCTCAGTCGGTTCATATCAATCTATCTATCTATATATCTATCTCAGTCGGTTCATATCTATCTATCTATCTTTCTATCTATCTATCTCTCTATCTATCTATCTATCTATCTATCTATCTCAGTCTGTTCATATCTATCTATCTATCTGTCTATCTCAGTCTGTTTATATCTATCTATCTATCTGTCTATCTCAGTCTTTTTATATCTATCTATCTGTCTCAGTCTTTTTATATCTATCTATCTGTCTCAGTCTTTTTATATCTATCTATCTGTCTCAGTCTTTTTATATCTATCTATCTGTCTCAGTCTGTTTATATCTATCTATCTATCTGTCTATCTCAGTCTGTTTATATCTATCTATCTCCGTCTGTTCATATCTATCTCTCTATCTATCTCCGTCTGTTCATATCTATCTCTCTATCTATCTCCGTCTGTACATATCTATCTCTCTATCTATCTCAGTCTGTACATATCTATCTCTCTATCTATCGCAGTCTGTACATATCTATCTATCGCAGTCTGTACATATCTATCTATCTCAGTCTGTCCATATCTATCTATCTCAGTCTGTCCATATCTATCTATCTCAGTCTGTCCATATCTATCTATCTCAGTCTGTCCATATCTATCTATCTCAGTCTGTTCATATCTATCTATCTCAGTCTGTTCATATCTATCTATCTCAGTCTGTCCATATCTATCTATCTCAGTCTGTTCATATCTATCTATCTCAGTCTGTTCATATCTATCTATCTCAGTCTGTTCATATCTATCTATCTATCTCTGTCTGTTCATATCTATCTATCTATCTATCTCTGTCTGTTCATATCTATCTATCTATCTATCTCTGTCTGTTCATATCTATCTATCTATCTATCTCTGTCTGTTCATATCTATCTATCTATCTATCTCTGTCTGTTCATATCTATCTATCTATCTATCTCTGTTCATATCTATCTATCTATCTCTGTCTGTTCATATCTATCACAGTCTGTTTATATTTATCTGTCTATCTATCTATCTCAGTCTGTCCATATCTATCTATCTCAGTCTGTCCATATCTATCTATCTCAGTCGGTTCATATCTATCTATCTCTGTCTGTTCATATCTATCTATCTCTGTCTGTTCATATCTATCTATCTCTGTCTGTTCATATCTCTCTATCTAAGTCTGTTCATATCTATCACAGTCTGTTCATATCTATTTATCACAGTGTGTTCCTATATATCTATCCATCTCTCTATCTATCTCAGTCTGTTTCTATCTCTCTATCTATCTCAGTCTGTTTCTATCTCTCTATCTATCGCAGTCTGTTTCTATCTATCTATCTATCTCAGTCGCATCATATCTATCTATCTATCTATCTATCTATCTCAGTCGCATCATATCTATCTATCTATCTATCTATCTCAGACTTTTCATATCTATCTAACTATCTATCTATCTATCTCAGTCTGTTCATATAGATCTATCTATCTATCTATCTATCTATCTATCAATCTATCTATCTCAGTCTGTATCTATCTATCAATCTATCTCAGTCTGTATCTATCAATCAATCTATCTCAGTCTGTATCTATCAATCAATCTATCTCAGTCTGTATCTATCAATCAATCTATCTCAGTCTGTATCTATCAATCAATCTATCTCAGTCTGTATCTATCAATCAATCTATCTCAGTCTGTATCTATCAATCAATCTATCTCAGTCTGTATCTATCTATCAATCTATCTCAGTCTGTATCTATCAATCAATCTATCTCAGT
>OZ010580.1:119322854-119332854 GCA_963932145.1 Acanthosepion lycidas
ATCACAGTCTGTTCATATCTATCTATCTCTCTATCTATCACAGTCTGTTCATATCTATCTATCTATCTATCTATCTATCTCAGTCTGTTCATATCTATCTATCTATCTGTCTATCTCAGTCTGTTCATATCTATCTATCTATCTGTCTATCTCAGTCTGTTCATATCTATCTATCTATCTGTCTATCTCAGTCTATTCATATCTATCTATCTATCTATCTCAGTCTATTCATATCTATCTATCTATCTCAGTCTATTCATATCTATCTATCTATCTCAGTCTATTCATATCTATCTATCTATCTCAGTCTATTCATATCTATCTATCTATCTCAGTCTATTCATATCTATCTATCTATCTCAGTCTATTCATATCTATTTGTCTATCTCAGTCTATTCATATCTATCTATCTATCTCACTCTGTTCATATCTATCTATGTATCTCACTCTGTTCATATCTATCTGTCTATCTCACTCTGTTCATATCTATCTATCTATCTCACTCTGTTCATATCTATCTATCTATCTCACTCTGTTCATATCTATCTATCTATCTCACTCTGTTCATATCTATCTATCTATCTCACTCTGTTCATATCTATCTATCTATCTCACTCTGTTCATATGTATCTATCTATCTCACTCTGTTCATATCTATCTATCTATCTCACTCTGTTCATATCTATCTATCTATCTCACTCTGTTCATATCTATCTATCTATCTCACTCTGTTCATATCTATCTATCTATCTGTCTATCTCAGTCTGTTCATATCTATCTATTTATCTGTCTATCTCAGTCTATTCATATCTATCTATCTATCTATCTCAGTCTATTCATATCTATCTATCTATCTATCTCAGTCTATTCATATCTATCTATCTATCTATCTCAGTCTATTCATATCTATCTATCTATCTATCTATCTCAGTCTATTCATATCTATCTATCTATCTCAGTCTATTCATATCTATCTATCTATCTCACTCTGTTCATATCTATCTGTCTATCTCACTCTGTTCATATCTATCTATCTATCTCACTCTGTTCATATGTATCTATCTATCTCACTCTGTTCATATGTATCTATCTATCTCACTCTGTTCATATCTATCTATCTATCTCACTCTGTTCATATCTATCTATCTATCTCACTCTGTTCATATGTATCTATCTATCTCACTCTGTTCATATGTATCTATCTATCTCACTCTGTTCATATGTATCTATCTATCTCACTCTGTTCATATCTATCTATCTATCTCACTCTGTTCATATCTATCTATCTATATGTCTATCTCAGTCTGTTCATATCTATCTATCTATCTATCTGTCAATCTATCTGTCTATCTATCTGTCTATCTCAGTCTGTTCATATCTATCTATCTATCTGTCTATCTCAGTCTGTTCATATCTATCTATCTATCTGTCTATCTCAGTCTGTTCATATCTATCTATCTATCTGTCTATCTCAGTCTGTTCATATCTATCTATCTATCTGTCTATCTCAGTCTGTTCATATCTATCTATCTATCTGTCTATCTCAGTCTGTTCATATCTATCTATCTATCTGTCTATCTCAGTCTGTTCATATCTATCTATCTATCTGTCTATCTCAGTCTGTTCATATCTATCTATCTATCTGTCTATCTCAGTCTGTTCATATCTATCTATCTATCTGTCTATCTCAGTCTGTTCATATCTATCTATCTATCTGTCTATCTCAGTCTGTTCATATCTATCTATCTATCTGTCTATCTCAGTCTGTTCATATCTATCTATCTATCTATCTATCTATCTATCTGTCTATCTCAGTCTGTTTATATCTATCTATCTGTCTATCTCAGTCTGTTTATATCTATCTATCTATCTATCTGTCTATCTCAGTCTGTTTATATCTATCTATCTATATCTATCTATCTATGGCAGTCTGTTTATATCTATCTATCTATATCTATCTATCTATGGCAGTCTGTTTATATCTATCTATCTATATCTATCTATCTATGGCAGTCTGTTTATATCTATCTATCTATATCTATCTATCTATGGCAGTCTGTTTATATCTATCTATCTATATCTATCTATCTATGGCAGTCTGTTTATATCTATCTATCTATATCTATCTATCTATGGCAGTCTGTTTATATCTATCTATCTATATCTATCTATCTATGGCAGTCTGTTCATATCTATCTATCTGTCTATCTATCACAGTCTGTTCATATCTATCTAACTATCTCAGTCTGTTCGTATCTATCTATCTATCTCAGTCTGTTCGTATCTATCTATCTATCTCAGTCTGTTCGTATCTATCTATCTATCTCAGTCTGTTCGTATCTATCTATCTATCTATCTCCGACTGTTTCTATCTATCTATCTATCTATCTATCTATCTATCTATCTCCGACTGTTTCTATCTATCTATCTATCTCCGACTGTTTCTATCTATCTATCTATCTCCGACTGTTTCTATCTATCTATCTATCTATCTATCTATCTATCTATCTATCTATCTCCGACTGTTTCTATCTATCTATCTATCTATCTATCTATCTATCTATCTATCTATCTATCTATCTATCTCCGACTGTTTCTATCTATCTATCTATCTATCTATCTATCTATCTATCTATCTCCGACTGTTTCTATCTATCTATCTATCTATCTATCTATCTATCTATCTCCGACTGTTTCTATCTATCTATCTATCTATCTATCTATCTATCTATCTATCTATCTATCTCCGACTGTTTCTATCTATCTATCTATCTATCTATCTATCTATCTATCTATCTCCGACTGTTTCTATCTATCTATCTATCTATCTATCTATCTATCTCCGACTGTTTCTATCTATCTATCTATCTATCTATCTATCTATCTATCTATCTATCTATCTATCTATCTATCTATCTCCGACTGTTTCTATCTATCTATCTATCTATCTATCTATCTATCTATCTATCTATCTATCTATCTATCTATCTCCGACTGTTTCTATCTATCTATCTATCTATCTATCTATCTATCTATCTATCTATCTATCTATCTATCTATCTCCGACTGTTTCTATCTATCTATCTATCTATCTATCTATCTATCTCCGACTGTTTCTATCTATCTATCTATCTATCTATCTATCTATCTATCTATCTATCTCCGACTGTTTCTATCTATCTATCTATCTATCTATCTATCTATGTATCTCCGACTGTTTCTATCTATCTATCTATCTATCTATCTATCTATCTATCTATCTATCTATGTATCTCCGACTGTTTCTATCTATCTATCTATCTATCTATCTATCTATCTATCTCCGACTGTTTCTATCTATCTATCTATCTATCTATCTCCGACTGTTTCTATCTATCTATCTATCTATCTATCTATCTATCTCCGATTGTTTCTATCTATCTATCTATCTATCTATCTCCGATTGTTTCTATCTATCTATCTATCTATCTATCTATCTATCTATCTATCTATCTATCTATCTATCTATCTCCGACTGTTTCTATCTATCTATCTATCTCCGACTGTTTCTATCTATCTCCGACTGTTTCTATCTATCTATCTATCTATCTATCTATCTCCGACTGTTTCTATCTATCTATCTATCTATCTCCGACTGTTTCTATCTATCTATCTATCTATCTCCGACTGTTTCTATCTATCTAACTATCTACATTATTCGGACTACTGTCCTCATCTTTGTCGAAATATTTATTACAAGGCTCTCCACTGCCTTAACCGTGTCTTGAACTCACACTGGAGACCTTTCAGGGGGAAATTGACAGGAGTTAACTCATCACTGACCTCCATCAAATATGGCACGTGGATCTAGAACAATCTTCCCCAGTGAGCGAAATAAAGTTTTCCATTCGAATTTACAACCACATGAAGAAGGCCGGAGAGTACAACGGCCGAAACTTTGTAATGAATATCGCGACAAAGATGTGGACAGTAGTCCGAATAATGTACATAATACCTCATCTCAGAAATATAGACATCAATCTATCTATCTGTCTTTATCTATCTATCTCAGTGTGTTCAGGTCTATTTATCTATGTCAGTTTGTTCACATCTATCTAAATTTTTTCATAATTATTTCTCTCTCTCATATATAATATATATATATATATATATATATATATATATATATATATATATCTGGTATAAAAGGAAAGGACATATACTATATATCTTTTTTTATTTGTGCCAGGTTGCTTTATTCAAAATAGAAACTCGCCTCTGTCGAGTGGTTGGGGTGTTAGTTCGCACTCGAAGGTGACTTCTTAATTTCAACCCAACAACGTGGCGTAGGGGAGGGTGAGCACACCCATATACATCAAGTTTACTCCAGATAATCATACAAATTATTTTTCTTTACTTTTTCCGACCGCTATGTGGATACATACAAATATATTTCCTCTTCGTGAATCATGTTTTTCTTTATAGAAATATATATGTACTTAATTTTTTTTTGGGGGGGGGACATTTTCAACGACTTGCCGTATGAATAAACTCCATATTTCTTGCGTTACCTTTCACCTAATTTGCGTGTTTCATAATGTTCCTGTAGTGCAAATGATTTCGCCAAATATTGATAAAAATTTATATTCATATAAATTCATTGAATCTTTATTCATTTATTAATCTTTTTTCCTTGGATGATGGCGTAGGTTTATATTTTATGAGTCCTATGCTATCTTTCAGATTAATTTTGTGTTCCAGGCGCAAGAATTTACTGTTTGTGTTAAAGGATTTTTGGGGGCAAAAAAAAAAATCTTTTATTCATAAATATTTGTAGTATCCTAATTTCGTCTAAGTCTTTTCCGGGCTATCTTTGATCTGATTTCATTTTTCATCTAAATGGTCCATTCCATTATATTCTATCATCTGGTATTATAGATTCATTTTAAGAGAAAGAAAATCTTATATTTATATAAATTTATATTTTATTTCATCAAAGGCAATTCTATCGAATTCTTCGAATTTCTATTCGTGTTCCATCAAAATTGGATATTCCCTCGTATTAAATAGATGCATAAGTTTTTTTTTGGTTTTTTTTTAGCACATTTTTGACAAAATCTTTTTTTATATAAATCTATAATATCATTACTTCCCAAAATAATTTTCCCGTGTTTCTTATGTCCTCGTGCCATCTTTAATCAAAATTGTGCATTTTATTGATGTAAGATTCTCCAAATGTGGTTACATAAACATTTATTAATTTATTTGCAAAATGCCGGTGGGGGAACGAAAACAAATTTTATTTCTTCTCTTTCAATCATCAAATTGAACACGATCACAAATCCCGTGACCTTTGTCCCGCTATCCTTATTATGCGCCGCTTTCATCCGTCTTTTGTGTATCAAATTTTCCATGCCCTCTTTCCTCACCAGGCTGCCTAGAAATTTCAACTGTCGCTTCCTGTTGTCATCTATTTTTTAAATTCATTTTCTCTAAAACATTGTCATTACTCACATGTTCGACCCATGGTAGCCTTCAAGTCTCTTGTCCATCTTTACGGTGGATAGCCATATAGGAGGACTGATATTTCATCAAAAAATTAAAAAAAATAAAACAAGTCATCGAATAGTTGTTAATTAGTCGTAATAGTATTTAAAATTGTATTGTTTTGTTATTTAAATTTCCTGATGATTCAGAAGTTAAAAGATAAAGAACTTTCTAGAAGCATCGCATCTGCAGACATGGCATCATTCCTGTTAGCTTGTTCATGACATCCTGATTGAGACCAAGTCTCTGCAAGCTGGTTTGCGTTCAGTTTTCCAATTGCTAGACTGGTTACCAACCAAGGCTATGAGGACCAATCTTCCCTGCTATTTATCCATAGCTCGGGTGGAAAAGGAGATACGTTTATATCTCTCTATTATTGGTTTGTTTAGTTTATGTTTAGAGTGTTTGCTTATTTTATTTTAATTTAGTTTATGTTTAGCTAAGACAATTTCAGAATATAAAGAAGATAATGTATTTATCAGGAAAATGCAGAAGTAAAAACAAAAACATTTCCCAGACTAGCTGCCAACCAAGGCTATAAAGCCCAATCCGCTTTGTTATTTATCCATAGCTCGAGTGGAAAAAGAGATATATTCATATCTTTCCCAGGGGCATTAGCACGTAAGGGAGTGGAATGAACTCGTCAGGAATTCGTACTCGGCGCTCCGAAAGCCTGAAGCAGAGTCGCTGTCCGTGCAAGCAACTTGAGGCAACCTATTAGGTTGGTGCAAAAATAATGACGTAATAATGTCGTTTTTTGACGTATTTTTTAACGTCAAAAAACGACATTATTATGTCATTATTTTTGCACCAATCTATAAAAAAATAAAATATAAAATAAAAAACAAAGGGTTTCAGTAAATCTTCGAAAACGACGTTCGTTAATATAAGCGTTTCAGGTGTTGTTTTTCTTAAGACAAACTTTGAATATTCATTAGTGAGATTGACGAAGTAGACCGAATATTTTGAAAGGCCGCATTGAATGATGAAGTAATAAAAACAGAGAGAAAAATTAAAAAGAAAAAAAAAAACAAAAAAAACGTAGAAATAAGAAAATCAAAAAGCAATAAACTAAAAAAAAAAAAAAATCTATTAATGGCTAAGACGCTAAAAATAAACGAAACTAAACTAAACTAAACTAAGCAAAGACAATTCAGAATATATATCTTGCCGAATATAATGGATTTATCAGGAGAATACAGAAGGAAAACAAAAATATGGCTTGTAGCCAAAGCAGCCATTGACGTCGCAACCGATAAGTAATGCCACACACATTGTAGCAAACGACGATCAACATTTGTATTTCATTAGAACGACGTATTTTTTTTTTTTTTAAGCTTATCACCCCAAGTAAGCGGAAAGCCACAAGGACGCAAGGGGTTACAGAAGATTTGGAGCAAGATGAGATAGGAGTGATAGAGGAAAGAATGAGAAGAAGGATAGTGGATAGATCAAGGCAACTGGAGATGTCGATTGGCATTACATTTGAATAGTTGGAGATTATAGCTCTCAGGGAAACTAGAATAGGGAAGGGAGTTCCACAGGCGAGAGGTGCGAGGTATGAAGCTATTGGAGTAGAAGAGACGGCTACATTTAGTAGTTTCGACAGTGAAAGGGTGAGAGCGGGATGCCAGCCTCGTATGGCGCTTGAACTCATGACGACTGGGAACCAGCGAATGAAGCTCCTCGGAGCAATTACCATGAAAGTATTTGTAAAACACACAGAGAGGCGACGGCGCGTCTGTGAGAAAGTGACTGTAGACGAGATGCCAGAGCAGGGCCAATTATATTGCATATCCGCCTCTGGAGTCTATGAAGAACCCCGAAGCAAACAGAAGGGGCTCCAGACAATATATGACAGCAATACTCCATGCAAGGGCGAATTGTTGATTTGTAGATTTGAAGGATCGATTCCGGTGAGAAAAATTTCCTGGCGCGGCACAGGGAGCTAACTTTCCTTGCGGTGGACGAAGCAATTGACTCAATGTATTTGTTCCATCTCAGGTCAGCAGTCTACGCACGAACCGCTAATTTGGGGAACCGAGTCCTAATAAGATGCTTCCTTGATCACTACAATCTTTTCGAGGCTAGAGTCAACCGTTATCTCCTTCATATATCCGCATAAACTGTCCCTCTTACTCTGTAAACCTCTACCTCGAGAGTCTCTCATCATTGTAAAAATATATATCAATATATTGGACGTTTATATTCGTGTTAGTAAGCATTGAGTATGTGAATATTGATCATTTATATTAGATTGGTGCAAAAATTATTTCGTTTTCTAACATATGTTACTATGTGAGAAAACGAAATTATTTTTGCACCAACCTAATAGTTGTGTCCGGAATAGGAATTTACTTTGTTCTGGTTTAGGAAAATATTAGTCACTGATATTTTAGTCAAGAAGCCTTTATTATGTTCGGGGATACCCAAAGGTTGATTCTTTTATATATTTGTGTCTGTAAGCTCAGTGGTGGGTGTATACAGGGTGCGATGGATAAATTGTCGTCTAAAAAAAAAGACGCAGAAATGAAAATAACACTTTAAAAACAAAAAACAAAAAAGACAAAAAAAAACAAAAAAACAAAAAAGACAAAAAACAAAAAAAAAAAAAAAACAAGAAAACAGGCGTATTCACCAAAATTAGACAAAATATCTGAGTGTTATTAGACGCGGTTATTCTACGTATTATTTGGTTCTATTAGCGTCGTCTTTGTTGCCTCATTTAAAAAAAAAAAAAATCAGACAGGAGAACATTTCAAAACCCACCCCGCCAAAAAACAACACTTCATTTGTATGTGACAGGGCGCGTATGCTGTGCCTCAGTACCTCGACTAACTTCCAAAACAAACTCGATACCCAAAGAAGTCATGGCCAAGTTCATTTTACGGTATATAAATCATTGTTTCACCATCAAATAACTTTGCAATCATTTATAAATATTTACTTTATTGTTTAAGCATTAAAATTACTTATTTATGTAAGAAATAAAACACCATTTTCCTAAACTTACTGGCTGAAAGAAGGCATGGATTCCTAAACCTATGCCACTATACAAGGAAAAGACTTTGATGAATCAATAAGGATCCAAGGAATTTATATGAATACTAATGTTTGTGCAAAATTCGCGAAATCTTTTACACTAGTGGAACTACAAATTAAATTGATTTAATACATACGTGGGATTTAACATACATATACACTACAGTTTAAATGTTTGAAGCCACCCCCCCAAAGATTACTATAACATGAACTTGACAGAAGATTGCAAGCTTTCCATCCACCACCCAAAAAAAAACAATGAACAAGAGCTCTTGAAAAAAGAATGGAATCAATTATCAAACTTATCCTTTGAGGAATTGTTGCAGAAAATGCCAAAAATGTGTACTGCAGTAATCAGAGGAAAAGGAGGATTTTTTGACGAGAGCAAATTTTAATCATAAAAAACTTTTTTTTTTTTTTAGAGATGAATAATATTTTTCTTTTATTTAAAGTATGAAATAATAACTTTTTGGTCCAATTTAAAAAAAATACCAGCGGTCTACTGAAACTTTTGAACTGTAGTGTATATTTGTGCATATAGAAAAATGTTCCTAAAACTCTAGAACGCTCAAAAATTAACAACGACAGTATATGTCTAGAAAAGCGGAAGTCAAAATGGCAGCAATTGAAAGAAAAGAAGAAAAAGAAAAAAGAGAAAAGGCTAAGGAGTGAATGTAAAGTGAAAAGAAGCAAAGGGCAAAAAATGGCGACATTCTACAATTACATACATGCTCGCAGACAGGTGCATGGGCGCACGCTCGCGAACTCACATACGTACACACAGGCACGCCCGCACACTTACACTAAAATCTTTCACAATTATATAAAAGGAAACAAAATCTAGAAATATAAGCAGTTAATTGCTGATCAACCTCCCACCCCATCCCGACGAGTAGACCAAGTTTTTCCCGGAGGGTCCCTCTATAAAACTCTGGAGACGGGATCCTGTCGGTAACACCAGTCAGCTCAATGACAGACCTTTTAATTGAATTAATTAATTATCTATCTATCTGCGTGTGTGTATATATATATATATATATATATATATATATATATATATATATATATATATATATATATATATATATATATATATATATATATATATATATATATATATATATATATATATATATATATATATATGTGTGTGTATATGTATATATATATATATTAATTATAATTAAGTAATTCATCGAGTCTAGAAGAAACCTCAACAGAATGCAGAAGGCCGTTTCGTCCTATATTTGGCATCCACTACCGAGAATTGAAACCCGAACAGTTACGATAGGAGGCAAACCCCATACCAACTGTATCAACGGTTCTCGATGACGAATTAGACTCGATACAGCGCCGCTCGATCAAAAATTCCGTGGTGAAACTTCTTCGAATTTTTCTTTTACCGATAGGACTGTGCCTCCACGAGCTACGA
>OZ010580.1:119337854-119340354 GCA_963932145.1 Acanthosepion lycidas
AAAAGAATATGTAGAAAGACAGTGAACTAACTTTCCTTGCAGCCGACGAAGCAATTTATACGATAGGGTCACTCCATTCTATGTCAGTGGGGCGAAGAAGGCATAGTGTGTTGATCTCCTGGAGTTAGGCCTCAGCGATGCTGGTGGCAAGGGGAAAAGTTTCTCTTCGATAATATAATGAAAGCATTTTTTTTTATTTACCAAAGAGTCTATCAAGGTAAATATTTTTTTTTAAATTGATATGTATATTTATATGTATTTATATATATTTATATTAAAAAAAAAAGATTTATATGCAAAAGAGTTTATTTTGCAACATGTATTTATAACCACAAGCTAAAATATATCGTTAGGTTTTTTTTAACATTTTAAAGAACTCTCAAAAATATTTTTAAGGCTAACTGCGATGTAATTTAAAGCTTAATAAGGGGGAGAGCGTAAAAGTTGTTATTGTTGTGATTGAATTTTTCATTTTATTTAAGTTTATATTAATGTACTTATAATTTTAATTTGATATAGTTTTTAAATAATCGATTGTTTTGATTCAAGAGATTTATTTTAAGTTACAAAAAAGTTATTATTTTAATTTATAAAAAAAATATTGTCATTTATGTTGGGTTAGAAAAAGTGTATTTCTTTTAGGAAAGGAAATATTTTAAAAAAATACTGGACGCAGTGTTACATTTTGGCGCGACTCAATAGCAGCACTCTCCAGAAACTTCCGTCTAAACAAGTTATTTTCTTTTTTAATCTTTTACGCGCGCGCGCGCACGTACGCACACACACATATATATAGTTATTTTCCAAGCGTATCTTAGATGTGGCACAAGGCCGAAAGTATGGGGCATCTAGTGAGAATCGAACTCACTTTTCAGTTGTAACTGATCTAGCGAGAAAAGTTTGCTAACCATTACACCACGCCGAGGTGCCCCCCCCACACACACACACATATATATATATATATATATATATATATATATATATATATATATATATATATATATATATATATATATATATATATATATATATATATATATATATATATATATATATATATATATATATATATATATATATATATATATATATATATATATATATATATAGTATTAAGTTGTAAGAGTTTTTTGGCGTCAAGTTTGCTGGTTCTTTCTCCGTAGTTTAATGGTGTGAAAGTATTTTAGGCAGGCCGTTTTGGGTCATAGAGTGCTCGATATCAAAAGGTAAAGATAGAACGTTAATCGAATTTATGTGGAAAAACCTATCACTTAACTGAGTGGTGTTGACTTAGTCATGCCCTTAAAAAGGGCCCCGAAGTTTCGTAAGCGTATTGCAATAATGCTTTCACTCTTCAGGACTATTGTCTTCTCGGTATTTACCCGAAGCCTACCCACACGGCGGGATGTGACACAACGCCGGTTTTTTTATGTGGGTCTAACCGACCCCGTAGTCTACCCCACAGACGAGACTGCTCTTCGGCATCGCCTTGTCTGGGTTCCTCTCTGCCTTCAGTCAGAGAATACGACAAGCACTAATAATATAGCAAGCGTCTAAGGCCACATCCTAACTCTGTTTTCTTCAGTATTTAGAATCCCACCCACGAGGAATATATGTGGCACAAGGCCGAGTTAAAAGTGGGTTTCTCCGAGCCCGTAGGTTCAGCCAAAAATATACCCTTTGAACACGCCTAGACGGGTTCAGGGCCTGTCTACCTTCAGGACGAAACTTTGCCCAACGGCAAAGCCTCGTCCGGGTTCCTCTCTGCCAAAGCAGAGAGTTCGACAGACATCACCTGTTTTCTTCTCTGCTGCTATTTCTCAGTTTTGTTGTATTTATGTATGGTTTGGTGTAAATTGATACCTTTGTATGGGTGTGTGATTTTTCACTTGATGACTTAAGTAGCGTGGAGTTTCTCGGTGATTGTTTGATTTGTATTGTGCTGGCCTCTTTTTAGCTGTATTTCCTTAATTGCTTATTATATGATTGGATCTTTTGTTATATTGACTTAAATTCTTTATTCGTGTTGATGTAGTTGGCTGCTTGTTCTTTTTTACAGATCGTGGTTAGGCTTGTGTGTGTGTGTATGTTCAGATGTTTGTGTGTGGGGTGTTTTTCATCTGGCTTCAGTTTGAGTGTGATCGAATATATACTGTAGGTCTCTCTCTTGGTATTTGAATAACACTGTATTTATTTGAATGTTTACATTTCTCTATCTTTTGTTTTTTTCTTGTTTCATGATTTGCTTTGGTTTTTGAAGGTACAATCTGCAATTTCTGCTAGGGGGGCTCTTTTTACGATTTCCTATTTAATTTTAGTAGTGATATTATTTTCTTTTTGACTCCATATATATTTGACTGAACCAACACCACTCAAGTGATAAGTTTCTCCACAGTATTTTCTCTCTCTCCCCCTCTCTCTCCCTATATATATATATATATATATATATATATATATGCCAAGAGCGTGACTTTAAGAATCAAACTCTCCTCTGCTTAGT
>OZ010580.1:119342854-119365354 GCA_963932145.1 Acanthosepion lycidas
ACAAATAATCACCATAATCTACTCTTTGATGTAACTTCGGTTTTCGAAAGTGTTTAGTAATTTTATCACGATACAACTACGGTACTGGACGTCGTCGCTTGTTGTATAGGATCCACTTTTCACCGCATGTCACAAGGAGAAAAAGAAAGGCGATAATTTTGTTGCGCTTAAAAAAAAAAATGAAGGCCAGATTCATAACGGCGATTTTCTTTGGTTTTTCTTCAATTCTTCTTCGACGTTCCAATTCCGTTCAATTCTTCATAATGTAATGCTTATATCTAGCTCTGCTGCAAACCCTCGATAAATTTATTCCACAAACGTATTCAATTCATTGTCGTTAATGGCGGAAGGACACCGGCCACCTTCCTTCACGTCAATAGTAAATTCATCATAACGGAATTTTTTTAAAATCAACATTGCACTAAGCATTCGTTAACAATTTCTTTGGCTCAAACGTCATTGCTGTTTCTCGCCGTTTGTGTTGCTTTGCAACCGGATTTACATTTGTCGGAAATTCTCTTTTGACATCGTAAATTGATGATTTGGAAACTATCAAAAATAAAATTTATATTAAAATGGATAGAATAGAAAATAAATTTTAAATTAATTCAAAATTTTATATAGCTTCTATGAGTTTTTTTTTTTTTTAATCTTAAAAACAGTGAAACGAATACAAACATAAAACCTGCATTAATTTCTGACGGTGTTCTAACGTATACTTAAATGACGTGACTAGATTATGCGCACTGATATCATTCAACCATGCGTCAATGCTAACTTATTTCCGGAGTACTTCATACACTTCTCTTCTTATACTTGCAAACCGTTAATAATATAAGTTTCATTAGTTTTCACGTATAGGGTCTTAAAGGTTTTGGGCCTCGAATAAAAAGCAAAACTATGGTTAGGAAAATTTGTCTAACATTAATAGCGTTAAGAACTGATAGTTTTTTTCTAGTAATGTATACATTGTCATAAATATGAACTTTCTCTTCAAACCTTAAATAAGATTGCGCTAGGTTCAATTACAAGTGAAAAACAGTTGTAATTCAATTATTACTATTTCTTTTGTAAGACTCTCGTGCAATGATGCAGTGTTCGGGCAAAGTAATCAAATTCGTATAGGAATGTTTCGTGTGTTTACTTCAGGAACGCAAGGATAATACGGTATAAGTTAATTTGATACCCTTGTAATACACTGAAATCTACAAAGAAAAAAATAGTACATTTTTATTGAAACATACCGTGTATCGTCGATTTCAATAAGCTTAGCTCAATACAGCGCAAAGCTAAAAGAATCTAGAAAACAGTAACGAGAAGTCCGTGACTACGTAAATAATCCAAGCAATATCTGAACGAGAACATTGGCTTCTGGGGGTTTTTTTTAAGTAATGTATACAATGTCATAATTATGAACTTTCTCTTCAAACCTTAAATAAAATTGCGCTCTTTTGAGATCGTAAATTAATGATTTGGAAACTATCAAAAATGAAACTTATATTAAAATGGATAGAATAGAAAATAAATTTTAAATTGATTCAAAATTTTATGTAGTTTCTATGAGTTTTTTTTTAAATCTTAAAAACAGTGAAACGAATACAAACATAAAACCTGTATTAATTTCTGACGGTGTTAAAAATTCTAACGTATACTTAAATGACGTGACTAGATTATGTGCACTGATATCCTTCAACCATGTGTCAATGCTAACTTATTTCCCGGAGTACTTCATACACTTCTCTTCTCACACTTGCAAACCGTTAATAATATAATTTTCATTAGTTTTCACGTCGACGGTTTTAAAGGTTTTGGGCCTTGAATAAAAAGCAAAACTAACGTTAGGAAAATTAGTCTAATATTAATAGCGTTAAGAACGAGAACATTGGCTTCTTCTTTTGGGAATCCAGAAAGAAATATTTCTAGCACCAGAGAAGACAGTAGATGGAGTGAGCTCCTTAATCGTTATGAAGATAGCCTTATCGAGTTTCTTATTTATAAGTTTACCATTCGTCCAGTCATTGAATATTGCTGTCACATCTGGTCCATGTATTTCGAGATTCTTAATAAAATCCGAAGAAGAATTTGCAATGATATCCGTCTTGACCTAGCATTTCGGCTTCAGTTACTTTCCCACCTCCGAAACGTAGCTTCCCTGCGCATTTTCTATAAATACTTTCATTATATTTGTTCTCTTTGGATAGCTATTTGTATTCATATTGTAAATATTCATTGGGGTTAATTTTTAGAATTGTTATTTTATTCCCCCCCACACAGACAACGAATTGTAAATATGGGGACTAGTTAGTATTTTCATAGAGACAAAGTGGCATTATGGTGGTTGTAGTAAGAAAGGTACGTATGAATGTGTTGTTTTGGTGTGAGGAATATTGTTTTGTACGATTGGGTCAGTATTTGCGGCTAGCTAAGTTATAGTTAAGACAGAAGAAGACCGTCCTTTCCCCAATCCCCTTTTCGGCCTCGTGCCACATTTCTGTAGTTAACAGAATAAATATCACTTTCCTCTTTGGGTTTTATGAATTTAAGCGCAGTGCTAGTATTGACCAATATTTGTCGTAGTGTTTCTCCATTTTACTGATGGAATGACGATGTAACCGTATGTTTTATGAAACCAGTTTCTTTTGTCACACTTCTCGATTGAGGTACTGTCTTCCGGCATTCCAGTCAACATTGATCTTCAAAAACTTAAAGGCAATGTCAGTATTTAACTTCTGTCTTCTAAAACCCGTTCTTTTATTGTCCTACCTCTTTTTATCATTAAATTATTCTATTATTATTCTATTATTATTTTGTTGTATTATTATTTTATTTCATTAATTTAATTCTATTATTAAATTCTATTTTTCTATTCTATTATTAAATGCAATGTCAATCGTTAACTTCTGTCTTCTTTTCTGACACAAAATCTTTACAAATTTTACAGCACATAACCATAGCGTTTTTCACATCACAAATAAAAAAAAATAATTCTCAGATGATCACAATAATTTTTGTCTTTGAAAAAAAAAAGACACTGATGATGACATTGTGCTAATGTCGAAAGTACTTGGAATAAAATGTATATACATCTACAAATCTAGTATAGCGATACTAAGAATCTTGTCCGTAATTGCGAGAGGATTCTATTAAAAATAAGCAGAGGATTACGTATGTCGTTTAATAATGTTAGTGTATGTGCTCTAATTAAAGCGTTTTGATAGGTTTAAATATTATATTTCATATGCACGTTATAATTATGTAAGTTAAAAGATCAGATAAATCTCTTATTTCTTTTTATAAATGTCATACTTCTCTTTATTCCCAAGACGTGATCGAAAATCTAAGGTGGTTGCTACTTTCGGAGCAGAAACGGGTTGATGGCAAAACCATCGTTTATTCATGAAAAAAAACAGACTTGAAATAAAGAATAAAAACAGTAATTTTGAAAATTTACTTTTCGAAGTGGAATATGATAATTAGGAGTCTCCATGAAGCAAGAATCATTAATTTAGACAAGATATAAGGCATATTGTTACATAAATATAATAAAATTTCTCGTTATGTTCACCGAAACACAAGAGCCATAACGCTCGAATGCTGTGACGCCGACGGAGCTAAGCAATTTTTTCTCCATTTCGTAAACTCATCATTTGTTTTTAAAAAAAATAATTTCACTCCAAGCATAGCGACAATTCCACTATGGGAATAAAAAAAGAACATGATTCAAAAAGACAGAATATGGTGATTGGCATTGAAATTTTGGAGGTTTGGAGATGATAAGTGTGGAGTTACCCCCACTTGCTAAAAAAAAACGTCGCTAGAGGACGCTCCTTAACCATATACATAGGAAGTGACATTCTCTGCCATACTCTATTCCACTAAGGGACGGTAAAATTCAGGTCGAACAAGGAAACGCTTTCCCGCTGAGGAACGCACACGCACGTATGCACCTTCAATTCATTTTCTGTAGGACTTTCTCCTACACCAAACTACATATACAAACACATTCATTAGTCGTTGAATTCTTTCATTCATGTTCATTGTTTTGTAACTGTTATGGGAACTTACCCATAATAATAATGGACTATTCCTGACATTATAAATACTTCGCCTCTCAAGAGGTATGAGGGGATTTGTAAGACGAGGAGAGATAATTAAGAGCATATTGTAAGGACATTGGAATAGTGATACTTGTCGAGATAACATAGTTCACTCTAACCAAATCTGATAGTCATTACTAATACTTCTACTTCTTTGTATTATATTTCTGTTGTAATATATCTTTGTCTTCCATACCTGTGTTTGTTTTATTCTTTCATTGGTTCTAACCTTGGACCATCACCGTGCTACAAAGAACTTCGACCATAACAGTAACACTTAACAATATTCTATTCTCTATGTATTACTTTGTTAATACATTCTTATGGTTATATATATATATATATATATATATATATATATATATATATATATATGTGTGTGTGTGTGTGTTTATATATATGTATATATATATATATTGTCGTTAATTTATCCGTTTTATTACGCGGACTTGCATTCTAATCAGTAATTTTTGTTGCGGGATAAATATACTAGGTAACACGTGTTTTCCAACCCAAAAGGCAACCAGCATACTCTCGCAGTACAAGGATGCAAGAAATCGGAAGGAAGTTCCACAGGCGATAAGTGCGAGAAAAAAAAACTATTAGAATATAACATACGGTTGCATCTTGCTAATTCGACGGTAAAACGGTGAGACCTAATTGCCAATCTAGTAATATGCTTAAATTTATGCAGTCGAGATACCAGTGTAGGGAGCTAATCATAAGAGTTGCCATTTATAGAAAAGGCTGAGGGAAGATGCATCACGTGGGTGAGAAAGTGACCGAAATCGGGGTCGAAATCGATTACATCCCATCTTTATTTGAATTTTGTCAAGGATTTTGAGATATGTAGTAGGAACACCGGACCAGATATGACAAAAATATTCAATACACTAACGAATAGTAAATTATAAATGTGTAAGATAGATAGAAAATTGTCTGGCACGACACAGTGAACCAACTGTCCTAGTGTTGTATCCCCACCTCTCTTCTGTGGGAGGAGAAGGCCTTATGGTTGACGCTGCCAATTACACAACAAAGCTGCATTCTTGTCTCTCGGCCATCTCCTCCCCGATATGTTTCGAAGTGTTTTTCAGTTCGGAGATAAAAGAGACATCAGTAAAATGGAATTTGAACTATTTTATTAAACACATTAACGTATACATTTTAACTAGACAGTAAGGTCGCTCTATCACACCGATTGGGAAGCAACTTCCCCGGGACACGAAATAACCACATCTGCTGTGCATGACATGTACAAATTTAAATCAATGAAATCACTCCCACATTCGACTCAACCAATCAAAATTGACATCCCTATTTTGTCTACTATCTGACCTTAAGTGTTAGCCTCAGAAGGTATGAGCCAGAATACACCTGCCACTAAAAAATAATAGTCTGAAACTATTATTTAACACTAGCAACAAACCTGATAATTGACTTAATATAATCTATCCACTTCATGTCAGTAGAAAACACGAGCCCAAGAAGCGCAAAGGATTGCTAAACTGGATTTGAGCATCAGCTATGCTAATGGCAGTCCGAAAATATTCTCTGTGGTGATTAAATAAAAAACAGTTTTGTTTCGAAAGTTCTAAATGTCATTCCTTGCTTCATTTAACCACTGATTGGATGTCCTTTTCGCAAGTAGTTGTCAGTTTTACTTTGTCGATCCTGTCAGACTGCCTACTAAAACAATTGTGTCATCTAGTTGGTAACAGATGTCAACGGGAAGGTAGCTGATAAAGATGACAAAAAAACGAAGGGCCACGGACAGACCAGTGGGAGATGCCGGCATTAATGTGAAATGCACTCGAGTGTCCGTTCAACGCTATCTCTTTAAATACGACCCTGTGCCATTTTCCGTTCTTGTAGGCGTATCATCTGATTATTTTCCCAACTGGCACCGTCATAGGCCGTTTTGTAATCCGTTTCCTTATCATAAGACACATCAGTGCAACCAAGGAAAGAAAAGAGAGTATATTACGAAAATGTATTAGTTTGGTGCAAAAATAATGTCGTTTTTTGACGTTCAACTTCAAAAGAACATAACTCCTTTCATAATAAACTTTATTAATCGAAATAAGAACCATTAGAATCGAGACAGTTTTGCCAACGAGAAACAAGTTTATTTATCCCATTAGCATAGAAATCCGGAGTTCTGGAAGCGATGAAGTCATTGAAGGCTGATTCGGCATCATCTCGGCTTTTGAAGCATTTTTCGCGCAGGAAATTGTCGAGATGCTTGAAAAAGTGATAATCGGTGGGCGAGAGGTCCGGTGAATATGGCGGAGTCTCGTAGCCCAATTTGTTCAGCTTCTGCAGGGTCAGTTTGAGCAACATGCGGGCGAGCGTTGTCATGGAGGAGAATTGGTCCCTTCATATTGACCAATCTCGGGCACATACGTTGGAGCTTCTGGTGCATTTCGTCAATTTGTCGGAAGTACTTCTCCGCCGTAATCGTTTCGCCCGGATTCGAGAAGCTGTGATGGATGAGACCGGCCGCAGACCACCAAACAGTCACCATAACCTTTTTTTGGTGCAATTTCTGCTTCGGGAAGTGTTGTGGAGCTTCTCCGGCATCCAACCACTGTGCCGAACGTCGCCGGTTGTCGTAGAGGATCCACTTCTCATCACACGTCACAATCCGCTCAAGAAATGGGTCGTTTTTTTTTGCGCAGAAGGAGCGTAGAAGACACCTCAAAACGACGATTTTTTTTATTATCGTTCAATTCATGCGGCACCCATTTATCCAACTTTTTTGACTTCCCTATTTGCTTTAAATAGCGAATGACTGTTGAGTGGTCGACCTCGTGTTCAACAGCAACTTCTCGTGAGGTTTTGCGAGGATCGGCTTCAATTAAGGCTTTCAAATGTTCGTTATCAACCGCAGTGGGCCGGCCGCGACCGTCTTCATCTTCGAGGCTCTCGTTACCATTGCGAAATTTCTTGAACCACCGTTGTGCCACACGTTCGTTAGTGGTTCCTGGGCCAAACGCATCATTGATATCAAGAGCTGTCTCGGCAGCTTTTCGGTCTAGTTTGAAATGGAACAAGAAAATCGTGCGGATTTGAATTTTGTCCATGCTGTCGAAAAGCCTGCAAAAAATGAATGAAGAGATTGAGAACGGTAACGAATAACAAGATTCGATAGAGCGAAAAAACGCGCTTCAAAATGATATATAACATGGCTATATATATCAATGAATTAATTCAGAAATCATATATAAAAGTAACATATGTGAGAAAACGACATTATACTAACCTAATACTTTTGACTGATATACAGTTGATCTCCACATTCAGTTTGAAAAATCGACTCGTTGAATTGAAATAACTCGACTACTTTTATATATTGGTAGAGTGAATAAGTTGTATATCGTGATCAAAAAATGATGGTAAAGTGTCAGACGTTGATTATTAGAGCGACATTGGTCAGGAATTTGTAGAGTGTCATGATCGCTCAATTTCTGGATGCACACGTTACATATAAAAGCTCTGTTATCTATTTAAAATATATCCCATTTTGTGAAAATCGAAATGTATTAATAACCTACCTGGATCTTTTTTTTTTATTATTAGCTGAGCTAACCCAAATATTAATGTTACTTCTGGTGCGCAAATCAAGTTTTCCCAACGTGTTCTTTTAAATGAAGATTGCTATCGATAATCGATATGCCGCCACCATCTGATCTGTTTACCGAAAGAGACATTGTTTTCGTGTAACATTTGGTTAGGTGTGCTTTGATGAAACAGATGAACAGACTACCTCACCTCGATCAAATTTGTCGGTAGATTTCCCGCTCCAATTTTATGTTTCTTTTATCTTTATATCACAGATTCATTCATTCTTTCTTTCTTTCTTTAATGTTTTCTTTACTTTATTTCTTTTAAACCGTTTCTTTCTTTCTTTTTTTTTTTAGTTTTCTCTTTCTTTCTTTCCTTCCTTCTTAACTTACTTAAGATTTTCCAAGCGTAGCTTAGATGTAGCACAAGGCCGAAAGTATGGGTCGCGAGGATCGAACTCACTTTTTAGTAGTAACTGACATAGTAAGACAAGCTTGCTAACCATTACACCACGACGAGGTGCCGTCCGTCTAAACTTACGTTATTCATTTCTATATTTTCATTCATCTATTTTCTTTCTTTCTTTCTTTCTTTCTTTACGTTTCTTTTTTTTTGTTGACATTTTCCTTTCCTTCCGTTTTCCACCTTTTTCTTCCTTCTTTCTTTTATCTTTAGTCTTTTTTCTTTTTCTTTCTTTCTATCTTTCTTTCTCATTTTACATCTTTCTTTTTGTTAGCATTTGCCTTTCTTTCATTTTACGTTCTTTAAACTTCTTTCGTTTTTAGTCCTTTTTCTTTTTCTTTCATTTTTCTTTTTTCTTTCTTTCTTTCTTTTTTCTTTCTTTCTTTTTTCTTTCTTTTTTCTTTCTTTCTTTTTTCTTTCTTTCTTTCTTTCTTTCTTCTTTCTTTCTTTCTTTCTTTCTTTCTTCTTTCTTTCTTTCTTTCTTTCTTTCTTTCTTTCTTCTTTCTTTCTTTCTTTCTTTCTTTCTCATTTAATGTATTCGTTTCTGTTAGCATTTCCCTTTCTATTATTTTCTTTCTTTCTTTGTTTCTCTCTCATTTTAAGTCTTTCTTTCTGTTAACATTTTATTTTCTTTAATTTTTTTCTTTTACTTCCTTCTTTTTTTAACTGATTTTCTTTCTTTCTTTCTTTCTTTCTTTCTTTCTTTCTATCTTTCGTTCTTTTAGTCTCTTTATTTCTCCTCTCATTTTTCTCTTTCGCCTATTCTTAACTCTCTTTATTCAACTACATTTTTCTCTTCATCTTTTACTTTCGTTCAACTATTCATTCTTTCTTTCTTTCTTTCTCATTTTACGTCTTTCTTTCCTTCTTCTTCATTTTACGTCTTTCTTTCTTTACGTTTTTATTTTTTAATTTCCATCTTTCTTATATAATATTCTTCATTTATTATTTGATTTCTTTCTCGTTTCATTTTACTTACATTTTTTGTATTTTATGTCTTTTATTTTTCTTTCTTTCTGTTTGGAAAATCGCATCCAGTTCGTCATTTTCGCATCTGTAGAAATTTGACTTTATATATGTTTCGCAAAGGCCAATCAGTAAATCCGTAGACTGCAGTTGAATTTTGAGCAATTTTTTTTTAAGTGTGTAAGATTCTATGCTGCAATTACTCGATCCTCCTCACTTACTATTATCTTCAATTTTTTTTTATTTCATTACAAACAAAGAAAGTAGAGCAATTATGTAATATCAATCCTCCTTTATGGCAGTGAATGCTGAGCCATCTCCTTACAGATTAAGAAAACACTTGAAGTAAAAGTAATTAATTATGTGTGACATAAATTGTCTGTTGTTTTCTTCTAACCAGAATTATTCCTACCAGGATACATTTTTGGGGGTCACAATTTTAACATAATAATATATGCAAATGAGATAGTTTTGAGGGAATAAACAGAAAGAAGACTCCAAGAACTCCTACAGAAGCTAAACGAGAAAAAAGAACTAAACATCAATTGCAAGAAGACAGCAAATGAAAAAGTCCAATATGCAAATTACAAATTTGAGCTCGCATCTCCAATGAGGTCAATTTTAGACTTAAGTAGATTGAGTTCCACTTCTGGAATGTTTGAACTTAGACACCGGTGGATGTGTTTCGTCCGCGTACAGGTCAAGGCAGCATAACCCCTTGGTTCAGAAACATCGTACCGGCAGTAGACCTAGGGTAACAAGGCAGGCTCTTTCATATACATAAGGACTGAAAGAAAGATTGGGAGAAATCGATGGGGTGGGGGATAGTAACAACGCTGGATCAGGTGTTAATGTGCATCCCCTATCTCATGTTCCTGTCTGAATCGGGTTTCAGTGCCTCAATCTCATTGCAGAAGCTCACAATCCCGGTCTACTCACCCATTATAACAAACTACGACCATCGTAATCACCACGGTCACAGACTCCGTGCCTACATCAAGGATGGGTTTTCCTGTAGCAGGGAAACAAAGTAACTAGGACCCTGATCTCCCGTATATGTGCTTCCGCGTGTCACTTATCCATAGTACCACAGTCGTCTTTGCTCTGTATCATCATCAGCTTGCATCTCCAATGGATGTCTGTTTCACGGCCTACAAGTCACCCAACACTAGTCATTCATTATTGGTCACTGCCTACGAATCATCCACGAAACCAACCCAAACAAACGCGAAAGCAATCAAATTGAAAACGAAAAAAACTAGCAAACCCAACCTCAAAAATAAGTAGACCCCTATTATACCATCTCTTACACCAATGATCCAACTTTCCAAAAGTGCATCGTCCTGGGTATGACGATAAACTATATCTGCGTTCTGGGTAAGAC
Source organism: Acanthosepion lycidas (assembly GCA_963932145.1). Taxonomy (NCBI): domain Eukaryota; kingdom Metazoa; phylum Mollusca; class Cephalopoda; order Sepiida; family Sepiidae; genus Acanthosepion; species Acanthosepion lycidas. Next base: position 119,353,331 of record OZ010580.1, read on the forward strand.
GATAAACTACGTCCAAGGACTCTGACCAGAAGGTTTTGAGGAGCGTGGAAACACCTCTTAATCGCCAATGTTCCCTGGTCCACTCTGACCCGGGGTGGTAGCACCTGTTAGAGCCCCAGCTATGGGCAAATAGTTAACACCCCAACTGGTGTAAAAATAGGTTTTAATACCAGAAATACTTTGTTATAAAAAAAAATATTACCAGCAATAATTTTTGAAGGAAAAATTATTATCAGCAATACTTAAAAATAATTTCCAGTCATACAAACAGCTATATATTCTTTGAAAAAAAAAATGGAGAATGGAACTCAGAACACAAAATATTGCAAACAAAATTTTACCAAGGGAGTAATTTTAAAAAAATACGAAAATAAAACTACCCAAGATTTTAAATTTAAAGACCCTGATCTCCCGTATGTGTGCTTCCGCGTATCACTTATCTATAATACCACAGTCGTCTTTGCTCTGAATCATCCTCAAGATAAAGGGTCGTTAATCTTTGATAGAATATCGGAGTGGATTGACAATATCCTCACGGAATTTCCCTCGGCCAACTTTCGCATGTACTATAACTTCAATGTTCACCACAAAGAGTGTTTAGTCCACTTCTAACAAAACCGATAAGGAAGGCATATATTGCAGAGAGTTCTCCATCGCTTATGAACTAACCCAGATCATTGAAGAACCCAGCCAAGTTCTGGATGCGGCAGAACACCAGGCGAACCTCCTCGAACTTTTTTCTAAAATCCTTCCCTGACAAATGTTCTGCAAACGTTTTACACCCACCCACATTGACACGACAGATCATTCCATAGTCAGTGTTCAGATTGACTCCATACCAATGATATCCCCTAATTTCCATAGGGCGGTTTTTTTCGCTATGCGAAGCCAGACTAGGACTTTGTCGTATATGACGGAAGCTTCTCTTCCAAACTCCTTTAAACATGCTGCCCCTAAAACTGCTGCCCTTATCTCCGAATGTATCCTTTCTGAGTGTTTTAACCCACACTACTTTGCTGCGGCCAAATTACAGCAAAAACCAAACAGTCAGCCCTGGTTTACCCATGAGTGCGATGCATAGTTCACCGGAACCACTACTTCAAAATCTATCGCAAGTAACGGCGTAGTCTGGCCCTTACTGCTTTCAGAACCACCAGCTGTAAGAGAGTTCTGGAAAACGCAAATTTCAGGCTATACGCGATCTGTCCAGGCCAAAGTTAATCTTTCGAATTCTGAAATATAAGCTTTTGGAGGCCTTAATCAACAAGAAGGTCATCGATTACCTCGATAGGAACAGTCTCTTGCACGACGAGCAGTAAAGGTTTCAATCAGCCCGATCCACCGCTGACGTCCTATCATTGCAAACAGAATAAGGCCCTTGACTACACAGACATCGCAAGAAAGATAGTATTAGATATTCCGTAGGCCTTTGACAAGGTGTGGCACAAAGGTTTGCTACACAAGCTCCGAAGCTATGGAATGACAGGAAGGGTTTTCTCTATTTTAAAATGCTTCGATGGTAGTTATTAACGGCCATTCCTCCGCGGCTTAAAGAAGATAACTTTCCCAAGCACGTGTCAGATGGCAAGCGTATGTCCGGTTTTTAAGAATTAGGTCAAGATCCTCACCATCCCAGTACAGACCCCATTAGTCTCCTCAGTATCCTTAGTAAGCTTTTGGAGACCTTAATCAACAAGAAGGTCGTCGATTACCTCGATAGGAACAATCTCTTGTGTGTCGAGCAGTAAGTAAGAGTTACAATCAGCCCGATCCACTGCTGACGTTCTATCATTACAAACAGAAAAAGTAAGGCCTTTGACTACACAAACACCGAAAGGACGATAGTATTAGATATCTCGAATGCATTCGACAAGGTGTGGCACAAAGTTTTTCTACACAAGCTCTCAACCTATGGAATCACTGGAAGAGTTTTCTCTATTATAAAATGCTTTAACGGTAGTTATTAACAGCCTGTCGTCCGAGGCTGTTGTGGTCAACACAGGCGTCCTCCATGGGTCACTTCTAGGACCAACCCTCTTTGTGATTTACATAAAGGATCTACTTAAGAATATACTTTAATCATTTGTAAACGTCTATGCCGAAGATACGACGATAAATAGGCTTAACTCTAAAACTCTTCACGATCAATGTTTGGCAGCTGACCCTTCTTCCGGTCCGACACTAACTTCTCAGCGGGGAAAAAACTCGGTGGTTACCTTTAATGTCTCAGAAGCCAAAATGGTTCCATCACCGCCGATCAGAACCCGAACTACCTCCAGTCACGATGAACGGATGTCCCCTCGAGGTGTCCTCGTGCCTTGAGTGGATATTGTGCCTTAAACTAACACCCGACCACATATACGATCCATCGCTAAAGTTGCATATAAAATGATCTGATCCCTGTACAGCTCCAGTAAGTACCTGGCTTTCTATGGTAATCTAATGGTAAAAAGAGTTAGATCAGGCCGAAAATGAAATATTGTTGCTATATTTGAGATGCCCTTAAAACGGCTGCCCTTATCTCCGAATGGATCCTTTCTGAGTGTTTTAACCCACACTACTTTGCTCCGGACAAATTCTGCCCAGACCCCACTTTCCAGTCTTGATAGAGTTCAAAGAGTCTTTGTTGGAAAAGGAGTATTTTCCATAATGAAAACTCTCTCTTCCAGGTGGGATGTGGCGAGTCTCTCACTGCTCAGTCGCTACTAGCATGGAAAGTTTTCTGACGAACTGCATTTCCTGGTTCCGCCTTATTTGACCTTCAGAGCTATAACCTGCCATGCCACTTACATAGTATCAAACCGCCCACATTCCCCCCGTATTCCGTTGCATTCCCACTGAAATAACTACTTCCCGCGAAACACTGCTCAACGGTTGTTATAATGAAACATACCTATTCTATTGTTAATAGACTCTCCCACATATAATAAGTAGTAGTAGTAGCAGTCGCCAGGGAGCTCAGAGAGTTGCTTAGTCAGTCGATGCCGGACATTAAAGTATCAACCACCACAACTAGATTGCTGCGTCATTAACTATTATATCAAGTTCCTAACGTTTTGTACGTCGAACCTTTTTAGGACCGACATAGTGAAATACAAGACTCCACTGTGAAAACTACTCTACAACAATGGTACAGACTCCCAAGAGGATGTTTCCACGATCACTGCAATCTTAACCTGTTCAAGTTTAGAGTCAACAGTTATCTTTCCTTTTATCCATATAAACTACCCCTTAACATAACCCTCTTTTTTGAGTGGTCCTCGGTGCTTGTACATTGGGAAGCTTACTGTAAAAAAAAGCGTACAAGTACAACAGTTGAAATGTCAGATAACAGAAATTGCAACACCAAAATCAGAAAGCGTACTGGGATAGCAAAATATGACTTGCAAAAGATAAGCAAAGTATTAAGAAACAGGAAAATTCCGTTAGAAACAAAAAAAAAAAAAAAAAAAGAATCTCCGACTGACGACAATTCAGTCGGGTTTCGATCCTAGCTAAAGGCAACCGGGCGTCTATCCACACTGAAGAGCTGTGAAACAGCGAAACAGTCTGTCTGTGGATGACATTATGTAGGCGCCTGAAAAATTAATTTCGGTTGAGCTCTCTTGGGTTTGTAAACAGTAACTATTATAGTTGATATAGCGAGTCTCTTCAGTAAAAAGACTCGAGTCCTGTGAGTCACTGTGTGTTTATCTAAAAATAAATACGCTTAAATTCACCTTCATCCCTGACGTGCGCCGACGACTTAGTGGTAGAATCTCCGACTGACGGTAATTCAGCCGGGTTTCGATCCTAGCTAGACGTCTAGCCAAACTGAAGAGCTGTGAAACAGCGAAGCAGTCTTTCTGTGGATGACATTATATATATATATATATATGTAAGCAAATATATGGATATAGAATCCGACACTATGAAGAAAAATATACGGGAAAAAACAAACAAAAATAATGTGGGCACGACAAGCGTACATATAAATTTATAAATTTTAGATCAAATAGAATTTATTTCCCTGACTACATCAAACTCTACTTGGATTTAATAGCACCAGCAAACAACATATTACATCCGATGCTTGCATCTACCAAATCTCATACACAAACTGTGACTTAAAATATGTGGGCTCGACAAGCGTACATATAAATTTCAGATCAAATAGAATTTCTTTCATTTTTCTTTCATAATATTCAAATTTAGGAATACGTTTTCACAACGTCACAAACGTGGTGACAACGTGACCATGTTTAAAACTAAACGCTGATCGCATAAACTTTTAGTTATCTGTTTGGATATATCTTGTTCTTGTGTCCATCGTTTTTGTCATGCTAAGTTTGATAATGTTATTTATATTTTATATTTTATATTGAATATGTCCTGAAGATGGTTTATTGACCGAAACGTCCGACGTCGACATATTAACATTAAAACAGCATTATTGCATATAAGGATTTTTGTTTGTTTTTTCCCGTATATTTTTCTTCATATATATATATATATATATATATATATGTCAACATCAACTGTTTCATATTTCCTGTTGACGTAACTTCCAAGGTTTACGTTATTTTTTCATATGCCATGAGAAAAAAAAAACTTCATCTGAGACAGTGGGATCGAGCAGCAAGAGAAATTTAATTATCTGGGTATTATAATATAATCTTTTAAGTTTTTTTTTATAGTGTTATATAAAACGTCTGAGAGGATGACACTGTGATCCGAATGCGCATCAAAATAACGAAAAAAGACTTCAAGAAACTAAGCAACGTATTAAGACATAAGTTCAACCCATGCAAGGCAGTAAAGCTACAGATAGGCAAGAGGTTACTAGGCGTGGAAGAGTTAGAAACAGGAACGTTGCTAGGGAGCGAAAACAAACGAAAAGTAATCAGGTGGCCAGAAGAGAAATCAGTTCCACAAGCGAGAAAAGAAACTGTTAGCATAGAATATACGGTTCTATCTAGCCATCTCGACTGTAAATTGGTGAGGCCTCGTCGCTTGTCTAAAAATCCGCTTTAATTCGAAGAGTCTAGGTACCATTACGAAGAATTCGTTCATCCGAACGATTACCATGATAGTATTTACAGAAAAGTCAAAACGAAGCTGTGATGGGAAAGTGACTGAAGCCAAGAGGCCTCGTCATGGCCAGCAATATTGATCATTCTTCTTTGGGTTTTATCTAGGAGTTCTAAATAGATAGCAATTGCACCGGACCATATGTGGCTGCAATCTTCTAAGAATGGTAGACTTATAGATATGTAGAGAGAATAGAACCGTCTAATACGACACAGCAATCCAAACTTCCTTGCAACTGACCTAGCAATGGATTCCATATAGTCTTTTGCGTCATGTCAGTTCATTAAAAACAAAAAAGATTGCGGAGCCGTTATGTTATATCTCTTCTCTTGCATGGTACATGAGAACCGATTACTTTCTTAAAATGAGATTCCAACTGCGCGATATATGGTTCTATAGAAAAATACTGAGAAAATATCATTGGCAGAATAAAGGATTGAAAAGGAATTACCGAAGAAAACTGGAACCAGATAGACACTCCTATTTAAAATCAGGATTTTGAGAAAAGTTGGCTTGGGAAATTCAATACTCATAACATGTTTTAGACATGGACGGTTATAGAGAAACAGCGAGCAACATACCTAAAGAGTTCATATGAATAGATGGTAGACAGGGCCCAGGATGATATTTAAGAATCAAACGTTGTTTAAACCTAAAAGAGACTGATAGATGTGGAGAGACATGACCACCAATGAGATTTCATGAATGGACTGCAGAGCGTGTTCAAGTATGGATATCGCATAGACGTGAAGGGAAGAGGAAATTGTGGAGAGCCATTATTTTTCATGGCTTTACGTGAATGGATGGGAGAGCATAGACAAGGGTACATGGTAAAGAGTCAGATGTTGCTTAGAGCTAAAAGGGACGGGATGTTGTAGAGAGCCATGATAGGCCACGTCCTGAAGAGACACGGCACTTTACTGATGATGATGATGATGCATTCAGCTATTTTTTATATGCAAAAGGACAAAAATACTGCTGATGAAGAAATCGTCTGTAATGTACTTGAAAGCTGGGGACAATTTATAATAGTACTCTTTAGTTCTTACTAATTTTTTAAAGGTCTTCGCTTTTGACTGCGTTGTGACATTTGCCAACTCGGCTCGCATATATACTGGATATGCTGAAACTGCCGTAGCCTTGCAACACTTGTCGACCTAGGTTTTGCGATGTCAACGAACACTTGTTGTCACTTTCGTAATGTCAACGAATACTCGGTGTCACTTTCGTAATGCTCCTTCTAGTAGAGACTTTGTAATCGCAGATACAACTATAGTAACGCCGTTGAACAATACTGGTGTCAGACGCCTTCGAATAGCACTCGAAGTAATAGGACTTGCTCTATAATACTCGCTCGAAGAGTAATCAGTGTAGTGATCCGAATATAGGAATAGTATAGTGAATAGAGTAGAGAATAGCAGGTCATTATTGTAATAGAGGATAGACTAGAAATGGAGATCATTTAGACGTCACGCAACTTCCTATATATGCGTTTACTCTATGGTCACGTTGTCTACTTAATTCAATAATGGTGTCGTCTGTGTTTGTTCAATGGCGATCTATGTTTAAACTCAAGTCTCGTCAGCGATAATTTATTCCTATATAACACTGTGTCTTTAGCAAAAACCGGATGTAAATCTCCCTGTTTGATTTTAGTTCTAACTATGCCCCGCTAAAAATAATTAGTATAGGAGGAGAAAAAAATGGAATAAGCTGCGCTAGAAGTAATTTCCCTCAACACCGCAACTTGCTACAAAGCCAAAACATCAACTTGAAACCTCGAGTCATCTATTTAAATAGCCTCATCAGATTGAGATGTCATGCAGGGGGTGCCAAACGCGTTTTGAAATATCTAAACTATCAGCTGTATGCAAACTCTTTCTATGATCAATGAATTAAAAATTGTTTGGAGCGAGTGAAGCCTGACTGTGTTGGTTAAGACCATTTTTTTTTGAATGGCCCTACAGAATCGCAGACAAATAAATGTACCTAATAACAGCACTGGTTGGGAGATTGGAGGTTTTGAGGAGCGTGGAACCACCTCTTGACTTCAGCTGTTCTCATGTCCATCTTAACCTAGGTTGTAGCACCTGTTAGGGTCCCAGCTATGTGAAAATGGAGAACTCTCCAAAACAATAACAAAACCCTATGAAAGTATATATACATTAGCAATAAATTTTATCTGTATTTGAAGGCATACAAATGTGTTCAAAATATTTTGATTTTGGCATTAAATAACCCTTAGGTGTTGATATGTCGAAAAAAGCAATTAATCAATTGAAATGTACACTGTATAATGTGTGATCGACTGAATTGAGTCGGTAGATAATAAAAGAATGATTTTGCTGACAAGTGAATCATATTGTCAAATACTTTTTTAAATATTTCTATCCCGAGCAAGGCAATAAAGCAAAAGACATTGGAAGGCTAAGTCATTGATCGATATTAAGGAAAATCGATAGAATCTCATAGGAGGAATACAGAGAAAAAAAGTTATTTGTTTTGCATGTGTAATTGACTTATAAAAACATGTTGAACCATAATACATATAATACGGTTGTCATTGTACGAAAATGATGTCGCTTTCTTCTGTCTGTCATATTCATTCAGGACGTTGAGGATTATGGCCCTCCTTGTTAGCTTATCTCAGTTACAATTTTTTTTTAAAAAATTACCAGCAATATATTTTTGTAAAAAAGTTACCAGCAATACATTTTTGTAAAAAAAAGAATAAAATTTATCAGCAATTCATTTTTATAAAAAAATTACCAGATATATATATATATAGGTATATTTTTTGTAAAAAAACAAATAAAATAAAATTTACCGGTGTTACATTTTTATAAAAAAAAAATTATCAGCAATATATTTTTGAAAAAAAAAAAAAATAAAATTTACCAGCAAAACATTTTTGTAAAAAAAATTACCAACAATACATTTTTGTAAAAAAATTAACAGCAATATATTTTTGTAAAAAAAAAAAAAAATTACCAGCAATACGTTTTTGCAAAAAAAAAAAAAAAATTACTAGCAATAGATTTTTAAAAAAAAATGAACGCGTTACATTTTTGTAATTAAAATACTCCAAAGGAAATTAAATTTCGCCATAAGTAGTTGATATGCCGCTAAACAAACAAACAAACCAAATAACAGAAACTTCTTTACCTGAGGACTACCAACAGCAGTAACAATTAAAATGAATAGCACATGTAAGTCGAAGAGAAAAGAAGGACATTCCACATTACTTTATATTAAAGGTTAGAATGGAAACCTCTGGAAAGAGCAGTACCAACTACTGGACCATAGTAACCCTCTATTTTAATTGGTTCCTGGTGAACAATCGAATACCCCAAAACTTATTATAGCGAACTACGGAGTGATAAAAATATTTATATACATAACTAAATTGAAAATATACCCGCCACTGATATTATTGTAATGTGTAAGCTGCAAGCAACTGGATTTATGTCAGAAGATATATATCCAAAATGCACGCAAGTAATTTTTTTCTCTGTATTCCTCCTATGAGATTCTATCGATTTTCCTTAATATCGATCAATGACTTAGCCTTCCAATGTCTTTTGCACTTACAGAATATCCATCTCATAAAACTTACCAACGGTTTAGGCAACTCTTTTATTTCTCTTGCATTTTCCCTCGGGGTTTAAAGAATCTGATAGTTTCAATGTTGGAATCGAAGAAAAACGAACACGTGTTCTTTCTGGATCAAATACCAACAAAGAGAACTTAATTTAACTTCCAAGACGAGAATGTCGAAACCATTCCCTGATAAACCTGTCCGTTTCTATCCTAACCCCATACGTACGCTGAGTCTAGCCTCAAACTTAAGGACCCGCAATGTGAATGTCAAAACAGTTATTTACTGTTTAATGATTTCCTATTCGAAACTCTCAACCCATCTTGAAACCCCAGGGCCAGTGTGAGAATCACAACACCGTGACCTTATAGACCCGTTTCCTGTACTAACCCTTACGCTAGTCTGAGACGTAATCTTATACCAAATCTAATACTCAATTTAACGCTTAACAACGCTAATGTCGAAAACTTATATCTCTTTTCATATCTGTTCAGTTATTAGAATGTCGTTATCTTTATCTGCTAACGCCTGCTTTTCTATCGGAAGCTTCACTTTACCATCGTCTTTGTCCGAAACACCTCGCCAGTCTGTTACTGCGCTTAAATATGAAGAGTCTCCGAATCATAGCCAAGAGCTCATCCGAACAATTGCCTTGGAATTATTTCTAGAAAAGGCAAAGATAGGTAACCTTACAGCAGTGGGAAATTAACTGAAGCCGAAACACCAGATCAGGTCCGATAATATTGCTGATTCTTCCTTGGATTTTATCAAAGAGTTGTAGATAAATAGCAGGAGCACTGAACAATATGTTGTAGGAATATTCTAAGCATGGGCGAATGGTAGAATTTTCGATATTTAAGATAGTGGCTCGGATTGCGGAACCAAGTTCGAACTCCATTCGAATCCATTACATTCACTTACGTCTTAATACCCTTGGGAAATGTGTGAATCCTCTTCTTCTCCCACCAGCTATGGTGTTGTGGCCTTGTTAGGGCCAGAAATAAAAACACAAGAGAGGAATTGAGTTAAACAAATATATTAACAGAAATAGTAATACCAACATATGCAAATGAGAGTGTTACAGCAAGAATGTCAGAGCTCTCCAAAAGGCAGTACCTGCTCCTAAATATAGCTGGGAGAGTCCATGCGTGCGTGGGTAAATTACCATAACATAGAGATAAATAGAAGGACAGGCCGGATTCTATAGCCTTGGATGGCAACGGGTCTACTGCAGAAAGAAATGGCAACCTACTGCGGGAAAAAATCTGCCGCGTCAGTCATGTATTGAAAGATACATGATCGCATAACTGACTGAAGATAGCAAATAATTACCTGATGGCTTTAGCTCCTTCCCATAATACACCACCTAAGTAACCGGAAAAGTTTTTTTTTTATATAACCACAATGTAGAAACATTTATCTGTAATACACACGACTAATTACAGCAATGAGAAAGGTTTCTTTTTCATTTAGTTCCTAAAACACAATGTTCTCTAGTAAGCTCAGTGGGCCTTTCCATATTCGTTTTTCCATCTGTTATTCTGTCTGCATGTATGTGAAATGTTGGGCGAGTGCCATTCGTTCGTTGTGGTGTAATGGATATCGGCTCGGGATATGAACTGGCAGAGCCGAGTTCGAATTCCAGTCGAGTTCTTTACAGTCACTTACGCACAAATACCCTTTGGGAAAGGTATGGATCCGTCTCTATGTCCTGAATAGCAGGACAGGCTAAGTTCTTTAACTTTGGCTTGCAACCAGTCTGCTGTAGAAAGAAATGGTAACTTACAGCGGGAAAATGCCTTGTCTGTCACGTATCGAAAGATACATGATCGCCCAAGCTTATATCACGTTTTGCACTTAACTGACTAACTTCATTTTAATGAGTAAATCCCGCGTTTTTTTTTTTTTTTTTTTTTTTGTCTTTTTTGTCTCGGATAACGGCAGTTTCTTCCAGACTAAGGATTAATGACAGGTTTCTGATACCAACTATTTTTGTTTGTCTTTTATTTATTATAAATATTTATCGTTCATTATCAATACGCATTCTCCTTCTTTGTGCTTCATCTCTTCAGGACATAGCCGATCATGGCTCTCCACAACTCCCTCTTTTTTTCTTTTTTTTTTGTGACAGCAGTTTTTCACCATTTGTTACTATAAGTGGTTAGCTGCCTTTCCCAAACTCTTATCCAGAATATGCCCCAAAGAGGGTTACATTTTCCAATATTTCCTTCTGCATTAAGTTTTCAAGGAATTTCGATTGTCGTTTCCTGATTCTGGGCATAAATGTTATTTCTTGTCTTTGAGATCTCTGTGTTGCCTCCTGGAATTTTACTACATCTCTGCAACCTCTATTTTTTCTTCTGATCCTATTGTTAATTTTTTTACTCATAACCGCAAAAAAAGACACAGACATAAAAGACCAATATTTACCTATATCCGCAGAAAGTAACTACTTAAAAACTAAAATATAAACAACCAATATTTACTAATCCCTACACCAAGTAAATCCATATAGGCTCAAACATATTTTTGTTTTCCAAGGCCTCCCTCCTCATTCTGTGTTCATGGAATTTCAGCTGTCTTTTCCTGATTTCAGTATATATATGTTCTTTCTGTTGCCATTTTCTTTAAGATTTCTTTGTTCCTTACTCGCTCTGTCGACGGAATTTTCAGTAACCTTGAGCAGACCGACATTTCTGCCGCCTCTAGTTTTTCATCATCTGTGGTCGGGAATGGATATCCCATAGAAAGTAGGTTTTAGACAATAGAGTTGTCGGCTTCATGCTCAACAGATTTTGCTAATTCTTTTATCCTATAGGCCGCATGAAGAATGTGATGGTTAAATAATAAAATATGTGCGTCTTATATGCAGCAAAATTTAGTAATTATTTTCATACTTTATTTATCCAAGAATGAGACGATGGGGAATTATATGATAAATAATTACGTCTAGTCTAGTTACAAATCTAAGCAACATCGAGTTACCTTGATATGTGCGCTTGTGTGCAATTCTGTATATGTTGGTGTGTGTAATGCATTTGTGGCAAGTAAGAATATTTTCGGTATGGTGTTTTTTTTTTGTGGGGGGGTTGTTTTGTTTTTTTGTTTTTTTGGCTTTTTCGGTCGATGTTCAGGTTTCCTGCCAATCAGCAAATAAAACGCGAAAGTAAGAATCTGTTACTTATTTTCTTTCAAAAGAAGTGAACTCTATCAGAACGAGGTATGGAAAATTACGCAGTAAGACTCCATCTTCTGAAAACCGTTCAGCTGAAGATGCGACGGGGGAGACGAGAGGCACCAGAGACAGGTACAATGAATGAATAAGATTGCAAGGAAAAATATTGTTTGGAATAACA
>OZ010580.1:119367854-119375354 GCA_963932145.1 Acanthosepion lycidas
ATATATATATATAGGGTGAGATGGGTAAATGGTCGCAACTTTAAATATTTAATTTCGCGTTTGTGGTGGATTAATCTTTGGGGATTTTGTCGATTGCATAATATAGCAATGTCATTTACACACCCTCTTCATATATATATATATATATATATATATATATATATATATATATAACGGAAGTATCAACAAAATTGTTCAATTTTTAGATTAAGCTTTGAACCGTTGTATCTTAGAAATGATTAAATATATTTTACTGGAATTCTTCCAGGTGTTTCTAACACTGTTGGGCACAAGTGTGAAAAATAAGAATGTATTTAGCTCTAAGTTGAAGTGATGACCCCCTCTAGCTGTTGTGACATCCTCATCTATTTTTCCTCTGTATTGTTCCCTCTTTTAAACATATTCACCGTTCCCTTGATGGGTCATAAATGGACTTTGAAGATGGATGCCAGGGTATGAATGTTGGTAGCATTACTGAACACTGGAATTAATTCTTCCTCTCACGATTGCTCGGCTGGCAAAACATAGTAGAGCTGACTCAAAATGATTTAAAGTGTTCTCTTACGAGCTGAATAACTTAATGGGCTTTTCGGTGATTCTTACGACAAATGGTGTCAGGATGGCTAAACGTCTTATCTGAAAACCTGGTAAAAAGAAACTCAGCTAATCAAGTGTTTTGTAGATATTTGATGTAAGAAATATGCATACACCTTGGTTCCCCTCACGGTATTATGATTGGCTGGTGTCAACCATAAATACAGACTGATGTGGAGGCTCAGGAGAACGCCTATTGTCTTCGCCTATTGCCTACCAGTACGACGAGGACCAGTCCATTACGATTACCTGCTATTTTGTCCTACCCGGTTACAGTGAACAACAACCACTACTTCGAACAAATATATCCCTTTCCGGGATATATCCATATTTAATATTTGTGGGATGGCCAATTATCGGATGCTGGTACAGGATTCGAAATACTTAAATGTAACCGCGTCTTCTACCCCAGCTATTTCTTCTCACGCTCTTCCCGCCTGTAGAACTCCCTTGCTTCCCTGATAACTACAATCTTCAAAATTTTAAATGCAGCGTCAACCGCCATCTTCTGTTGACTCGAAACCCGTTCGTCTTTATCCTTTCTTTAATCCCCACTCCCTGTTCTCTCATTTTCACTCTCTGTACCCCGACCCACCCTGCATGCTAGTACCACCCCCGCCTTGTTTAAGGTGAAATGTTTAATATACGTTGCTTAATATACGTCGGTAGGCTGAAAAAGTTATAGGTTGATGATGAAGGATCGATGCTAAAGCTGTAAAGTATTGCATGCGTTAATATTCAATCATCGTCTTATTAACTGCATTCTTTATTTCTGAGTAAACTGGCAGCTGACTGTTCGAAGAAGACATCACATCTAACTAGTAGCGGATTCTCTTGAAAATGAAAAAAAAATATGGTACCATGGCACCATATTGTCATCAAGTATCTGCAGAAAAAGAGCTTAGCCCTCAGGGACATTCTTACTGACATGACTGATACATTAGGGGGAGGCACTATCAACAGTGCAAAAGTAGGGAGCTGAATTTAGCAGGGGATACGGGATTCTTGAAGGTGATCTTAGGTCTGGGCATCCTTCAACGAACCCCCCACCCACTAAAGTAAACGTTGATGGTGTTCACCACATGCTGATGGTTGATAGGGGACTGATTGTAAATCAAATAGCCAATGCGGCGCCCCAAAAGGGCCAGAGTCGCGTGTATGTTTTGCAAGAGAGTGTGGAGCTTCGGACGGACAATGAATCGGACACCATTTCGTACTGATGGAGGGTGTTGGTGTCGCATGTAGTCATTTTTATTGGCTGGTTCTGGGCGCTCATTGACTGAGTGTTGGGTGAGTCAGGTGTATAAAAACATGGTACGCTAATTCAGCTTTTCGCTCGGAACGCTGAGTGGCGTATTGGAGAACGAGGCAAGAAGTGCGGATTTGTTTTGCTTTGTGAACTTATTGGAATCGTACTACCTTTCTTTTCCTGTGTGTGCTTCCAACCAATTTTTGTAACACATATCCTGCGAGAGATTTGAGACTATTTTGCACAATGATCTTGGCAGGGCACAGGTTTCTGATCAGTGGGTGCCACGTCATCTGACACCTGATCAAAAGCTCAACTATCTGATCATATCACGGAAAAAATCTGACATTGTTTAAGGCATATCTAGGAAGAGCCAGAGCCAGAGACAAAAAGTCATTTCACACAGTAGAAAAAAAACACCTCATCTGCTCCTTCTTGGGAGCACATGAGGATATTTGTTTTAGCTGCAGGAAAGGTGATGGCCTCAGTTTTGGGGCGATGAAAAGGGCATTATGTTTATTGACTATCTTCAAGAGGGTTCACGCCATGCCAACATGCTGGGGCAGTTACGAAAAGCAATAAAGGACAAACGCCCAGAAACTGTCGAAAGTGGTTTTGTTTCATCTGTACAAAGCTCCAGTACACAAATCTTTGGCTTAAATGACTGTGGCGTTGAACTGATTGATCCCCCGCCTATTCTCCTAATTTAACTATCATCTGTTCCCCAACATGAAAAAAAAAGGCAAGGGTTCCGCCACCGCCCTCAAATCTATGATATAAGCCCTCACTCTCTACTACATCTCAATTTTCATAAGTTTGTATTCACATAAAATACAAATTTTATTGTACCCTAATTATGTCCAATAATAGTTCATCTCTATCTATAAAAAGCAGGATGTGTGTGTGTGTGTGTGTAACGAATGCACGGCCGCAGTTTTCGACGGATTTCCACCAAAATTTACATACACATGCTCCAAGTTAGCGAGAAGGCCAAGACCGACGTTGTATTTCCCAACTGCCATCGATAGTGGAAATAATAGATTTTTTCATGCTTCTACGGCAGTTTTCATGTAGTTTGCGACCATTTTCTACTGTCCATAGTGAGAGCCTATAGCTGGCTGCCACGAATAAGCAGGAAGATTCCATTAGCCAGCGTGAGAGCCAACAGCTGACTGACACGAATGTTAACTAGCATGCTAGCATGCAAAAAAAAAAAAAATCGATAGCTGCATTTGTCACAAGTGGGAAAAATTTAAATCTGCATGGCACTTTACTCCAGTTGGCTCATTCGCTTTCTTAAAGTCAACGTTGATTCTGATTCCGCAGAACTGGGTTCGGTGTGAAAAAGTATTTGTTGTTAACATTCTTTTTTTCATTTGGTTTTTCCAGTTACGAGTCCTTTTTTAAAGCTGATCGTTTTGTGTTCATTTTGTTTAGTTCTTTTTTTCGTAACAGATTTAATGTTTAGTATAGAGCTTCAAAAAATTCGCAGTGTGAGATAGGCAAGAAATAAGGCATGTAGCAACATCAGCACGGCAAAAGGCAAAAATATTTTAATTCAAATGATAGCGATTGCTGTATGAGTCGTACGATTTTTGAATCAAGCACGGGCAACGCCGGGCCATGCTGCTAGTATGCAATATAGGTGAACAGTTCAAATATAAAAATTGAAAATAAATATAATCTAAGTATAAATTACAAACATGTCATAATAGATCTATCCGTCTTTACTAAATTAACAATGTTTTGCGGCAATTTTTAAAATGAACTTTAGATTTATTTTTTTTTTGTTAAAATTAAAGTTTAATTCAGTCAACATTATAGATAAAAAAAGAATGGATTTTTTATAATGTTCTTTCGGCATTTATCACGAGCAAAAGAAATTCCCGAATTTGGACGCGAAAAATAAAAAAGAGATCCCAGAATGACGTTAAACCCTGCCAAAAAATTTTATCAGTCAATAAACAGTTTTGCTTAGTTTTATTCGTAACGTATATAAATGTAGGTTGAAAAAATGTAGATGAAATCTGGCTTGTGTCCCTCCCAGTCGTGGGGGTCGGGGGTAGTAAGCGCACGCGCTGTCTAGGAACCATTATCGCAGTGAGGATGATGTCATGTCTACTGCTGGTGACTTTTTTGACTAACAAGATGAAGTCTTCTTTGAATAGTCAGATGTTAGTTTACATGGAAAGAAACAATCTTTTCTTTTTATGTGCCATGTCCTTTCACGAAGTATACGTTCATGGCTCTCCATTCCTTGCAGCTCTCAACAATTTCTTTCCTTCTGCTTCCTCCCACAGATCACGTTCTGTCATCTACTTGCTTAAGACCGCCAAGTATGTCATGCGTTATTTTCCCTGTCATCCTTAGCATCCTTCTGTAGAACCACATCTCCGTCGCATCGAGTCTCTTCTTCAGCTTTGAGGAGACCGTCCAACATTAGCTGTCGTATAGGAGGACAGATGCCACGTAGCATTTCAGTACTCTTTGTTAACATATATTAAGTATGTCATGCGTTGTTTTCCTTTGTCTCTACTTTCCCTCTAATCGACCTGTGAGTATCAGATTCTCTAGGCCCTCCTTCCTCATTAAGTGTCCTAAAAAACTTCAGCTGCTTCTTCCTGATGTTACGAATAAGCCTCCTCCTTGTTTGAAACCCCTCTAAGATCTCATCGTTGCTCACACATTCGGTCCATGAGTATCCTTCTGTATAATCACATCTCTGTAGCCTCGAGTGTCTTCTCCATCTTTGAAGATGGACAGATATCACGTTCAGTTATTTATAAGAAGAGTTAAAATTAATTTCAGAACTCTCTCTTACTGACAGGGACTAATGCGTTGAAAGATACAGTGACATGTTTAAATGAATAGTGCCCGAATTGTCATTACTCTGTCTGCGACCAGCTTAATCGTATCGACTATCTACTTAACTATTAATACAATTTATTGCTAGACGCATCCATAATCCTTCACATCCACTCTGCTAAAATTGTTTCCTTTATTAAATGGACGTACTGGTAATTTTCTGTACGAGTTAATACTTGTTTTTTTGTTCGTATTAATTAATGATGTAGCTGAAATGGACACGCAATCACACATCTTAGTCACGTGTCATTTGGAGTACGGATAGGCGGTTTTTTTTTTTTTGCTATTATGTTCATCCTGTGCAATTAAAGAACCACTCGAGATCCAAGATTTTAATCATCGCAGAAACATTCTATTGGGACTCGATTCCGCAGAGTAGCAGTTCGTAGGACGAATCTGCTAGAGTGGAATTTGCATCTCACCAATGTAAGGAGGGTTAGCTAAAATGTGCGTAGACGGGAAAGTTAGGACTGGTGGAACTGATAAATATAATTCATCTGGACACTTTCCATTGAAATAGCAAAGAAGGCTTGCGACGCTTCGTCTGTGAGAGAGGGGGTTGAAAAATGGGAAATAATCCATCACCCAAAAGGGCATGAAAACGCTCTCGGAACCGGAACAGGAACTGGAAATGTGAAAACGAGGCAAAGCCTACATATTATAAGGCGGAACTACTCCCTTTTATGCCTCTCTCTGTAAAGTTATAGAATAGCGCGAGGAGGCAGATAATTAACGGAGAGATACAGAGCACTTGTGTGTTTGCTGAGAAAAAGAGAGAGCAATACATTGTGTGTGTGTCAGCTTGAAAAGGGCAAAGAAAGTGATAAAATAAAGACGATCTATATATTCGAACTACCATTACTATATAACAGCGATGGTCAAACCTTGCTTAAACCCCTTCCCCGGTGTAGACGTGTATATACGTTGTTAGCGAAAGTGTCTTCTTCAGACACAAACGAATAAACACGTCCATGACATAACGTTTAAAAACCAGCTGCAGACGTTTTTTTTTATACGCCGATCTTGATTTATACCCTTCTGAGATTGAAACGAGTACAATTGTCAACTCATATGTAGAGGTGTTAGCCACCGTTTGGATATTTGAAGGTGTCTTACTTTCTTAGTTACTATATTGAACACAAATAAAAAATTCTGAAAATGAAATATCTTTTTCCCAAAATAATTGACGTAAGAGCAGCATACGATAAAGCTAAGGTGTTTGAGAGCCGTATGACATGAACAAAATTTACACGTATCGACAAATCAACAATTCGCCCTTGCATGGAGTATTGCTGTCATATATGGTCTGGTGCCCCTTTTGGTTGCTTCGAGGTTCTTGACAGGCTCCAGAGGCGGATATGCAATATAATTGGCCCTGCTCTGTCGTCTCGTCTACAGTCACTTTCTCACAGACGCGCCGTCGCCTCCCACTCTGTTCTACAAATACTTTCATGGAAATTGCTCCGAGGAGCTGCATTCGCTGGTTCTCAGTCGTCATGAGTTCAAGCGCCCGACGAGGCTGGCATCCCGCTCTAACCCCTTCACTGTCGAAACTCCTAAATGTAGCCGTCTCTTCTACTCCAATAGCTTCATGTCTCGCACCTCTCGCCTGTTTAACTCCCTTCCCTATTCCAGTTTCCCTGAGAGCTATAATCTCCAGCTATTCAAGTGTAATGTCAATCGACATCTCCAGTTGCCTTGATCTATCCACTATCCTACTCCTCATCCTTTCTTCTATCACTCCTATCTGATCTTGCTCTAAATTTTCTGTAAGCCCTTGCGTCCTAGTGGCTTCCCGCCTTGCTTGGAGTGAAATGCTTAGAAAAAAAAAAAAGAAGTTTTTTCTTACACACACATACAAATTAGGATTTAAATTCTTAAATAATTTTTACTAACCATCGACATTAACTTATGTTTCAACCCAATGGGGTCTCATTCATATCCAGTAAATAATTATAAAGCTTGAATTTTTTTCTTATTTATCTTTTATATTAACTGTAATGAAAAAAGAAGTTCATATTAAAGATGAAAGAGCCGCGGTTTGACCACCCTTGAAACTTGATAAGTATCAGGGGATATACTCTGGCAAGTCAGAAAAGCAGATATATTTTTTTTATAACTTCCCAAATTTGGTGTGGTGACTATTGTGGTTTGTTTGGGCCAGTTATTGAGTACAAATGCATTAGAAAACCCCTTGGTATCTTCTATTGAGAACCTAAAACCAATGAGTTTGTGCAGAAAACAGTTGAAAATTTTGTGGCCACCAGGAACCTATTCTCGCCACTGTCCAACGAAGAAAAAGGGCGTGGTTAGGACACATTACAATCTGAGCAATACCATCAAGAAAGACACCATTGAGGTTGGACATAAGAGATGACGCCAACGCAAAAACTCTTTGACCCTTATCAAACAATGGGCAGGTACGACTATACCAGAAAATGGGTGTCTTTTCTATAAATACATTCATGGTAATTGTGAAGAACATACATTTATGGTACATTGTCTTTATAAATTTAAGCGCAGTACGAAATTGGGAACAAGGTCTAATCAATTTACAGTCGAATTGGCTAGGTGCAACCGTAACTCCTATGCATGTTTCGCTTGTGGAGCTCTCTTCCGTCTTCATGCTTTCCAGCCAACTTTGATTTTTAAACATGTAAATGCAATGTCAATCGTTATTTACTGTCTTATTGTTCTCGTTCCTTAATAGAGTTTTTCTTTTTATTATACTTTCAAACTCAGTAACCCCTGAAATGATTTTAAAAAAAATGCTTTCTTCTGTCCATATCAGA
>OZ010580.1:119380354-119450354 GCA_963932145.1 Acanthosepion lycidas
TTTAAAAAAGAGGGAACAGTTTTGAGGAAAACTGACTAAGGAGGACACAACTGCAAGAGGAATCATTTCAATTTGGACATAATACATTCTTATTGTTCAAATAGTGTCCAATAGTGTTATAAAATCTCGGAGAATTCCAGTAAGATATCTTTAATCATTTCTAAGATATAACGGTTCAAATATCAATCTAACAATTGGGTAATTTTATTATTAACACAATCTGGACAATTTTCCTTTTACTCCTGGTAGAAAAAGCAAAGCAATTCTTAAAATATCATTTCAGGGGTTACTGAGTTTGAAAGAATAATAAAAAGAAAAAAACACTATTAAGGAACGAGAACAATAAGACAGTAAATAACGATTGACATTGCATTTACATGTTTAAAAATCAAAGTTGGCTGGAAAGTATGAAGACGGAAGAGAGTTCCAAAAGCGAAACATGCATAGGAGTTACGGTTGCACCTAGCCAATTCGACTGTAAATTGATTAGACATTGTTCCCAATTTCGTACTGCGCTTCAATTCATAAAGACAATGTACCATAAATGTATGTTCTTCAGAACAATTACCATGAATGTATTTATAGAAAAGACAGCCATTATCTGGTATAGTCGTACCTGTCCATTGTTTGAGATGGTCCAAAGAGTTTTTTGCGTTGGCGTCCTCTCTTATATCCAATGGTGCCTTGCATGATGGCCTTACTCAGGTTGTAATGTGTCCTAACCACGCCATTTTTCTTCGTTTGACAGTGGCGAGAATAGGTTCTTGGTGGCCACAAAATTTTCAACTGTTTTCTGCACAAACTCATTGGTTTTATGTTCTCAATAGAAGATACCAAGGGGTTTTCTAATGCATTTGTCCTCAATAACACCAAATTTGGGAAGTTCTGGTATATAAAAAATAAATATCTGCTTTTCTGACTTGCCAGAGTATATCCCCTGATACTTATCAAGTTTCAGGTGTGGTCAAACCGCGGCTCTTTGATCTTTAATATGAGCTTTTTTTTTCATAAATTTCACAAGAAAGCTACCTATAGAGAAAGTGACTGAAGCCGAGATGACAGGTCAGGACTAATATCATTACGGATTCTTGTTTGGATTTTTATCAAGAATCTGTAAATATATAACAAGAGCACCAGGTCATATGTAGCAGCAACATTCAAAGCATGGACGAACGGTAGACTGACAATTATATAAGACAGATTCTGGAGAGAAAGTAAACAGTAAACCAACTTTCTTAGTTGCAAATCTTGCAATTAATTCAATATAATCTATTCCACTTCATGTTAGCAGAGTATGTTGGCCCGAGCATTTCACTCGAACCCTGGAAACCATATTTCAAATCGACACGCATGTTTTCCGTTTACTTGCCGGCTTCTTTTAAATTCGATTTTCTAAAATAGAAATAAATAAATATAGAGCTATTATAAAAAGTATCGATTTTACATAATTTTTTTCGATAACTTTTGAAACGTGAGTTTTCAACTCTTTTAGTTTTTGTTCCTTTTTTTTTTCCTTTAAAATGGCTGTTTCTTTGTAAGCCAAAACGATTTGAAGTTTTGTGCCATATCCTCTTCCCCATTAATTTCACAAAACAGCGCACCCATTCCAGCTGGTCTCTAATAGAACTGCTTGTTCTGCCAATAGCAACACGGCTAGTTTTGACAATAAATTCAGACATTTACACTCATTTCTGACTCTCCCAACTGCAACAGCCATGTCTGCATGTTAATGGTTCCCTCGCCGTGATCGTAAAAACCGAACATCATCGACAACTACGCATGCGTATCAGAACAGCTTTACTGGCGCTTCCTCTGTGATTGATTGAGGTTCGATTGTTCCAAAATGTCTGCGATCTTTGACTATAATAAGACAGCAGTCACTGGCGTTTTACAAAATCTGAATCTGTAATTATGAAGAATAATTTCGACAAAGAATGAAATAGCAAATCATGACAAATGGGACTAGTCCCGGCCTGGATAAAAAGCAAGGTTCTGATGTGGATTGAGTTAAACCAAATTACTGTCGCCTTCGGGTTCACAATAGGAAAATAATCAAATGTGGACATTTCAAAGATCTATTAAATTGTCTGGATGTTCCCATCGAGCAATTCGTTTTTGTTTTAAAATCTTTTAAAGAGGTTACTTTATCTAGTTGGTCGATAGCTGAACGGAAACACATCACAAAATCAAGGTTTCTTTTCCCTGCTTTTTTTTTTTCGTGGGAGGGAGCGTTGTTAGGAAATAACTTTGGAAAAATTTAAACTTTCAACAAATTATGAAAACAAAAATGTTTTTTTCACTGAAATCTTTTAATTTTCTCGGCTTTTTTTTTCACTCTTTAAAATTCTACTTTTATTAGTAGTCTCATTAGCTTGAGACAAAAATAATTTCAGTTTTTGGAACCCAATTGTAATGACAAATGCATCATCCTAAATACTTCGCACATTTGCTTTTAAGGCATGAAACTAGTATACCCTTAACTGGGCGTTATGATTAGTATATTGGGTTTTATATATTTGTATCACACCGTCACTTTTGTTGGCGTTATCCTCGCTCACCCAATAATAATAATAATAATAATAATAATAATAGGTTGGTGCAAAAATAATGACGTAATAATATCGTTTTTTAACGTATTTTTTAACGTCAAAAAACAACATTATTACGTCATTATTTTTGCACCAACCTAATAATAATAATAATAATAATAAAAATAATAATAACAACAACAATAATAATAACAACAACAACAATAATAATAACAACAATAATAATAACAATAATAATAATAACAACAATAATAATAACAATAATAATAATAATAACAACAATAATAATAACAATAATAATAATAATAAAAACAACAATAATAATAATAACAATAATAATAATAATAATAATAACAATAAAAAAATAAAATAATAATAACAACAACAATATTAACAACAACAACAACAACAACAACAACAATAATAATAATAATAAATTATTAGGATATCTTTAATCAATTCACTCCAAGCAAGGAGATAATGCCACGAAGACACAAAGGGGCTGCGAGGAGTGCAATAAATGAAAAGATGTTTAACCCAACCCTAAAAAGAAAACAAGGGATACAATTCTACTTCTGTTCAAATACCTTGGAAGGAGTGGAGCTGTAAACCGGTCGATAGGCGAACCCATCTAATCCAATTGAATGAAGAAATGAAATAAACAAATAAAAACTCAATCCTAAACAAGAAACAACAGATAAATTCTCTAATCCTGTTCGAAAAATATCCTTGATGAATGTAAAACCAGACGATAGGCGAACACATTTAAATCTACTGGAGAGAAGAAAGAAACGATGAGCGAATAAAACTAAGGCGGACACGTTAGAAGTATAGAGTTGATGTAGACTTTAGAAGGAACCGGAAACCCAGTCCTAAACATGAAAAAAGGGATTAACATCTACTCCTGTTCAAAAAACCGGGGAACTCATAAGTAATCTCCATTTGAAGGTATCGAAGAACTACTTGATAAGTGGCAACAAGTCATTGATAATAATGGCGAATATATAACTGATTAAAATTCTAATCATTCGGAGAAGTTAAGAACAAATTTGAAGTAAACTAACATAGGCCAATTTTCAACGCAAAGAGCAGGGAATTGATAAGGATAATTCTACGTAGCAGACTCCAAACGCTTAGCTCCATGGAAGAAATATGACAAACATGAATCTTCGTGACCGCCAAAAAGAAAGAAAAAAACAAACAAAAGGAATATCAAAAAGAGGATTTTTCTGACGACGCCGCTTTTATTTCAACACCCGTTCTTCGGCAATGTTTATTGTTTTAAAAAAAGGGGATTATTAGAACTATGATAAAACCTATTCATATGAAAGTGAATTTAGACATTTTGTTTTTGCTATAGAATTGACAAAAATATTAAACACTATTTGGCGCCATTACCTACATCTGTATATATTCAAAACTTAAATTTTAAATAAAACTAACTTCAAGGTATATGTTATTTATATAAAACAACCTACAAGGTAATGATTTTCCAAGCATCGATGCGGCAAAAGGCAGAAAGTAGAATCAAACTCACTCGTAATTGTTCTAGCGAGACAAATTTGCTAACCATTACACCACCTCGAGGTATCCTATGATTTTCCAAGCGTAGAACGTGCGGCACAAGGCCGAAAGTATGGGGAACCCAGTTAGGATCGAACTCTCTACTCAGTCGTAATTTTTTAGCGAGACGAACTTGCTAATCATTACGCCGCCTCGAGGTGCCCATAGCGATTTTCCAAGTGTAGCTTAGATGTGGCACAAGGCCGAAAGTATGGGGCACATAGTGAGGATCAAACTCACTACTCAGTCGTAATTGTTCTAGCGAGACAAACTTGCTAACCATTACACCACCTCGAGGTATCCTATGATTTTCCAAGCGTAGCTTAGATGTGGCACAAGGCCTAAAGTATGGGGCATCCAGTTAGGATCGAACTCACTACTCAGTCGTAATTTTTTTTGCGAGACAAACTTGCTAATCATTACGCCGCCTCGAGGTGCCCATAGCGATGTTCGAAGTGTAGATTAGATGTGGCACAAAGCCGAAAGTATGGGGCACATAGTGAGGACCGAACTCACTTCTCAGTCGTAATTGTTCTAGCGAGACAACCGTTACATCGCCTCGAGGTGCCCATAGTGATTTTCCAAGCGTAGCTGAGAACTGGCACAAGGTCGTATGTATGGGCACCCAGTGAGGATCGAACTCGCTACTCAGTCGTAATTGTTCTAGCGAGACAACCTTTACATCGTCTCGAGGTGCCCATAGTGATTTTCCAAGCGTAGCTTAGAACTGGCACAAGGCCGAATGTATGGGGCACCCAGTGAGGATCGAACTCACTACTCAGTCGTAATTGTTCTAGCGAGACAACCATTACATCGCCTCGAGGTGCCCATAGCGATTTTCCAAGCGTAGCTTAGATGTGGCACAAGGACGAGTGTATGGGGCACCCAGTGAGGATCAAAATCAATACTCAGTCGTAATTGTTCTAGCAAGACAAGCTTTCTACCCATTACACCTCCTTGAGATGTACAATAACCTGCAGGGTATATGTATAAGCTGTGTTATTAAATTAAAGGGATATCATGTTTATGACTGGATTCTATTCCCAAGCGGCCCCCAATTAAGTAACCTGTATTCCAAAATCCGAAAAATCTGAAAACCGAAACACTTCTGATCACAAAATTTCGGATAAAGGATTTTCAACCTGTAATAGTGAATATATAATCCAAAGAAGGGTAATGTGCACGTGGTATGGCGTGTCGCGCTATTATTCATTTCGAGTTCTTAGGCCGAAATTAAAAAAAATGCACATTTATACGTCCAGCAGCAGCAACATGTCCATAAATATTTGGTCGGAAAGCGCACTTCGCTCATCAATTGGAAATGCATATTTTGCGTATGAATGATATCTAGTACAAATAAAACAACATCACTAACAATGCTAGAAAAATTTAAGTTTTGTTAACTTATTTAAGGCCGCATGCAAAAAGAATAAAGTAGGAAATTATTTTCAAATTCTGTTAGTCTGTCCTAAACCACCCGCCAGTCAGCTAACCTTGCATAAACAGATTATTACCTCTTCAGATCACTACAAAACAAAGTTACTAAAATACTCAAGGTAGGGAGTTACCAAAACACTCAAAATTAGGAGTCACCCAAGATAGGGAGTTAAAAAAAAAAACAAGGTAAGGAGTCACCAAAACATTCAAGGTAGGGCGTCATCAAAATACTGAATGTAAGGAATTAGTAAAAAAAATGAAGGTAGGCAGTTAACAAAACTCTCATGGTATGGAGTTACTTAAACACACCCGGTAAGGGGTCATCAAAGAATCAACGTAGTACCTTGCATAAGTACTCAAGTTAGGAAGTACCAAAACACCAAAATTAGGGAGTTAACAAAACACTCAAGGTAGAGAGTTACCAAAACACTCAAAACTGTGTGTCACCTAAACACTCAAGGTATGGAGTTACCAAAACACACAATGCCGGGAGTACCAAAAAATTCAAGCTAGGGAGTAATAAAAAAAAAAGTTAGGACCAAAACACTGAAGGTGTTGACCATGTTTGCCGTAGTCACTGAATATGGAATCCAGTGAAGTCCGTAATGTGTTCAATATCAGAGTTTGGCAGTGAAGATTCAGAGAAGGTAGCGGCTGTTAAGTAATTCTTTAAGTCTTCGATATCAGGTTGACAGTAAGGATAATTTGAGAGAAAAAACAAAATGGCTGGCTTTATACACGTCGGATTGAATATTTTGAGCTTCCTGATTGGTTAACCCTTCTATTGGTGAATAGTCAGCTCATTTTGACTGGCTCACTAGTAAACAATACACAAAAAACTACAACAGAAGGTAGGAAGTCACCAAAACACTAAAGGTAACAAAATAAAGTACTCAAAATAAGGATTTATCAAAACATACACCGTAGGGATTTAACAAAACACTTAAGGTGGGGAGTCACCAAAACACTCAATCTAGGTACTTACAAACGCACTTAAGGAAGCGAGTCCCCCAAAAAACTTACGGTAGGGATTCCCCAAAACATACAACGTAGGGCCTCACCAAAACATCTAAGGTATGGAGTTGCCGAAACACTCAGTATAGGGAGATACAAAATCACTCAAGAGTTAAGTAAAACACTCAAGGTACGAAATTACCACATCAGTCAGGTTTGGGTGTCACTAAAACACTCCAGTAAGGAGACACAAAAAACTCACGGTAGGGAGTTACTAAAAGACTCAAGGTAGGGTGTTACCAAAAGACTCAAGTTAGAAAGTCTCCAAATGACTCAAAGTAGGAAGATAATGCAATACTCAAGGTCGGGAATTACCAAAACACACAAGGTAGATTCACCAAAACATTAAAGATAGGACGTCAGCAATACAATCAATGTAGGAAAAAATTCAAGGTAAGTCACCAAAACACTCGTATTAGGGAGCTACTAAAACACTGAAGATAGGGTGTCACCATAAAACTCAACGTATTGCGTCACCAGAAAAAAAATGTTAAGAAGTACCAAAATACTCAAGGTAGGGAGTTACCACGTTACTCAAGGTAGGGAGTTACCAAAACACTCAAGGTAGAGAGTTACCAAGACAATCCTAATTTGGATTCACTAAAAGACTAACGGTAGGGAGTTACCAAATCACTCAAGTTATGGAGTAACAAAAGCACTCAAGGTATGGAGTCACCAAAACAAACAGGGAAGAAAGTTAGTAAAACACTCAAGGTACGGAATTACCACATTACTCAAGTTCGGCTGTCACCAAATCTCTAAAGGTAGGGAGTTACCAAAACACACAAGGTAGGGGGTCCCCAACCCACTCAAGATAGGGAGTCATCAAATCACTCACGGTAGAGAGTTATCAAAACACTGAAAATATGGAGTTATGAAAACACTCACGGTAGGGAGTCCCCAACCGACTCAAGATAGGGAGTCACCAAATCACTCACGGTAGAGAGTTATCAAAACAGTGAAAGTAGGAAGTTACGAAGACACTCAAGATAGGGAGTCACCAAACGGTCAAAATTGGGAGTCACTAAAAAACTAACGATACGGAGTTACCAAAAAACTCAGGGTAGGGGTCACCAAATACTCCAAATTGGGAGTCGCCAAATCCCTCAAGGTAGGCGGTCAGGAAAATACTCAAGGTATGGAATTAACTAAACACTCACAGCATGGAGTTACTTTTGCAATGAAACGCGTGTATTGACCAACGATAACACGGGGCAGACGTATTTAATTTCACGCTTTATTTCGCTTTGTTATTATCACGGTCAGTCTGTGGTGCGTCCCCCACGCTGTCTCTTGACTGATATGTTACCTGAGAGACCGCCCGACTCCTCCCTGGAACGGTTCTTTATATCTACGACTAACATGCTTCACGTTTCAACGCTTCGAAAAACGGATACAGCGGTTAGATAACGAGCTTTTGCATTCGGCAGACGGCTTGGGGAGGTAACCTGGCTTCGATGGTCTCCCGTTAAATTGTGTGCAGAGTTTATTCCGACATTAGTTTCTGATCAGAGAATTGTGTCACAGGAATGAAATAGTTGGTAGGAAGTGAAGATTATGAGGATAGGGAGGATCGCTAACAGGTGCAACCACCCCGGAACAACAGCAATTAAGTAGTGGTTCCATGCTCCTCAAAATCTAATCTCCCGATCAGAGGCCTTGTTGTAGGATTTAATTTATCATTAGAAATTGCAAATTTTAAGATCAAACCACGGCTCATGTCTACGTCATATTACGGACATACTGATCCTTCTTCGGGTATATGGTAGATAATCCTTTCACAGGTGCACAATTATTGGGAAAACTGAGAATTGATCTCGGGATTTAAGAAAGAGGTCGTCCAACTAATTCGCACACTGTTCGTCTGCTGCAGGCACCGAATGAATATGTGTCAAAATTGCAAGGTGCTATCAAAAAATTCAAGGAATTGCAGACAATAACATGCCATTTTTCAAACAAAATCAAAAAAGACATTTTTATGTTTAACGTTCTTTTTATAGATACAAGTATTTAAGTAAATCCTCTGTTTATAATAAACAGTATTAAATAACATTTACAGGCCTGAATCCTATACGGAACCGTCATTTAGCTTGACGTGCCTAACCGCTCGGCCACAAAGGATCGTTCGGTTGGCAAGGTCGAATTTACTGCTTATAAACTTCAATCTTCCATGAATCTCGTACATTCATAACTGCTCAAGGCGTATCAAATGTAAACAAATGACGTCATACATTAAGAAATGGACAAAGTCAGACAATTTATTTATTAATAACATTTTTATGTTTAACGTTCTACTTTAAATTATAATTGACTTAATTACTTGTATTTATAAAAAGAACGTTAAAAATAAAAATGTCTTTAATAAATAAATTGTCGGACTTTGTCCATTTCTTAATATATATATATATATATATATATATATATATATATATATATATATATATAGACTCGTTTCGAAAAACTCTCGAATTTTTGATTTGCAAATAATCAAATCAATCTCGAGGGAAAAAAGGTTTTAAAAAAAGAAAGAGCTACAAACACGAACTGCACAGATGCAGGTCTGAAGCCCAAAGAAAAAAACCCGATACGAGTAGACAACTAACTAACAAAAGAGCTCAATACAATCGCCATACTTTCCCTGACGATCCGTTTAGGTGAAACCTAGGTTGTTTGCGCGCGTGATATAAATGTAGAATAATGTACTATACGTTACACATTCGAACGAACCTTGATTTGATTTTCTGTCAAACACCCAAGACGGAGTGCTTTACGGTTTTTAGGGGCCTCAAACTGCCTTCCTATTTAACCGTAGCTTGACTGGAAATTGACTGAATTATCGTGACTGTTGTGGTAAACGAGCTAAAGTATGCAGAATGTAGACGCTTGGCACAGATTGGTTTTGGACATTATCGCGCATACATACTAAGTTATAATGTTTTATTTTAACCACTTCTCTTTTTTAGAGCAGTGCTTGGAAAGAAAAGGTGCAGAGTGTGATCTCGCAACATCAAAGAGGTTCCATACGTGACCATGGACTGAGCAGCAGATTTTGGCCAAGCTCAACATTGACCATGTCCGACAGCCATCATATTCCCCAGGTGTCGCTTCTTGCTACTTTTTCCTCTCAATAATCAAATACCATTTTACAAGTAACAAGATTTCCATAACAGTAATAAGATTTCAAGACGTCGAATAAACCAAAGAGAATGCGACGAGGCAGCTGCTCGCTATCACCAAAAAATGAGTTTCAGAAATGCTTACATCAATTGAAAGGACGCTGGATAAAGAATGTGGTTTCAGAAGGTGGGTATTTAGAAGGAGTTTAAATGCCGAATTGATATGTGTTGTAGTTTTTATTTATTTATAGCACTAGTTCCGATACTTTTTGATACACCCTTGTGTGACAATAGTTATGACCTTAATAATGGTACGCTTAAATTAACTCTTAACTGTTGTTTTTCTTCCTAATAGTAACGGGAGTTTTCTTTCTAACTCTTTTTTTGTTTGAGGTACTGTGGGAAGTGAAGAACTTGATTCTATTACCATTTCTCTTCTAGTTACATGTGCTATGCATTTTAGT
Organism: Acanthosepion lycidas; assembly: GCA_963932145.1. Classification (NCBI taxonomy): domain Eukaryota; kingdom Metazoa; phylum Mollusca; class Cephalopoda; order Sepiida; family Sepiidae; genus Acanthosepion; species Acanthosepion lycidas. The sequence goes on from OZ010580.1 coordinate 119,390,498, forward strand.
TGTTGCTGCTTTTGGTAATCATCAAGTTATGTGTTTTGTTTTTGTTATTGTTATTTGGCAAAGGTCTTTATGATTGTGGATCGCTAGTATGGTACTGTTATGCGTGTTCATTGCGCATATACTTTTTGTATTATTAATGATTCAAGAAAACAACAAAACTCCAAATGTGAATCAACAAGTATATATTTAAATAACATACAAGAACAAAATATACAATAATTTGTATTCAATGTATGGATTAAGGGAAAAGAAGTTGCTTCCCTTTTACTGTATTTTGATTTGTAATTGATTGTTCAAAAGAAAGTTCTCTTTAGAGAGAAATGTTCAGGAATCAATGTTAGAACAAGTCTGCTGTTAGAATAGATAACACGAAAATACAATTGATCAGAAAATGTGCTGTTTTAGAGAAATCAACAGAGTCCAGGTTGACTGACCTTGGCTGAGTCACATATATATATATATATATATATATATATATATATATATATATATATGTATATATATATGTTACAAAATTCTGTGTTTGTGTGTGCATTTGAAATGTTGTGAGTAAAGTCATAAGTTTGTGTTGACAGGCGAAATTTCCTGGACTCTACTGGCGGCTTGTGAAAAAGTCGTCTCTTTTAAAGCTACAGATAGGCCCCCAGCGAAACCGCGGGAAAAGTTGATTTTGCACTAAAATATGTGATTGGTTTAAAATTGACCAATCGCTAAATTTGTACTAACGAAACAAGTAAGCAAGTTCAAAACCGAAAAATTCAAAGCAACGATTGCGATGGCTAAATTGTCCTATAGAGAGGCAGTATTGATTTATTAGCCAATTGCAGAGGAATAAAATGTGGGCGTGGAAAAAAACATAGCAGTCGCTACAGTACTTCCAAACTGTTTAGGAATAACGTCAAAACATCCTCCCTCTCCACATCTATAGGTAAAACATACAGATGCATGTTAGAATTTCTTCCTAGCCAGTAAGAAAGGCGACTTCTCGATCTTATCCACTTAGTTCTATTCTTTGTTGGAGTGAGAATGTTGCTATTGTTTCTATGTACCCGCCCTTTGTGTGTTAACACAATTCTTAGTTTGTGAACATTTTTCCTTATTATTACTGCTTTGACTTGTCCATATTGTTTGTTTTGTATTATTTTTAACCTGTTCTTTTATTTCTTTTTTTATTGTTTAAATCGCAAACTTTTTTTTTTCTATGGGCAGCATTTTCGGGATCAAAATTTGCTGGTACCTCACCAAATTTTATGTGACAAAAAGTAAATTTAAAAATAAAAATAACAGAGGAATGGTTAAAGGGAGATAACCTTGGATACGAATATGGGACAGAATATTAACATTGCTAATTCTCCTCCCATTTGCAGACCCAGGTTGATCTATTCTAAATACTTGATATAATGCAAAAATATCCCAATGATAAAATCAGTCAATAACTATTTATAACTATTTCTACTGGGACATATGCATGCAATTACAAGTAATTGATAGTAATATTTTAAATTTTGAAATCATATTTATTTTTGTCATATGAACTTTTTGAAACTCTTTCTTAATCATTCCGCCGCAGATATTCCCTTCCGTCGCGGATATTCCCTTCCGCCGCAGATATTCCCTTCCGCCGCAGATATTCTCTTCCGCCGCAGATATTCCCTTCCGTCGCAGATATTCTCTTCCGCCGCGGATATTCCCTTCCGTCGCGGATATTCCCTTCCGCCGCAGATATTCCCTTCCGCCGCAGATATTCCCTTCCGCCGCAGATATTCCTTTCCGTCGCAGATATTCCCTTCCGCTGCAGGTATTCTCTTCCGTCGCAGATATTCCCTTCCGGCGCAGATATTCTCTTCCGCCGCGGATATTCCCTTCCGTCGCGGATATTCTCTTTCGCCGCAGATATTCTCTTCCGCCGCAGATATGAAGACCGCCGAACCATTTGGGAAACACTAGTAAAGTAAATTCTGTTTGTTAGTCATTTCTGCAATTTCATGGCCAATTACTCTACATAGTATAAAAGGTACGATATGTTGTCTTTATGACGCAGTAGATTCATTTGTTTGACTCAATTTTAAATAAATAATTTGAGAAAACGATTGTCTATTGAAGATAGTTTCGAAAGTTTTGAAATAGTTTGACGCTGTTCAGGACATTCATATTAAAGTCTAGATATGACGAGGCTACTTAAGATTATGACACGAGTTCTTGATTATGACCTCAAAGTTATGAGCCATCCACAGAAAAAAAATGGCGCTCGTAAATTGACTGTAATTGTTATCTATAGTTTGTTTTTTTTATTTACAAATATCAAGTTTGAAAGTATGCTTACGCGCTAGATAACTCCGTATTATTACGAATTGGAAAAAAACATTTTTTCAGAAGTTTGAATTCATCACTGATGTAAGCGCAGTTTCAAACTTCACATTTGGTAATAAAAACAATGTTCAGACAACTCTTTAAAAAGGAATATTGCTTGCTTCTATTAACCCTATTTACGATCATTTAACTGAAGTCAATGCAATTTCCACTATCTCTCCGCACGCGATTATCCTCCTCCTATTTGAGTGAGGTGTGACGAAAAGATTTTTCGCTACACCTAAAACAGTATATATATATATATATATATATATATGAGTTTTTAGACGGATCTGTCATTACCTCATCAGAGGTTATCAGCATATGCATATATATATATATATATATATATATATATATATATATATATATATATATATTGAACAATAAAAAAAAATTAAAAAATTAAAATCTTCAGACACACTGGGTTGTAGATTAATATTCTTTCGTTTTTTTTTATTATTATTCCATTTAGATTCCTCGACTAGTTTCGGCCGAAATGGCCATCATTGGGAGGAGAAATATTTCTGCTTGCTGCTAGCACTAAACTACAGAAATGAATGTCTTGATGGAGAAAATGAACTTTTGTCTGTAGTTTTCATTTGTTTTCTATATATATATATATATATATATATATATAGGTGGCCTGACGATTGCGTCTATTATGAAACAGCCTGTCGCATTTATGTGTTGACTTCAATGTTCACTTTTATTTAATGAAACGTGTATATATATATATATATATATATATATATATATACATATATATATCTCAATAAATATATATATATATATATATATATATATATATATATATATATATATATATATATATATATATACATATATATATATATATATATATATATATATATATATATATCTATGCAGGGTCTAACAAAATTGTCCAAGTCATGTAAGAGCAGGGGTAACTGTCCGTCCCACAAAATGTTCCATATCTAAAAATAAAATAAAAAAACACTAAACTAATTGCGTTTCTTTTTTCCATGTTTTCAGATAAGACTTTTAGCCATCTTGACACCAATTTGTCGCACTGATCATTGAAAAACCCTTTAAATTATTCAGCTAGAAAGAGAACACCTTAAAAACACTTTGTGTTAGCCGCACTGTTTCTCAAGTGGTGAGAGGATATGGATCATACAGGCCTTTAGTAAGGGTCTCAACCTTTTATACTCTGACTTCCATCTTCAAAGTCCATTCAAAAACCATTTAAGAGAACGCTGAATAAGTATAAGGGTACGGTAAAGAGAAAAACTGGATGAGTATGTCACAGCAGGAAGAGGGATCATCATTTCAACTCAAACAACTAAAGAGATCAATTAGAAAAGATCCAACTCAATCCATATGACCCTTGGCACGTGAGAAAGGAGTTTCGGTCCAAAGAACAGTGAAAATTTGAAAATGAAGTCGTACGTGAAAATTGTGGGGTCCATTGTTATTCCAGGACAGGAAAGTTAGAATGTTAGAGAGGGCGAGGATAATTTTGAATGAACTGGAAATGATCCTGGTATATATATATATATATATATATATATATATATATATATGAAATTTGTTTCGATCCTTCATTTATGATCGATTTCATCATGAAACTTCTGTTAAACTTTGTAATTATACATTCTTATGAGTCAAATAGTGTTATAAAACCTAGGGGAATTCCAGTAAGATAGCTTTAATCATTTCTAAGTTACCACGATTCAAATCTTAATCTAACAATTCAACAATTTACAAGATTTGGGCAATTTTGCTGTTACACCCGGTATATATATATATATATATATATATATATATATATATATATATATATATATATATATTAAGAAATGGACAAAGACCGACAATTTATTTATTAAAGATATTTTTATGTTTAACGTTCTTTTTATAGATACAAGTATTTAAGTAAATGCTCTGTTTATAATAAACAGTATTAAATAACATTTACCGGCCTGAATGTCCGAGAAATTTTCATAGAAATATTCGTCCTTTGACAGGATTCGAACCTGCATCCTATACGGAACCGCCATTTAGACCGGCGTGATAACCGCTTCGGCCACAAAGGATCGTTCGCTTTCCATAGATACGTAAACCAGACTAGGCGAAATCATCTTCCGTTTTAAATTTAGACACCCCCACCTTACCCTGACTTGACATCTATGAATGTAACTCTATACTGAGACAAATTATTACCACCCTACACCCCTTTTCTATTTAAACAATCGCTCTAGCCGTTACCATGGAAATTTTGATTTCAATAATGAATATGCTATTAAAACACGTAAAAGTTATTACCAAAAAAAATTCGCTTGAAGATGGAACAGAGCCTACTTTAATTCAATTTAAATCAAATAATTATATTGAAGTTTTCGGCTCTTGTTTTGAAACATGAGTACTCTTATGTAGCATGTTGGAATCATATTTTTAAATAAATAATTATATATATATATATATATATATATATATATATATATCGAGCACTATTTTTTAAAAATAATAACAAAGTTCTAACTTTGGATTATTTACCTAACCAGTTCTTTCCTATTTTCTATATATTTTCACACACACACACACACACACACACACACGCACACACACACACACACATATATTTTTACACACACACACACATATATATATATATATATATATATATATATATATATATATATATATATATATATAGCGAGAGAGGCGATGGGTTTTGTGAATGCTCCTGTGTTATCGTTGTTATTAATAACACCGATAGAGGAAGTTGTTTAGATTTTCTTTTCTTTTCTTTTTTTTTTCTTTTTTTTTTTTTTGTAAACGGAATTGATTGGAAAGCGACGCAAATATTGCAGAAAGGAAAAAAGCAGAAAGAGTGAAACGGAGATTTTGGTAAAAAAAAACAAAAAAAAAACTGTTTCACCGGAGAAGTCATTTCGCCTTATTGACGATTATGGCGCTCATCATGTTGACGGCTCCGATTACTTACCCTCACCGTCGCGCGCCCTTTCGCCTCCTCCTTCTCCTTCTCTGCCTTCATCTTATTAATGCTCGTCTCCATTTTGTTCATATCGTTGCTCCATGCCTGGTTTTTGCTTTGTCTTCTCGTTCATAAGTCAATATCATTATTACACTGAGGCATTCTACGAGTAAACCTTTGTTTCATTTTATCTTACTCTCGCATTGTTTCTTTCTTTCTTCTTAATTGTTTTCTTTCTATCTTTTTTTTCTTTCTTTGGTTATTTATTCCTTTTCTCTTCGTCTTCGTACATATCCAGTTATTTGATATTTTCATTTGTTTGTTTGTTTGTTTGTTTGTTTGTTTCTTCTTTCTTTCTTTCTTTCTTTCTTTCTTTCTTCTTCTTCTCCAATTGCATTTTCTCCTTTAAATTTCCCCCTCCTTCTTTTTCTTACATATTTCTTTCTACGCACCTCTCTACTTAACGAAAGGCAACATCGTTACAGTTGCCTACGAAAAACTGCTATTCTTACCAGAAGTTAAAATATTAGGTTGGTGCAAAAATAATGACGTAATAATGTCGTTTTTTGACGTTTTTTTTTAACGTCAAAAAACGACATTATTACGTCATTATTTTTGCACCAACCTAATAAATCTTTTAAATAATAATAATAATAATGATAATAATTAATATTATTATTATTATTCTTATTATCATTATTATTATTATTATTATTATTATTATTATTATTATTATTATTATTATTATTGTTAAAATTTCGTTTAATTCATCCGTCAATTGATACTTGATTAGTATTTACTCTTTTTAAAAACAAAATGGACAAGAATTTAAATTGTTAACTATTTTTCTGTTGCTATTGCTTTTTCAGCGTATACAAGAGATGCCAGGAAAACATTAAACACCGTTAACTTACTTAATACTAGCGAAACCAATCCTCAAAGATATTTGGCAAATATTACAAGGATTGGTAATCCCAGCGAACTATTCGGGCAAAAGCATTATTGCAGTCGGCAAGAATATTTATAAAAATCAAAGGAAGCGAGGGAGAATGATAGAAAGAAAGAGACAAGGTTAAAAGAAAGAGTATAACAGCCACCGAGAGAGAGAGAGAGAGAGAGAGAGAGAGAAAGAATGAGAGTCAGAGAATAGACGAGTAAGAAAGATTTAAAGAAAGAAATAGAGAAATGAGAGAAATTATTTAAAAAGACAAATGGATTGAGATGGATATAGAGAAAAAAAAAGAATTGAAGAAGAAAGAAAGAAAGAAAGAAAGAAAGAAAGAAAGAAAGGAAGGAAGGAAGAAAGAAAGAAAGAAAGAAAGATCACTTGATGTGCAAGATAAAGAAAAAGAAAAGAAGTAGTCAACTAGCGACAAAGAATGAAAGAAATAAATGAATAAGTGGATGTGGAAGAAGAAGAAGAAGAAGAAGGAGTGAAAAGAAGAAGAAGAAGAAGAAGAAGAAGAAGAAGAAGTGAAAAGAAGAAGAAGAAGAAGAAGAAGAAGAAGTGAAAAGAAGAAGAAGAAGAAGAAGTGAAAAGAAGAAGAAGAAGAAGTGAAAAGAAGAAGAAGAAGAAGAAGAAGAAGTGAAAAGAAGAAGAAGAAGAAGAAGTGAAAAGAAGAAGAAGAAGAAGAAGAAGAAGAAGTGAAAAGAAGAAGAAGAAGAAGTGAAAAGAAGAAGAAGAAGAAGAAGTGAAAAGAAGAAGAAGAAGAAGAAGAAGAAGAAGTGAAAAGAAGAAGAAGAAGAAGAAGAAGAAGTGAAAAGAAGAAGAAGAAGAAGAAGAAGTGAAAAGAAGAAGAAGAAGAAGAAGAAGTGAAAAGAAGAAGAAGAAGAAGAAAGAAGAAGAAAGAAGAAGAAGAAAGAAGAAGAAGAAGAAAGAAGAAGAAGAAAGCAATAACTAAGGAAAGAAAGAAAGAAAGAAAGAAAGAAAGAAAGAAAGAAAGAAAGAAAGAAACAAATGAAAATATCAAATAACTGGATATGAACGAAGACGAAGAGGAAAGGAATAAATAGCCAAAGAAAGAAAAAAGATAGAAAGAAAGAAAATAATTAAGAAGAAAGAAAGAAAAAAGAAAGTAATAAATCCATAAATAAAGAGAAGAATGGAGAGAAAGAAAGAAAAAGAAAAAAGATTTGTGAAAAGGATCAATGAATAGAGGTAGAAAGAAAGATAAAAAAAAGAAGAAAGACGGAAGAAAAAATAAAGAGAGAAAGAAAAGGAATATGCGAAAAAGATAAATGAGTAGATATAGAAAGAAAGAAAGAAAGAAAGAAAGAAAGAAAGAAATAAGGCAGGGAAATAGAAAGGCAAGAGTGAAGAGAGAGGAGGCGAAGAAGAATGAACGAGGAAGGACGAATAGGAAAAAGGAAGAACGAAATGAAGATATAGAGGAAGAGTAAAAAATAATGCCAAAGCAGAAAACAAAACGGATGGAAGGAAGGGAGGAAGGAAGGAAGGAAGGAAGGTAGAGAGGAAGGAAGAGAAGAAAGAAGGAAGGAAGGAAGGAAGGAAGGATGGAAGGAAGGAGGGTAGGAAGGAAGGAGGGAAGGAGAGAAGGAGGGAATGAGGGAAGGAAGGAAGGAAGGAAGGAGCGAAGGAAGGAAGGAAAGAAGGATGGAAGGAAGGAGCAAAGGAAGGAAGGAAAGAAGGAAAGAAGGAAGGAAGGAGGAGAGGAAGGAAGGGGGAACGAAGGAAGGAAGGAAGGAGGAGAGGAAGGAAGGGGGAACGAAGGAAGGAAGGAAGGAGGAGAGGAAGGAAGGAGGGAACGAAGGAAGGAGTGAACGAAGGAAGGAAAGAAGGATGGAAGGAAGGAGCGAAGGAAGGAAGGAAAGAATGATGGAAATAAGGAAGGAAGGAGGAGAGGAAGGAAGGAAGGATGGAAGGAAGGAGCAAAGGAAGGAAGGAAAGAAGGATGGAAGGAAGGAAGGAGGAGAGGAAGGAAGGGGGAACGAAGGAAGGAAGGAAGGAGGAGAGGAAGGAAGGAGGGAACGAAGGAAGGAGTGAACGAAGGAAGGAAAGAAGGATGGAAGGAAGGAGCGAAGGAAGGAAGGAAAGAATGATGGAAATAAGGAAGGAAGGAGGAGAGGAAGGAAGGAAGGAGCGAACGAAGGAAGGAAAGAAGGATGGAAGGAAGGAATGAAGGAAGGAAGGAAAGCGAGAAATTGTGCGAAAAAAGAAATGGATAGTGATAGAACGAAAGGAAAAGGAAATAAAAAGAAAGAAAAAAATGAAGAGAGAAAGAAAAAAGAAGCAAGAAAGAGAGAAAATAACAGAAAATGAAAGTAAGAAAATAGTTTAGTAAATAAGAATATAGAAAATGATAAAAAAATATAAAGAAATCTTGTTGTCACTCGTTCCCCACAAAAATAAAAAATAAAAAAAAAAACCCAAAAGATACACCCCCAAAATGCTGCCAGAATGAAAAGTAATAATAATAATAATAATAAATACCGATATATTCGTAGGGACACAGTTTAAAATTGACTATTGTGAGCATCGTTAACGGAGCACTTGAAACAATTCCGAAGAGAGGATTGTAAAAGAATTTGGAAGAATTGTCAAATCTGGAGAAGGAGACAAAAAATAAAAAAACAAAAGCAAAAATAGAATACTTAGCAAACAGATAGAATCATGCGGCGACATTCTGTCACCTGATCCCAATTGAATCCCACTGGTGAATACAAACAACACGATCTATCAACGAATGGGAGCAATCCCGAGGGAGAAAAAAAATACGATCCAAAATCAGGCGGCTAAGAAAGTCTCCCATGATATTCGCTTCCAAAAATTTCTTTGTGAGGCAAAAGACGAAACGATTAAAACAAAACTAAATAAATAAACATCGGCATTGTTTTTTTTTTGTTTGTTTGTTTGTTTTTTCTCGTTCTCAGGTGCTATTTAAGAAATCTTTGTTTAGTTTGGCACAAGGCCATAAATATGTGGAACCCAGTGAGAATAGAATTAATAGCTCAATTATAAAGATCAACCAGACTAACTCCTTAGCGTTTACTCCCCTCTTGGAAGTGATCAGGTTCTAATAATAATGATGGAACGAGGAGAGACATTTCAAAATATTTATATTAGTCAATATCGTCAGAATTCCAAACAGAATGTAGAATCGGTACGGCTTGAAGTACTTGTTGCCACATGATCTCAAAATATACGAAGAAGAATCTTTTTTTAAAAATAAACCTAAAGATAAAACAATAAGATTATAGTAAACTCTGATTAACAACAACAATAAAATCAATAATAATAATAATAATAATAATAATAATAATAATAAAAATAGGTCAACACATTATTATACGAAAACCCGTATTTTCAATGTGATTTTTGACCGTACGAGAGGTCAAACGATTTATTCCTGTTGTCGTAAACAATGCTGAGTATCATGAAGCGGGCTTCGATTTATCAAACTGGACACTTACCGAGGTCTCAAAAGATAACTTTAGAAATCTAGGTGCCAGTCGTGCCTCTCGTTTTTAGAGCACTTGGAACCGTTTCGAAGAGACTAGCAATCCGAATAAAAACAAAATAAGGATCCGATAAAGAAAATCCCGACCATCTAGAAAGCGAATACTGAGGAGAGTGCTGGTGCATTATGTGCACTTGCTGTCACTTGACATCTATTGTAAACCAATAATTGCTGTTGCAAAAAAAAAAAAAAAAAAAAACTCAATACTACTACTACTACTACTACTACTACTACTACTATAAAAAAGTTCTCTGGAATTCTTAGATTCAATGCGATCACCCAGTCTAGGCCAGGAGACCGGATCTAGTGGGCGTAAACAAGACCAAAATTTGCTAAAAGGTGGATTGCTGTTAGGGGTGAACAACGGATTAGATCCGAAAGAAAGTGAATCATAGGTAAATATTATAGGTAAATATTATAGGTAAATATTATCTCAACCTTGCTTGAGGACAGAAGAAGTTGAGGAACGAGAAGATGACAGTAGTGCCAGTTCTGATCCGAGCACTCGGAAGAAGTTGGAGAGACTATAAATTTGGAGAAGAATAGGAAATAGATCCATATCATGGGGATATTTTAATCAATAATAATAATAATAATAATAATAATAATAATAATGGAGTACTGAGGAGACTTGTTGTCACTTCATCTACATTGCGAAGGAAAGAATTCAGAGATAATAAAGTTTATGCGCTGGTAAATATGTATTATTTTTATAATAATGATTGCTACTACGATTTTAGTCTACATTCCTTTCGCTTCGATAACGAAAGAATTTTCAGGATAGCAGTATTGCTTCTATGACTGCAGTTAGCTACTGTCGCTTCTGCCAAACGTGTCGTATTGTTTGTATTAATATTATTACTACAATGTTAGAATCACCAGATTATCATTTTCATGGCCACGACTGTGCTTCCATAGTTGCAACTATCTCACACTTTAGTCGTCGCTAGGGATATATATCTAAGTTTCACGTGTAATTTTAGGCGCTTTTTTAAAAAACGCGTTCACGCATATGGAAAAGTGTATGTGAACAAAAAGCCGCAAATATAGCTCTCCACCTTGCAAGCATCTATCTTACACTGTTCATCTATCTATCTATCTATCTATCTATCTATCTATCTATCTATCTTATGTTCATATCTATCTATTGATCTATCTTATTCTGTTCATGTCTATCTCTCTTATTCTGCTCATATCTATCTATCCATCTATCTATCTATCTATCTATCTATCTATCTATCTATCTATCTATCTATCTATCTATCTATCTGTTGATGGGAAAATGATTTAGAAGTCTATTAATGTGTATTAAAAAATTCTTAATTTTTTTAAAAAATAGGTTCCTTTTATATACATTCAAAAAAGGAATATACAAATAATCTCTCTCTCTCCCTACGCACACGCACACACACACACGCACGCGAGTGCACAAACACATACTTAAATACACATAAACACGGACATACGCACTCACAGATATATATATATATATATATATATATATATATATATATATATATATATATATATATATATATATATATATATATATATATAGTGCTTGCAAACTAGTACTTGTTCGCGCAATTGGTATAGAGTAAAGATCTAACTACGATAGCGAACTAGTTTGTGTGAGTGGCCGCGTTCATTTGTGTGTGTGTGTATATATATATATATATATATATATATAACGGTAGATTGGTATGATGCAAGGCATTTTTAGTGGTGATCCTGAAGTGGCTGATTCTTACTATAAAAACAAATTGGTCTAGAAGACAAAATTGACAAACATCACGTGGCACGCTAGATGCTTTTTACATACATCATCTATATATATATATATATATATATATATGTGTGTGTGTGTGTGTGTGTGTATGTTGTTTTTTGTAGGAGGATTAATGCAGCATAGTTGTATATCTACAGACAGACACACATATATGCACGAACGCACGCATAAATAAATACACACGAGCACGTATATATAGTTACGAACAAGCATATATACTCATTAATAAAAACACGCGCGCAAACACACTCACACTCACACACACACACATATATATCGTCACACATATTCATTCGGTGCCTGCAGCAGACGAACAGTGTGCGAATTAGTTGGACGACCTCTTTCTTAAATCCCGAGATCAATTCTCAGTTTTCCCAATAATTGTGTACCTGTGAAAGGATTATCTACCATATACCCGAAGAAGGATCAGTATGTCCGTAATATGACGTAGACATGAGCCGTGGTTTGATCTTAAAAGTTGCAATTTCTAATGATAAGTTAAATCCTGCAACAAGGCCTCTGATCGGGAGATTAGATTTTGAGGAGCATGGAACCGCTTCTTAATTGCTGTTGTTCCAGGGTGGTTGCACCTGTTAGGGTCTCAGCTCTGGGCAAATACTGAGCACCCCTCAAACAAAGAAAGATATTGTCATAGTAGAAATACCAGGAATACATTTTATTTTAAAAAGAATGACCAATTACACCTGTTTGTCGGAAAATGATTAACGATAAAATTTATCTGTAGGTGAAGGCATACAAATGTGTTCAAAACATTTAGATTTTGCCATTAAAAAAACTCTTAGTTGTTGACATGCCGCTAAAATATCAACCAAGCAATTGAAATTTATATTTAATTGTCTAAAGCTTTATCTACTAAATGATTCTGCTTAAAAATAAATCATATTTTCAAATATTTTTTAATCATTTCATCCCGAGCAAAATAATAAAACCGTAAGACGCAAGTTATCTTTTGTTTTACATGTGTAATTGACCGATAAAAACATGTAATATATATTGGTGTGTTGCATACTAGTTGTCAGCGAAAGTAAATGAATTTTTCTTCTATTTGCCTTGTGACTTCAGAACGTTGGCGATTATGGCACTCCACGACTTCCTATCCTTTGCAATCTCTTAGCAAATTTTGATTAAGTCAAATTAAAATTCCCGCCTTCTATGGTGTTCATTTTTGTACAAATACCCTTGAGAGTAGGTATGGATCCATATATCCCCCAATTATTGGGTAAATAGCTAAATAGACAGGACCCCGTTGTGAGTATGCCAATGTAGTAGAATTAATTTCCTAAACTCAAAAGTGTGTATAGCCAACAAAAAATTAATCTTACACCATTTTGTGTAAGAAATCATGTTAGTTCACTGATAATAACGAAATAAAAAGCGCGCGAAAAGTTCAGATTTATAGTTTCATCCTGAAGAAATAAGTAATTTTTTGTGTTTAGAGTCTAACGTGTGGAATTTAGGCAAGTATTAAAACGTTTTTTTTTTGTAAAATATTATTCATTATCTTGAGTTCAGTGGGTACCTTCCTCATTAACCTATCTATCGCTATTTCCAGGGAAAGTATTCAGAAGAACTAGATTCCTTAGTTTCACCGGTTCTAACCTTCACCACTAAGACCCGTCATGCCACGCCCATTATGCCAAACCAACACTTCGATTAACAATTCCTAGCCATTATCTATTACACCCCACTCACATCCAAGCTTACAACACCTGGTATTCACAAGCGGTCAACCCTCTATGTACTAACCAGGCTCGACGTTGCTTAACTGCGGTGATCGTATCTGAAACGGAACCGGTGTTTCAACGTGATATGGCCGTAAGCCGTCTTAAAATGTATCTTAATGCACTGCGCATACAGGGTGCGATGGGAAAATTGTCGTCATTTTATATTTGAATTTCGGGTATACGCGTTATTTGTTTTGTTTTTTTCTTTTTTTTTTAAATTTATTTTGTCGTCTGCTCAGTAGATTTGCGAGAAAAAGTGCATCATGGCGCAATTCAGTCCGCCAGAAATTTGGAAACGGCATGCTGTACTGCTTGGCATTCGCACCGGAATCTCCATTATGAACATTTCGGCGTGTTTGATTATCAATCTGAGACGGCAGTGCTGAGGATTCGGAAAGAGTTGGATGTGTTTACTGGTCATTACGAAGGTGTTTCAAGTGATCGCTAGTGACTGCGACCTTATGTCTCGATTCATCTTCTCACAGGGCCTCAGGCTCAACAAGGAGGCCTAAATCAAATGCCTTGAGGAGGTAGTTCTGCCCTGAGTCAAGAGCGTGGCTGCTAGAAGAACATGTGTCTAGCAACAGGACTCTGCGCCATGTCACACAAACAGGAGAACATAGTCATGGCTGTCAAACAATTTATGCGACCAAATCACCTCCTAGCTATCTCCGCAAACTGCGACCTCTTTGATTATTGTGTGGGGGCACAGTTGGGCAAGAGACCAACAAAACTCCTTGTAACACCAAATATGAACTGAAGGTAAGAATTATAGCAACATTCACCAGCTTAAACAAAGAGACCGCCCAGAAGAGTTGCAGGAGATTCCGAAGTCGTCTGGAGGCCGGGTTGGAAGCCAATGTTTAATTTCATCGAATAAATCTACTCTTTAGTCTTTCAAGATATTTTTGTGTAATTTTGGTGAAAATACCTGTTTAAAATGAAATGTCAGTGTCCTTTTCATTTTTTGCGTAATTTAGACGACAATTTATCCATCGCTCTCCGTGTATGTATAATCCTTGTTGTTTAAGCGAAAGTAAACACATCACAGATATAGCAAAATATTCGATTACTGTGTTTAAAAAAGCAAAATACATAACCACCACCCATAACAGAACGTTTAAAAACTGCAAATAAACTTCTGCTGACAAATTATAGCGTTATCATTATTATTATTATTATTATTATTAACATCAACACACGTATTGATGTAATAACCACTTGCTTCTTTATGCACAGTTGCTAAATCTGCTACTGCTGCGGGGTTTACTATTGCCGCTATACTCTGCGGTTATTTTGTACCGAGCAGACGGCCTCCCCATCCTTCCATTGACACTGTCTTTCAGTCGAATCAGCCAACCAATTGCGTCTCGTGGAAGCGCCAACCATCGGACACCAACGACCAGCCAACCAGCCAGCTAACAGGTTAGCTTTGCGTTTGAATATTAATAAGGTTGAAACTCATGAATATTCATGAGATCGCTGTAGCTTATGTGAGAGGTTTTTGGTTGGAGACCACAGTAGCTCCCCCGACTGAGAGAGAGGACAGAGGCCGGGATAGTTTTACTATCGGTAGAACCTAAATCCGTTAAGGTGAGTAGAACCATTTCATATACTTCATTTTATTTGTCTTCTTTTTTTTTTTAATTTTTGTTAATTTTCTCACCTTTATTTTATTTATTTATTTATTTTTTTGCTTTCCCTGTTTTAGACTTTCAAATGAAAAAAAATTGCCAAAAAAAAAAAAAAAAAACTTGTTAAGGAAACTTATCTTTTCCATATAGTATATAATTTTTTTTTATCAGTTTCTCAAAAACAGTCTAGTTTAAGGGAGTTTGTTAGTTTCTTCCATACTTATAAAAAGAAGATTGCTAATTTTGTATTTCTATGTAAATATACACGCAGGTAGATTAAGGACAGTGACAAGAAAGATTATATTGACAAAAACAAAATGATGTGATTTGTAACAAAAATTCTTCTATCGATAAGGTTACGGACATTGTGATACATTATTATACCTATATGTATATATCTAAATAGTTGTATTGAGACAGTGAGTACGCAATAAACTTCTTTCCCCTGATACAAAGCGACAGTCGTCGGGTAACATGAGAAAACAGAATTGCATTTAGCCGAATGCGGTACAAAAGAGGTTGTTAAGTATTTCAAATGCAGACCCCTTTTACTTTATGATATACATGCATATATATATATATATATATATATATATATATGTTAAAAACGAATGAATTTTACTCAGCATGAAACTGACATTTGTGGTGTTATTTTATGCGCTTAATACTTTGTAGCTCTGCTTTTTTAAAAATGTTTTTAAACTACCATTGCGTATAATTTGTCATTATATATATATATATATATATATATATATATATATATATATATATGCGTGTGCAGGCGTGTGTGTGCGTGTGTGTGTGTATGTAATTTATATATATATATATATATATCCCAAAATATATGTATATGCATATGTGTGTGTGCGTGTGTGTATGCGTGTGTGTACGTATTTTGCCTGAGACTTAGTATATTCATCTCTCATTAGTACCCTTTATGAAAGGCAAGAAACTAATTTTCCCTTAAGATCTAGTCATATACACAGTAATGGACAAATTGGGTACTATTTGGGCACTCTTAATCAACTCCATGATGACTCAACGATAAATGCTATTTAAGGTCCTACAGGATATCACAATGATCTATTCTATTGGGAGAAACTTCAGTATATATATATATATATATATATATATATATATATATATATATATATAATGAAACCTTCTCCGTGTTATATATGTGTGTGTGCGTGTGTGCGTGTGTGCGTGCGTGCGTGTATATATATATATATATATATATATATATATATGATCATCGAAATGAAACTATGTAGAGTCTGATCTACCACAATGATATTTTCTGTTGGGAGAAACTTCAGTATATATATATATATATATATATATATATATATATATATATATATATATAATGAAACCTTCTTCGTGTTATATATATATATATATATATATATATATATATATATATATATATATACGCCACATACACAAACACACACATATGTATATATATATATATATATATATATATATATATATATATATATATATATATATATATATATATATGATCATTGAAATGAAATGTAGAGTCTGATTAGTACCACTTTCGACTGTTAGGTGTTGTAAGTTTGGAGGAGAGTTTGGTGTAATGGCTCGGAAGTGGAAAATTGTAGAGTTGAGTTCCAATTCAAGTCTGGTTTGATAGCTTCACCTTGGAAAGGTACCATTTCATCATTTCCTCCACAGCTTTGCGTTAATTTGGAAAACTTGGAGCAGTAAAATCATTCTTATCTTTCCAGAGATTCTCACAATTATAAAATATTTCCTGGCGTTTAATAACCTGTAAAAGGTGGATTTTCCTTAACCCCCAACTCCCCCCCACCAAAAAGTTAATCAATCAATATGTATGCGCATATATATATATATATATATATATATATATATATATATATATATGGAGAGACAGAGAGAGAGAGAGATAGTCAGCTCTAATAGCATTTTGTGAATATACAAATATATATATATATATATGTGTGTGTGTGTGCATCTATGATTAGACCAATACTTGTTTGATTATTGTTTAAAAGCATGAAACTGACTTCCCCAGTGTGGTTTATCCCTATATCAACATTTCTATATCTATAAATAAATAAATATATATATATATATATATATATATATATATATATATATATATATATATATATATATATATATATATGTATTAGTCGTAGTAGTAGTAGTAATCTTTTAAGTATAAGAAACTATACTCGTTCCGAAAACCTTTGGTGTCTTGATTTGGAAATAATCAAAGCAATACCGAAGGGGGGGGGGGAAAGGTATATATAAAAAAGAAAGAACCAAGAACATGTACGTTAGCCGAAAATAATCGTCTAGAATCCAAACCAAAAGTCCAAAGAAAAAAAAAATGACACACGTACGCAAAACAACTAAATAAAGTGCTCAATACAATAAGTAGAGTAGACGTCTTTTTTCTTTTTTACCTTTTAGCCAGCCTACCCTGGCGATCCGCTATGGTGAAACCGTGGTAGTTTGTCTGGGTCTATAAATATATATATATATATATATATATATATATATATATATATATATATATATATATATATATATATAGATAGATAGATGGCGACTGCTCGGATGGTACCCAGACAACAAGAATGTGCTACTAGATTGGCAACTAGGTCTCACTGTTTTACTATTGAACCAGCCAGATGCAAACGCCCCTTCTACGCTAACGGATCTTTTTCTTGCACTTCCAACCTGTGCAACTCCTTTCCGGTTTCTTTCTTCCCCGGTAACTCCCATCCTCAAGAATTTAAATTCAACGTCAATTTCCATGTACTTTTCTCTTAAACCCTGTTCCTTTTTTTGACTCTTCATGTATCCTTCTCTTTTCAATCTTCTCATTCTCATTCACTACCTGTAGCCTCCCCACCCCCGCCGCGTTCTAGTGGCACTTCCCGCTTGTTAGTGATTGTAAAAAACGATACGAATGTATCCTATCACTCAAACTGACAATTTTTGAAAAATACTACGTCTTCATTCAGCAAAGATACTTATTCGGACTATGTACTGACTGGCTTAAATGAGAGGGTTTCTGCTTGATAAAGATCGTAGTCCCATTAGGAAACTTAGAATTCATTCTCTTCGTCAGGAATAAGGAAGTCTGGCAACAGAAAGAACACTTATATTCAGAATCAGGGAAAGATAGCTAGATGTCGTTGGACACATAATGAAGGAAAGCTTCGAAAATTTAACCCTCACGGGGCATATTGAGGGCCCGAGAGACTGGAGAAAGCAACGAGCTCCTTAACTGACGAGCTTGTGCGAATTAGATGCCGGAAAGTGGTTCAGAAGACTTAGTAAATGGGAAGAAAAAAACTGCTAATGGACTATCATGTTGAGGAGAGCTATCATCGGCTATATACTGAAGGGATCTGGTAGATACAAGAAGCGGTTTGCTTATGTACAGTGAACGGTAAATATTGACATGAGACAAAAGAAAAACACCGATTCTTAGTTAAACCCCATCACCAAAATCTAAGAAAAAAAAACCCCAAAACTCGAGATTTAAAATCTTGAAAATAAATCCCGAGTTCAAACTCTCACACAATCACGCACTCATGCAGGCAAGCAAGAGAAAAAGGGGAAGACAGCTGACCACTTACTTGACGTGCTTGTATGAGTGGATGACAGAACGGGTAAGCGGGGTCTTTAGCGAAGGGAGAAAAATGCTAAGAGCTACACGAGATAAGAATTTGTAGACGGCAACGATCGTCCATGTCTCGAAGTGACGCGGTAAATAAAATAAGAGCCGCTTACGGTCACATCTTGCTAAAAGCATCGGTTCTAGTTCGATCTCAGAAGTTAAGCAATGTTGAAACAGGTCAGTACTTAGATGGGAGGGGTGAGTATTAAAAAGGTCAGTACTTAGTTGGGGGGAGTATTAAACAGGTCAGTACTCAGATGGGGGGGTAGTATTAAACAGGTCAGTACTTAGATGGGAAGCAGTATTAAAAAGGTCAGTACTTAGATGGAAACAGTGATTATTGAAACAGTGGATACTGTAAGCAACCTCCTACAATATTAAGTATATTTCGGTATTAAATAACTAAGGAAGGATTGATAAACTGTAAAAAGACAAAAAATACAGAAAGGGTCGATAAACTGTAAAAAATAACAATTCAGACAATATTATCATCCTGAGCACTCAAATTATCACCTTGGCCATAAACGAAAATATTAGTAAAAAAAAAGTTATATTTTTTAAGGAACTTTTTTTGTGATGCTTACCTTGATTTGATCAATATATTAGGTTGGTGCAAAAATAATGACGTAATAATATCGTTTTTTGACGTATTTTTTAACGTCAAAAAACGACATTATTACGTCCTTATTTTTGCACCAAACTAATAGATCCTCTCTGTTCCATCGTAAAGGGTCGGCGAATGACGATCTGTACCTCAAAATTCCCCCGCTCTTTCTATCACGATTGTGTAAGTGCTCTTATATTTGCATGCTTAACCTTGACACAAGGACTACATTAATGGAGCGCCAATTGAAGCTATAAATCTCCTTACAGTTGCAAACCGGTCAGTGAGATATACGTAATATATATCGTGGTATGACAGGTGCGCAGTCGATAATTAAACTTTTACTTCCAGCTATACATTCAGCTCAACTTAATCATGCGAAAGGTTTCAGTTTTGAATTTATCAGCGGCAATCGAGAATAGCTTCTCGTGAGGCGAGCTTACGGTGTATATATACATGCATATACATACGTACACATGCATCTATGTGTACTCAATGCAAGGCCCAAGAGCCACACAAGCTAGAGGGCTACTGCTATAAGTGCGTAATGAGAGGAAGTAAGAAATGCTTATTATGAGGATATGTTTGATAGATAACGGTTGATCTTAAACTTGGTGAGGTTAATTGATGGGGGGAAGCTCTCATGAAATAATCGTTCTAGGAAAGGAGCTGTTTGAGTTGAACTTTCTCCTTACTAATTGAATTATGAAGAGAAATGACGATAACTCGACCCTGTGATGGCGGAATGAAGGAATGTAGGTCTTCTGAAAATTTGTCATGGAAAAAATGGTTAGTATCATTTCATCTGTTGGAAAGGGGTTGCAAGATAAAAAAAAATAAAAAATAAAAAAACTTAAAAGACGATTGAAAAGTAACTCCCCATTTTAAAATACTTATAATTTATTTATTAACTATATTTTTTTTACAAGAAATTGATATGAGAGGAAAAAGTTTCACATGAGGTTTAATTTAAAATTCGATATGGGCACCAGATTTCTCTACCAGCTTCTCGAGTCGGCCAGGAATCACGTCAACTGATTTTACTAGAAACACTTGTATGGAAGACGTACTTCTTGCATTCGCCCTTCAAGTTTTTCCAAAGTCTTAGTTAGGTATAATAGACTTGTTCCTCTAACCAACCCCAAAGAAAAATGTCACAGGGTGTTAAGTTAGGGCTTCTGGCTACTGATGAATTAAAACAGGGAGTTACTTTTCAGCCACCCTGTATATGTATATGTAAATTGTCTATAAATTCTATGAAGATTTTTACAGCTTTAAATCCTTGTAAGTGTTTTGATCACTGTATTTTCGCCTGACTTAATTTTAATAAGAATTTTTCTTAGACTGGTTACCAACTGAAGCTAGGCAACTGAAGTGTACCCTACTATTTAATATGACAGCTGGGAGGAGAAGAGGGGGTTCCATGCCTTTTCCTAAAACTTTGAGAAAGAGAAAGAAACCGAGAAAAATAAAAGTAGCAAAAGTTGAGCGATAAGTAAATGAAGAAAGAAAGAAAGAAAGAAAGAAAGAAAGAAAGAAAGTGAAAAATACAAATAAATAGAAACAAAAAGAAAAAAGAGAGGAACGAGAGAAGGTAGAAAGTAAAGAGGAAAAGAGAGAAAGAGAGAGAGAGAGACAAGAAATAGGAATGGAAAAAGAAAGAAAGAAAATAAGGAAAAAGAAAGCGAATAAGAAAGCGAGAATGAAGAGAAAAAAAGAGAGCGGGAAAAGGGAAAACTTACGTGGAAAGAAAAAAAAAAGAAAAAGAAAAATCTAAACCAGAGTAAAAGAAAGAAAGAAAGAAAGAAAGAAAGAAAGAAAGAAAGATAGAAACTGAAAAATATAAAAATACTAAAAAGATAAAGAAAGACAGAGAGAAACAAACAGAAAAAAAGCACTTTTAAAAAGTGAGAAAGAGAAAAAGAGAAAGATAGAAAGAAAGGGAGAAAGAGAAGCACCAGTAAGAAAAGGCGCAAAAAAAAAGAAAGAAATACGGCGAAACACGCAAAGAAAGAAAGAAAAAGGAAAGAAAGAATGAATGAATGAAAGAAAGAAAGAAAAATAGATAAATAAATAAATAAATAAAGGAAGGAAGGAAGGAAGGAAGGAAGGAAGGAAGGAACGAACGAACGAACGAACGAACGAACGAACGAATGAACGGAGGAAGATTCAAATGAAAACTTAATGCAAAATGAAATCACTCGATATAATTTTAATAAGTGTAGATAATTTAATGACGGATCTAGAAAAACAGAGCTGCTTCACTTAGTCTTCTGGGGGGGATGCACTTTACTCGAAAATAAATGTCAAACAAATTTTTGAGATTTTACATTTACGGCTATGTAGTTCGATCATAAATTAGGAGAACTATTTCTGATGTTGAAAGTTCAATTCTATCAATAGCTAGAAATAAAGAAAAGAAAAAAAAACTAAAGAAAAAAAGATGGCCTACATTAAACTGAAGAAAAATAAAAACAGAAGCTCACGCATGCAACGCTTTGTTAGCTAGACTTAATGTATAACGCTGTGCCTAAAAGAGTCTTGTGACACGTTCTTGTCTCTTAACCGGAAATGTGGATGTGCGAGTGGTTTGATGGAATGAGAAATAAAGGGGTCAGTTTCAAATTAGGGTCTAGTCCGTAGCATTCACGTTTCGTAAAAATGCCCTCTGATTGAAAGTGATGAAACCGTCTCCTGACAGCTTTGATAGACTTGTGCCCTCTAGGATCAGGTTGGTAACTTGGCTAGGTGTAAGTTCTATGCTAACGGTTTCGTTTCTCGCCCTTCTCGCTTGTGGAACTCTTTTCCGGCTCCATGCTTTCCGGCAAACTTTAATTTTCAAAAATTTAAATACTCTGTCAATCGCTATCTACTCTCCTGATTACATATCTTTTCTTTTTTTTTTTTTTTTTTTTTTTTCGCGTCCATTAGTAATGTTTCTGTTTTCTAATTTTTCCACACCTATTAACCTCCTTGTGTCTTAGTGGCTTTATTGCTTTGCTTGGGGTGAACTCGGTTAAAGGGAAAAAAAAACGATCTGAGAAAAGGAAAACTCTGAATTCCATAACCCCTGGAGAAAGCAGGACAAAAAAACAAAAACAAAAAAACGCATGAGTGTCTTCAAGAATGCATGGCAATTTACAGACTGTAAAGAAAAAAAGGAGTATATGGAAGACAATAAACATCTAAGGTCTGAAGGAAGATATTATAAAAAAAAAACAAAAAAAAAACACTATTTTCTTTCTTAAGTCAGTTTTAGATACTTATTAGGTTGGTGCAAAAATAATGTCGTTTTCTCACATATGTAACTATGAAGAAAATATACAGACCAAAACAAATACTGTCGGATCTATATCCATATATTTGCTTACATATGTTAGTTACTATGTGAGAAAACGACATTATTTTTGCAATAACCTAATAGAAAAAAGAGAGTAAATTGCTGCTTTGACTGTTATTTGCAAAATATAAACTGATCATTCATAGAGAAATACTTAACTGGTTTTATATAGTCAGATGTGAAACTATTTAATACTGTGTCTATAATATATCGAACCCAACGGATTTAGTAAGTTACGTACTAATCTTAGTTTGATAAATTTCACTAGCATGAGATAGAAATATCTTCTACGCTGAATAGTAAATAAATTAGCAGGATAATAATTTGCTTCCTTATAAAAATAATGCTTACTTTAAGGATTGACCACTGATAATCCCTTTGTAACTGATTTTCATTGAGTTTCTATTGTAAAAAAAAAAAACATTCATTTCTATAGTAAAATTATTATGCGATCTTTCTATAGTAAATACCATAAGCATAGTATTTGCATAATACATATTTGAAAAATAAGCCTTGTTTTAATTCCAGTTTTCTGCCATTCAGTTTCTTCTACACTAAAAGTCTTAACAAAGATTCATAATTGACTTCTAAAGTATAACAGTCAGCAATGCATTTTGAAAATGCATATAAGTTGGTTATTCTATTAGTAGTAATTTTCCAAGCGTAGCTTAGATGCGGCATATATGCGAAAGTATGGAGCACCCAGTTAGGATCGAACTCACTACTCAGTCGTAATTGTACCAGCGAGACAACCTTGTTAACCATGAAACGACCTCGAGGTGTCCTATGACATTCCAAGCGTGTGGCACAAGGCCGAAAGTATGGAGCACCCAGTGAGGATCGAACTCACTACTCAGTCGTAATTGTTCCAGCGAGACAACCTTGTTAACCATTACACGACCTGGAGATGTCCTATGACTTTTCAAGCGTAGCCTAGATGTGGCACAAAGCCGAAAGTATGGGGCACCCAGTGAGGATCGAACTCACTACTCAGTCGTAACTGTTTCAGAGAGACAAGCTTATTAACCATTACACAACGCCGGGGTGCCGAAAATGTTTTTTTCTAAGCATAGTTTAGATGTAGCACACGGCTGAAAGTGTGGGGCACCCAGTAAGGATCGAACTCACTGTTCAGTCGTAATTGATCTAACAAAACAAGATTGCTAATGGTTATTCTGTTAGTAAGACGTTTATTCATTACTAACCCATGACAATGGCTTTGTTTTTGAATTCAAATGCATTCCTCTAGCAAAATGTTAACAATTCATTTATCTATCTATCTATCTATCTATCTATATATATATATATCTATATCTATCTCTCTCTCTCTCTCTCTCTCTCTCTCTATATATATATATATATATATATATATATATATATATATATATATATATATATATATATATATATAAACCTATTCCCTTAAAAACCATTGCATTAATTACTGAGTCCCTAACAATCATTTCCCTCTTGAATTTCAATGAATTCCTATAAAAAATCATTAAAAATTGATATGTAATGATTGCATTAATTAGCGATACAGGGATTGTCGCTTCCATCCTGAGTTTCAATGCATTCCTATAGCAAAACATTAACAATTCATTTTCCCGAATATATGTAATAATCCTATATCCTTAGTAAAGATTGGATTAATTCCTAAAGCCTGACATTTCGTCCTGAATCTCTATTCATTTCTTTAGTAAGACATTAGCAATTCATTTGCATAATATATATAATAAGCTTATTTACTTAGTAACCAATTCATTAGTTCCTGACCGACTGACAATCCCTTTTCTTGCTGAATTGCAATCCATTTCTATAGGCATGCATTAAAAATTCATTTGACTAATATATTAGGTTGGTGCTAAAATAATGACGTAATAATGTCGTTTTTTTGACGTTAAAAATACTTCAAAAACGACATTATTACGTCATTATTTTTGCACCAACCTAATATATATATATATATATATATATATTGACCGAAATATATATATATATATATATATATATATTTATTGACCGAAACGTCCGACGTCGACATATTAACATTAAAACAGCATAATTGCATATAAGGATTTTTGTTTGTTTTTTCCGTATATTTTTCTTCATACTGTCGGATCTATATCCATATATCTGCTTACATATATATATATATATATATATATATATATATATAACAAGCCTTTTCCATTAGTAACAATTGTATTAATTACCGATAACCACTTTTTTCCGGAATTTCAATGCTTTTCTATTACAAATGATTAACAATTAAATTGCATAATATATATATTAGGTTGGTAATAATAAAAAATAAAAATAATGTCGTTTTCTCACATAGTAACATATGTGAGAAAACGACATTATGTTTGCACCAACCCAATCTTAGGTTGGTGCAAAAATAATGACGTAATAATGTCGTTTTTGACGTATTTTTTACGTCACAAAACGACATTATTACGTCATTATTTTTTGCACCAACCTAATAGTAAGTCTATTCCATTAGTAACGATTGTATTACTTCCTGACCCATTGACAATCCCTTTCTTGATGAATTTCAGTGCATTTCTATAGTAAAACATTAATAATTAATTTGCATAATAGATATAAGCCTATTTCGTTACTAATTGTTTCATTTAAACCCTGAACCCCTGATAATCTATTTCTTCCTGAATTTCAATGCAGTAAAACTTCTCGAGTAAAATATCTCATTTGCATAATATATATATATATATATATATATATATATATATATATATATATATATATATATATATATTAGGTTGGTGCAAAAATAATGACGTTTTTTGACGTATTTTTAGCGTTAAAAAACATTATTTTTGCACCAACCTAATAGTAAGCCCTAGTTTCCCTAACATCGACGTCTTTAATTCTTGGACTCCACTAATAATTCCTTTCCTCCTGACTGTTCAATGTCCCCTATAGGCATTGAACGTGGAATCTTTCTAATAGACGTTTTGTACGAAAAATTATAAAATTTAACTTTCAAGTTTCCCCCTACTAGCAGAGATAATTCCAGCAACCAACTAAAGACAAGCATAGGTATGGCGAAAACCGGTTGTAAAATTGAAAGATTGCCTTTGCTACCAGGTTCAAACTGTAGTCGCTACTAAAATGTTGCCATTAACGCTATTCCATATTTTCTCTGTGGAAAGCATTTTCTATCTTGTCGCTATATATGTTATCATTCGAGTGAACGTTTTCACGCATCTGTTTAACAATTATTAATTTTAGAGTTTTGTATTGTAAAAAAAAACATTAACGATACATTTCTGTAGTAAAATCACTTCCTCTGAAATCCTTATAGTATAATACATACTAATATAATATAATGGCATATATTATTAGCATTTGAAGTGATATAATGTCAGAGTGAATGAAAGTGCTGATTTATGAGATTAATCCGTTTCTTCCAGAATTCCAATGCATTTCTATTGCAAAACATTAACAGATCGTATTAGGTTGGTGCAAAATAATGCCTTTAATCACATATCTTACTATGTGAGACATTATTTTTGCACCAACCTAATATTTACTCGGTTTTCCCACTAAGACGAGTTGTGACACAAGGTCATTTTTTAAGGTGGGCACCCAAGCTCGTACACCTGGACCAGGAACAAAAAGTTGCCCTCAGCCCCTGCAACCGTCGTTTGCGCTGGCCTCGGTGCGAGCACCGATCCCTCTTTCTGGTGCAATGAGAGAGCACTGCCTCGGGAAGCTGTTCCCCAGGGCTGGGCACCTCTCAGTAGAATTTTTTTTCTCAGTTGCGGCTCTGTCCTTTGACGGAGTCGCCCCTGAGTGCACTCTTCCCAAAGACAGAGACGCAACTGAGAGATGATAAATTTTAGTGTTGAGGGAGGGGGTTTACACACTAAAAGACTATTCAACTAGAAACGATTGCATTAATTCCTGACAGCGATGAGAATGCATCTATTTCTATTAGGCTGGTGCAAAAGTAATGACGTAATAATGTCGTTTTTGACGTATTTTTTAACGTCAAAAAACGACAATATTACGTCATTATTTTTTAAACAACCTAATACTAGTTTCTACTGAAAACCAACAATTCATTTGTATAATATATATATATATATATATATATATATATATATATATATATATATATATATATATATATAACCCATTCCACTAGCAAAGGTTGGCTTAATTCCTGACTACACAGACGATACTTTTCTTCCTGAATTTCAATGCATTTCTATAGAAAAGCATTAACAATTCATTTGCACAATATATATATATATATATATATATATATATATATATATATATATATATATATATATATATGTGTGTGAAAAGTGTGTGTATATAAATATAAATAAATATATATATATATGTATAATTATTTATATATTATATGCGCAGTACTTATTAGAAAGCGCTCAATATCAGAGATAGAGCTAACATATATGGTTGGATAGATGTGAGCTTGTGACCCTGGGCCTGACGATCGCTAAAGCGTGAAACCCAGGGTCACAAGCTCACACCTATCCAACCATACATATATATATATATATATATATATATTGTAAACCTATTTCCTTAGACTGTATTAATTCCTCAATTTCAATGCATTTCTATAGTAAAACTTTAACAATTCGTTTGCATAATATATGTAATAAGCCTATTTTATTAATGCATACACAAGCCATTTCCTTCTGCTGAAACTTTCGGCCTTCATTGGGAGAACACTTAGTATTACTGTTGGTTTAAACTTCTTCTTCTTCTTCTTCTTCTTCTTCTTCTTCTTCTTCTATCTGCCGTATCCCTTCAGGACGTGAACAATCATGATTTTCCAGAATATCCTCACCTTTGTGGCTATCAGCATTTCTTTCCCCTTTGCTAAGACCTCCCCCCACCATCGATTCACAAAAGCTCGACAGGTCAGATGTGACACAAGGTCAATTGTTTTAGGTATGTCGAGCGTCATACACATCCGTATCCATATGGCCAAAGGACATTTCATCCAATTCCCGGCAACCACTGTCAACCTAGCGTCATTATCACACCGTCCTCACCTCTCTTAATTCAATAATTAATTTAGTAAAGTTTCTTAGTCGCTCTGTTTATAGAATTCTTAGTATCCTTCTGTAGTACCCGCATTTCACTTGCCTCCAGTTTTCTCCTCATCCGTGTAAAGATTGCACAGCATTCCCTTCCTTATAAATGGATCAATATCACTTAGCAATATAGCCCTTGTTTTTCTTCTATGTTCCATGTCCTTTCAGGTCGTTGGCAATCATGGCTCTCCACAATTTCCTGTCACTTTTAGCTCTTAATAACTTTGGACTCTTTGCCATCTCTCCCAAACCCTACACCGCCATCCATTCGCTCAAGGTCACCAAGCTTTTCTGTGGCCCTCTTACTTTCAATCTGTCCTTTTAGAAGCCCTCTTTTCCCATTATGTGTATAGAAATGTCAACTGTCTCTTCTCTTCGTCGTTGCTCACATGTTCAGTCTATGGTATTCTCAGAATCCTTCGGTAGAGCCACATTTCTGTTGCTTCACGTCTGTCTGTGAGGAGACTGTCCAGTATTTAATGCCATAGAAGAGGATTGGTGCTGCATAGCAGTCCAGTAATCTTTTCTTTGTTTTTAACGATATTTTTTCTGTTTTTTAATACTTTGCTTAGCTTTTGGAAAGCAGCCTTTCGCCATGCCAATGCGTATTAGCATTTTCCGACCTCTGTTCAAATACTTCCCAGAATGCAGTACTCTTTTCTTTGTCTCGAACGATGTTTTCCTGGTTCTTAATACTTTGCTTAGCTTTTGAATGGCATCTTTCCCTATCCCAATCGACCTTCAGATTTCAGTGTCACACTTTTCTACCTCTGTTCAAACACTTCCCAGACTGCAGTACTCTTTTCTCTGTATCGAACGATATTTTTCCGTTTCTTAATACTTTGCTTAGCTTTTGAAAGGCACCTTTCGCTATCCCAATCGACCTTCGGATTTCAGTGTCGCGCTTTTCGTCCTCTGTTAATACGCTGACAAGATATTTAAATTGTTGCACCTATTTCATTTTGGTATCACCCATTTGTAATTTGCATATTGGGCTGCCCATTTTGCTAACAACCATGCAATCAGTTATATTACAGTTGATATTTAGGCCATTATTATGGTCTTCCATATCTTTAATAAACCCTAATTATGTTTTCAGGGATTAAATAAACTGCTTAGAGAAAAGGTTTCCATAAAATCTCTTTTGTTTTTCAATATTTTGATAAATTTGGGGAGATTTATTTTTATACATAAGGATGTTTTAATGATCAATTATTATCTCACCGCAAACATTTTTTTTAAAGTTCCTTTAAGTTATCTTCCAAGGTTAAAGAAAGATAGAAAGAAAGAAAGAGAGAAAGAAAAGAGAGAAAGAAAGAAAAAGAAGAGAGAAAGCCAAAAAGGAAAAAAAAATGACAGACAATAAGAAAGTAAAAAGAAAAATAAAGAAAGAAAGAAAGAAAGAGAGAAAGAAAGAGAGAAAGAAAGAAAGAAAGAAGGAGAATAAACGACAATGATAAATAAATAAAGACAGAAAGTGAGAAAAATGTAAATAAATGAAAGAAGAAAAGAAAAAAAAGTAAGAAAGAAACAATGAAAAAAATAAGCGAGAAATCACGAACGAATAAAAAGCAACTGGAATCGAGAAATGAAGGAAGAAAGCTAACAATATAATGAGAAAGAGTAGGAAAAAAAAATAAAGGAATGAGTGAAGGTAAAAAATAAAGAGAAGAAAGTACAAAGAAGGAAAAGACACAAAAAATTAAATAAGAAAGAGAAAAAGTGACAGAAGAAAAAAGAAAATGACAGGAAAAAAATTTGAGCCAAAGTAAAAACAGAATGAAAGAATGAAAGAATGTATGAATGATAGAATGAAAGAATGAATGAATGATAGAATGAATGAATCAATGAATGAATGATAGAATGAAAGAATATGAATAATATAAAGAAATAAAAAGCCAAAATGGTAGGAAAAAACGTAGAAAGAAACAAATGTAAAAAAAAAGACTTAAAAAAAGTGAAAAAAAAAGAGAAAAGGAAAAATAAAACAATAAATAGAAAAACGGATAGGTAGGAGCTTAAAAAAGAAAGAAAGCAACAAGCAAGCGAGCAAGCGAGAAAGAAAGAAAGAAAGAAAGAAAGAAAGAAAGAAAGAAAGAAAGAAAGAAAGAAAGAAAAAAAATGAGTAGAATAGAACAGAATGTTGTGGGAAAGAAAGAATGAACAAAATAGAAGAGAACAGAAACTGTTGGATAATAAGAAAGAAAGAAAGAAAGAAAGAAAGACTGAAAGAACGAAAGAAAGAAAGAAAGAAAGAAAGAAAGACTGAAAGAAAGAAAGAAAGAAAGAAAGAAAGAAAGAAAGAGCAGAATAGAACAGACTGTTGAGGGAAAGAAAGAAAGAACAAAATGGAAGAGAACAGAAACTGTTGAATAATAAGAAAGAAAGAAAGAAAGAAAGACTGAAAGAACGAAAGAAAGAAAGAAAGAAGAAAGAAAGAAAGAAAGAAAGAAGAAAGAAAGAAAGAACGAACGAAAGAAAGAAAGAAACAAAGAAACAAAGAAAGAAGAAAGAAAGAAAGAAAGAAAGAACGAAAGAAAGAACGAAAGAAACAAAGAAAGAGCAGAATAGAACAGACTGTTGAGGGAAAGAAAGAAAGAACAAAATGGAAGAGAACAGAAACTGTTGAATAATAAGAAAGAAAGAGAGAAAGAAAGAAAGAAAGGTGGAACGAAAGAAAGAAGATATCGACAAACTTATTGAAAAAAATGGAAGAAAAGAAAGAAAGAAAGAAAGAAAGAAAGAAGACAGTGACAAACGTCGAGAAAGAAAGGAAGAAAGAAGAGAGCGACAAACGTAGAGAAAGAAAAG
Source organism: Acanthosepion lycidas (assembly GCA_963932145.1). NCBI lineage: Eukaryota > Metazoa > Mollusca > Cephalopoda > Sepiida > Sepiidae > Acanthosepion > Acanthosepion lycidas. Next base: position 119,421,024 of record OZ010580.1, read on the forward strand.
AAAGAAAGAAGACAGCGACAAACGTCGAGAAAGAAAGAAGACGACAAACGTAGATAAAGAAAGAAAGAAAGAAAGAAAGAAAGAAAGAAGAGAGCGACAAACGTCGAGAAAGAAAGGAAGAAACGAATCAGGTGAAAGAAGGTAGGAATGAAGGATGAAGGAAAGTAGTGAATATTCCAATCAAGCGAAAAGAAAATCATTGAACACCTGTGTTCTTTTCACGTATGTACGCGAAAAGATAGCACAGATCATTAAGAAAAGTGGGTGTGGCTTGTCTTCTTGTTGTAACAGTTGCATATTCCCAGATATTTATGCTCGAATCCAGGTAAAAAGTCAAGCTGAATCAAAGATTTGCACGCGCAGCCAGGCCTTGCTTACCATTGTCAAGGTTAGCGAAAAAGTAATCTTCCGAAAACTTATAGTTGCAATAAGCTTAAAAACGAAGCGTCTTATCATTAACCACTGGTTATAGAGATATTGTTGTAGATCATTGTATTATGTGGTTTACCACTTTAAGTGACCTTGTGTCAAACAGAACTCAGATGAGTGACAATGCTTGAATGGCTACACGAGATCTTTTTCGATCACGAGAATCTTAACCTCTTCAAGTCTTGTTAACCGTTATCTCTCCTACATATCCACTTATCTGCATTTATTGGGTTGCTGCACAAAAATAATGTCGTTTTCTCACATATGTTACTATGTGAGAAAACGACATTATTTTTGCACCAACCTAATACTTCTTCTTACTTCGGTACAACAATCTCATTCGGTAAACCTCTACCTTGAGTAGCTCTTAGGTCATGGATTAGGGAAATTAAGAAAAAAAATGATAGACAGATATAAGCGGATTGACATAACTAGATATAAAGCTATGAACAGTCAGTTTTAAATAGACATGAACCGACGGACAAACACTAAATAGAGAGATAGATAGATAGATAGATAGATAGATAGATAGATAGATAGATAGATAGATAGATAGATAGATAGTGAACACACTCGGATAGATAGATAGATAGATAGATAGATAGATAGATAGATAGATAGATAGATAGATAGATAATGAACACACTCGGATAGATAGATAGATAGATAGATAGATAGATAGATAGATAGATAATGAACACACTCGGATAGATAGATAGATATATAGATAGATAGATAGATAGATAATGAACACACTCGGATAGGTAGATAGATATATAGATAGATAGATAGATAGATAATGAACACACTCGGATAGATAGATAGATAGATAGATAGATAGATAGATAGATAGATAGATAGATAGATAGATAGATAATGAACACACTCGGATAGATATATAGATAGATAGATAGATAATGAAAAACACTCGGATAGATAGATAGATAGATAGATAGATAGATAGATAGATAGATAGATAGATAATGAACACACTCGGATAGACAGACAGATAGATAGATAGATAGATAGATAGATAGATAGATAGATAGATAGATAGATAGATAATGAACACACTCGGATAGATAGATAGATAGATAGATAGATAGATAGATAGATAGATAGATAGATAGATAGATAGATAGATAGATAATGAACACACTCGGATAGATATATAGATAGATAGATAGATAATGAAAAACACTCGGATAGATAGATAGATAGATAGATAGATAGATAGATAGATAGATAATGAACACACTCGGATAGACAGACAGATAGATAGATAGATAGATAGATAGATAGATAGATAGATAGATAGATAGATAGATAGATAATGAACACACTCGGATAGATAGATAGATAGATTGATAGATAGATAGATAGATAGATAGATAGATAGATAGATAGATAGATAGATAGATAGAGAGATAGATAGATAATGAACACACTCGGATAGATAGATAGATAATGAACACACTCGGATAGATAGATAGATAATGAACACACTCGGATAGATAGATAGATAGATAGATAGATAGATAATGAACACACTCGGATAGATAGATAGATAGATAGATAGATAGATAGATAGATAGATAGATAGATAGATAGATAGATCTACAGAAGAGGTACTTTATGTAACAAACTCCAAGTTGCTTCACCGATTACTACAATCTTAACCTCTTTATGTCTAATGGTCAACTATTTTCTATCCTATATATCCTCATAATCTCCACTTAATGTTCCTTTCTTCTATCACTCCGTAAACTTGAGTGGCTCCTGCGCCTTGCATTGGGCGAACACCTATTTAAAGCCAAACTAACCCCAGTATGTTTTTAAATGCCACATGTCTTCAGGATTTTTATTAACATGGCTCTCCACTGTTTTCTTTGACATTTTAATATTTGTGAATTATCACGATTTCTCAGAAAACTGTGCCCAATAGGCAAGGCCGCAACTTGAACTCGGCTCGTCGATGTCACTTTATGGTCTACTAACCATTACGATGCGCACAATTATATCGCAAATATATACGCAAGAAGAAAACGCACAACAGTGTGTGTGTGTGTGTGTGTGTGTGAGAGAGAGATGGAGGGAGAGAGAAAGAGAGATGGAGGGAGATGTGAGATAGGGATAGATGTGGCGGCGGTAGGGAAGTAGAATGTGACCAGCCTTGTAGTTTAACTACTATATTTCCTTCCGGAAGGTCGGTGTTCGCGTCGAGATAAATGCTATATCGTAAATGCCTATTTTGAGAGAATTCAGTAAAGGGCCGTCTATTTCAAAACATGGCCAAACGCAGTTTTCTTTTTGAATTTAATAAATGCTGAGAGGAACGCGTTAAATAAAACGTGCGATGTGTCTCGTGTACAAATTATTAAAAGTCTGCGCTAAAGCAGGCGGGGATGGAAAAAGAACGAAAGAAAGAATGAAAAGAGAGAAAGACAGAAAGAAAGAAAGAAAGAAAAAGAGTGAAAGAGAAAGAAAGAAAAAAGTAAGAAAAAAGAAAGAAAGCTAATAAGAAACTTAGAAGGAAGAGAAAAAGACAAAAAAAAGAAAAAGACGGAACGAAAAGAATAAAGGGTAACACGAGTAAGCAGGAAAGAAAGAAAGAAAAAAAGAACAATGAAAGGTGAAGAAAAAAGAAAGAAAGAAAGACAGCGCGAAAATGAAAGAAAGAAAGAAAGACAGCGAGAAAATGAAAGAAAAAAAAGAAAGACAGAGAAAAACGTAAAGAAAAAAGAAAGAAAAACAAAGAAAGAAAGACAGCGAGAAAATGAAAGAAAAAAAAGAAAGACAGCGAAAAGCGTAAAGAAAAAAAGAGAAAAAGAAAAAGAAAGCGAAAAACTTAAAGAAAAAAAAAAAAAAAAGAAAGCCTGAGAAAGAAAGCGAAAAGCGTTAACATAAAAAAAAGGAAAAGAAAGAGGGATGGCGAAGACCGTAAAGAAAAAAAAAAAAAAAGAAAGACATAGAAAGACAGTGATCAACTTAAAGAAAAAGAAAGAAGGAAAGACAAAAAAAAAAAAAGAAAGAGAAAGAAAGACAGCAAAAAGCGTAACGAAAAGAAAAAAAAGAAAGAAAAAGAAAAACTGCGAAAAGCGTAAAGAAAAAGAAAGGAAGATATAAATAATTAAATATTTTAAAAGAAAAATGGAAGGAAAAATAATGGAATATTCAAATCGTAACGTTATAGGAAGAGAAATCGCTAGGCATAATTTTAGTAAAAAGTGAAGAATTTTTTTTATCATGGATCTAGCAGTAGTACAGCTTTGCTTAGTAGTCTCTGGAGGTGCACTTTATTTCAAATAAATATCAGATAGACTTTTCAGGTTTTATAAGTGCGGCTATGTTGTTGTATTATAAAAATGGGAACGTAAACGAGGGAAAGAAAAAATGACGACAACGAAAAACGTGAAGAACGAACAGTGAGTAAATAATATAAACAAAATATGCGTTTTCCAGGATTCTGTTAGCTTCTTACAGGAAACTGCAAAAATTATATATATACATATATATATACACATATATATACACATATACATATATATACATATACATATATATATATATATACATATATATATATATACATATATATATATAAACATATATATATATATATATATATATATATATATATATATATATATATATATATATATATATATATATATATATATATATATATATATACATTAAGAAATGGCCAGAGTCCGACAATTTATTAAAGACATTTTTATGTTTAACATAAACAGAGCATTTACTTAAATACTTATATCTATAAAAAGAGTGTTAAACATAAAAATGTCTTTAATATATATATATATATATATATATATATATATATATATAATATATATATATATATATATATATATATATATATATATATATATATATATATATAGACAACTGAACAGAATACTTGATATTAGTTTGGTGCAAAAAAATAATGACGTAATAATGTCGTTTTTTGACGTTAAAAATACGTCAAAAAACGACATTATTACGTCATTATTTTTTGGCACCAACCTAATAGATATTGGAGCCACGAAGTGTTTGTTGGGTTCAGTTGCAAATGAGACATTTCAAAATGCAGCGAAATTGTTAATGAATAAATTAAGTTTAACGTTAAATTGCCTGCTGTTATCGAAGTAGTAGCAAATTTACAGCTGGCATCGATAAGCGGTTTGAATCGATCTCCAATCGTAATTGTTTATTTCGGAGCCTGTTCCTTTGTATGTCTCCATTCGTTCTGTTACTAGTAAGCATAATAGTAGCGCAGGTTTCTACGGTGGCGTCTGATGGTATGATTTAAAATGGTGACAGCTTTTGGGGTTCAATCCGAACTATGACGCACCTGTAGAAAATCGATTTTCACCTTGGATTATATGACTTACCTACTGTTTCAACGTTCGGAAGGAGGTTAGCGATTATTACTCGGGGCCTTTTAAAGGGTGAAATGAATAATCTTAGCACGGCTAAAAAGAATCTACTTTAAACTGTGACCGTATGCAACATTTTGTAAGACGTTATCGTACAAATAAATACGATTTAGATCAGTCCAGACCCCACTAAGGTTAAAGGGTAATGATGAAACCATAAAAAAAACTTTGGATGCTAAAGTATGGAAAAAAAAATTCATTTTACGCCATTTAAAGCCAAATAAATAAATAAATAAATAAAATAATTAATTTAATTTAAAAAAATAAATAGCTGAAAAAATGGTCAAGTGGATCGATCCCAAAACTTCCAGAAATCACTCTTACGTGTGGTGGTTCTGTAAGCGAAGCTTATATGTCACAAGAAGCCTGAATGCATGGGTCGTTTGGTGAGAATCGCACTCACAATTTAGTTGCAATTGATCTGTCGAGACAAGATTGCTAACCAATAGATCACATTCATATATATATATATATATATATATATATATATATATATATGTATGTGTGTGTGTGTGTGTGTGTGTGTGTGCGTGTGCGCGCCTTCCTGTGAAGAGTTCAACGTTAGGTTTTGGGATCTGGAAGTTGAAGTTCAAATTAAAATTTGCATCTGGTGGATGAGAGTAACATGAATCTTTTCATTTGTCAGATCAGACACAAAAGGAAAAACTTCAGATAGAAGAATTCAATGAGATACCCTTGCTTTCTATACTTTTTTTTTTACGTCAGATGCTATTTTGCCAGATTGCCGCTCTTTTATCTGTGACAAGATCAAAAAGTTACATTTTATTCGCAGGTAATTTCAACCAGGCTTATCATAATAACATCGGGGACATTACTTTTGAGCCAACCCTTTTCTCTCACTCTCTCTCTCTCTCTCTCTATATATATATATATATATATATATATATATATATATATATATATATATATATATAATCATCCACAGACAGACTGGTTGTATCACAGCTCACCAGTGTAGCTAGACATCCGATTGGTTCAAGCCGGGATGGAAACCCGACCGATTTGGCATCAGTCAAAGATTCTACCGCCAATCGTCGCACGGTAGAGTAGAAGGGAAATTTTAACGTTTTTACTATGCGAAAGACGTCAGTAGCTAAGTTCCATTCCAGTAGAAGAGTATTGCATTAGCAGCATATATATATATCTACCATGTCTCTTTAACTTCCCCTTATTACACTCTCTGTTAAATTCCTAAAACTTACACTACCCATCTATTTTCGTTTCATTTTTGGAAGTGCTATCTGATGATCCGGCTCTGGTGAAATAAATTATTATAATGGAACCTTAAAGTGGTCTGTTTTTCTTTAATATATATATATATATATATATATATATATATATATATATATATATATATATATATATATATTGCCTACATATGAATCAGCAACACACGTTGACTGACAGTTTTACATCACCTCATTGTAACCTCTAGAGAATTTGCTAGCACTCTTTTAGGGGGCGCGACACTGGGGTCATGTTCACACACAAGTTTAGGGGGCGCTACACTGGCAAGTTCATAAGCTAACGAAACTATAAATGCAAGTAGCTTGTTGCCATACCAGTTAATAGCATTAAAGACATGCAAGTATACTCGAATACAAACCAATACAACCGAATACCATGTCTAGCAGAATACAGAATACATGTTTCAGAACACAGATTACCGGAATACAGGATGCCAGAATACAGAATAACAGAATGTGATAGTTAGTCTCATTACATTTATATCTTGGTCAGCCTCTGAAGTGTCCAACCGATCCTTGTAAAGAAGTCATTGTAGGATTAACGGAAGACGTTGGAAACACTCGCTTCACAGTTGTTTTCTTAATGGATAATCCTTTGGATTATTGCTTAATTTTATTAATTTTTGCATTTCATCTTTATTTATTCTCTATATTTTCTTTTGACTTTTTCTTTGCTTCTACGTTTTGGCAGTTAAAGTTTATTACATTTTTGTTATGGAGTGTGATTTAGTCTTTTTGTGCATGATGTGGTTGTAGCTATCGTATTAGGAATTTGATTTCGTGCTTGCATTTGGTAATATATAGTTAGTCATTTAGTAAGTTTAGCTTAGTGCAGTAAAAAAAAAAACAAAACATAAAAATATGTCAAAGAAGGCATTTTTCCGTGAGCCCTCATCACTACCGAATACGACACAAGGTCAAAATTTTAAGTGGGTTTACCAACAAGACCGAGGAAAAATTTCTCAAGTCCCCCTCGGCACTTCCCTTTTTTTGAGAATGCCCCAGACGATAGGTCATGAACCCAGCACCCCCACGAAGGAAAGTTTCTGTCTGAGGTATGGTTCCTTGCGGCTTGAGCAAATATAAATTTCAAACTACCCGAGTAGGAATTATAATACTGTCAGGAAGATGATACATGAATATGCCAAATGGACATGTAATTGCTTCCTTGGAACACAGCATTTAAAATGTGGGAGTTGTATCTGTTTTGTAATATCCACTGTATACGGGCGTTGTTATAAGACAGGGTTTCTTAACCGGGGGTATCCAGACCCCTTGGAGGTATGGGAAACAAATGCTGGGGGTATGGGACTCGGTTTCTGGGTACTGGTAGTTCCCACACCCCGATCCCGTGTTGTGTTTGACAGTTTTTCTGATTTGGTGCAAACTGTCTTTCAAAAAAAAGGAAGTGGAATGATTCAATATCATTTAGCGCAATGTATGTTTTGGTTTCCTTCACAACTACCTATCTCTGTGAAATTGGATTCTCTGCATTATTAAATCTGAAATCAAAATGGAGAAATCGACTTGATGTGTCGGATGACATGAGAGTAGCTTTTTCAGTAACTGTACCAGGATTCAATACTTTGATTGCACAAAAACAACAGAAAATATCTCACTAGATTAGTCTGTTTTATTGTAGTCGAGATACTAAAAAAAAAAAAAAAAACTTGCATATTTATGTTCGCTTCCCTTTTCTTGTGTAATAAAACTGAATTATAAATTTATTTTGCTTTCAGTAAAAAATATAATAAAACTATCAATCCTTATGGGATTTTTTCATGTTCTGTTCCTAGCAATCCATATCTAAAGTACAGTAAATTCAAGCGATTGAAATATTTGGAAGACATACTGGCAAATTATAGGAGTGGTGATAGTTATTTCGACGGTCAAGTGAAGGGGGTATGGGACCATATTGGACAATCCATTGTCGGACTGGAATCATCAAAAGGTTAAGAACTTCTGATATAAGTGTTATGGGAACTTACCGATGATAATAATGGACTATTCCTGACATTATAAATACTTCGCCTCTCAAGAGGTATGATGGAGAGATTGTAAGACGAGGAGAGATAATTAAGAGCATATTGTAAGGACATTGGAATAGTGATACTTGTCGAGACAACATAGTTCACTCTAACGAAATCTGATAGTCATTACTAATACTTCTACTTCTTTGTATTATATTTCTGTTGTAATCTATCTTTGTATTCCATACCTGTGTTCGTGTCATTCTTTCATTGGTTCTAACCTTGGACCATCACTGCTACAAGCAACTTGGACCATAACAATAAGATATTTAATTTTAAGGACATAATAAACATAATATCTACGTAACCAGTAATATCTGGTTACTGAGGTATTAGGGTTATACGTCCCCAAAGTTCATGCACAAATGGCCCAATGGTAAAAGCGTTGATTGAGTCCAGTGACTTGACCTAAAGAGTTGCGTGTTCAATACTTAGCTACAGCAGAGGTGTACAAAAAAAAACTTTCTGGTTTGAATTAAAAATGGAGTTAATTGATACTGAGATATCCGGGAGACTCAACCGATCTATCCCCGTGAACGAGATAAATGTTTCGGTTCGAAATTTCAATCAGCCGAGGAATGCCAGAGCGCACAACGTTCGAAACGTCATGAATATGGCAACAAAGATGAGAACAACAGTCCGAACAATGTAAGTTGTTTAAATAACGACAATACCTCATTTCAGAAATATAGACATATGTACGAGTTTTTTTTAGAGGGATTGCTATTCTTCTTTCAGAAATGATCCACCCGGTTAATATTAACGCGAAGTACCCGGGTTTCCACAATGGCACCTTAGTCGCATTCGATCACTCCGCTTGAATCTTCCCATACATATTCCAACATGACTTCTCCTTTTCAAAGATGTCAGCTATGTTCCCTTTTGGGATCAAATTTAGGCATCAAAATTGCGCTTTTTTATTCTCATCCATGGGCCGAAACCTTTTTAATCTCATCCGTCGCCTCTCTTTTTTCGTAACAGATTTAATGTTTAGTATAGAACTAAATTCGCAGTGTGAGATTGACAAGAAGTAAGGCATGTAGCAACATCAGCATGGCAAAGGGCACTTCTTTAAAGGCAAGAAAGGGCAAAAATATTTAAAGTCAAGTGATAGCATTTGCTGTAGGAGTCGTACGATTTTTGAATCTGCCATATATGGTCTGGAGCCCCTTCTGTTTGCCTCGGGGTTCTTGATAAGCTCCAGAGGCGGATATGGAATATAATTGGCTCTGTTCTGGCATCAGCTCTACAGTCGCTCTCTCACAGTTGCCTCTCTCTGTCTTTTTTACAAGTACTTTCATGGCAATTGCTCCGAGGAGCTGCTTTAACTGGTTCCCAGACTCCATGAATTCAAGGGCCCCACGAGGCTGGCATCCCGCTCCCATCATTTCACTGTTGAAACTATTAAATGTAGCCTTCTCTTCTACTCCAATAGCTTCATATCTCGCACCTCTCGCCTGTGGAACTCCCTTCCCTATTCCTGTTTCCATGATAGCTATAATCTCCAACTATTCAAATGTAATATCAATTGATATCTCCAGTTGCCTTGATCTATCCACTAACCTTCTCCTCATCCTTTCCTCTATCACTCCTATCTGGTCTTGCTCTAAATCTTCTGTAACCCTTTGCGTCCTAGTGGCTTCCCACCTTGCTTGGGGTGAAACGCTTAAAAAAAAAATTCTTATTTTCATCGACAATAACCGGAAGTTACAGAACGTAAACTTTGGATTTTAGGGAAAATGGCGAATATGGTGGATACGATGGTCGTTTAGGCAGACACTCGTAAGCGAAAGCAGAAAAAAAAACATTAAATTTCTGGAGAAATGATCGTCTTGGAAAACATAATAATTACATGACATATTGTGGAGAAAAGAGACAGATACAACAAATTACGTAATCAATTTGTTAGATTAGAGGGCAGAGCAGGTGCAATGATATAGAGTCAAACGTTGCATAGATCTACAAAGTAAGAGAAGTTGTGGAGATCTGTGATCACTCTTATCTCTGGAGGATCATGTCACAAAAATGATACCAAGCCATGAAGAATCTGCACGCCAGGCTATTAGTGAATGCTACATCTTTTATTATTAATTCCGCTGCAATGACATCTGTTTGCCGATCGAACAAAATGTCTAGTTACGCATGCGCAATAAGGTCTCTTCTGATTGGTTGGCAATTTCCCGTCAGAGTTGCGCAATCGTTTCTCCGTATATAGAAAATGGTTTCTTATTTTATAGACAAATGATATGTGTGTGGCCGTCAAAGGTGTAAATAAAAAAAAGAAATATTTTTATTATTCATTTGGCTGAAGACGCTATAACTTTTCTAGCTAGAAACGTGAAACTTGTTTATTTTTCAGTATTTTCATTAGTCGGACTATTGTCCTCATCTTTGTCGCCATATTTGTCTCAACGTTTCGGCCCTTGTACGCTCCTTGAAACGTTGTGACAAATATGGCGACAAAGATGAGGACAATAGTCCGACCAATGTAAATACTGTACATAATACCTCATCTCAGAAATATAGACAGACTTTGTTTATTTTTATTATATCATTTAGGTTAAACTTTATTTATATTCAATTTTTCGCTTTAAGTTTCAGGGTATGTATTTTTACGAGCAATTCAGGCACAACTGAAGGCAATTGATTGTTTGCAAGATTTGCTCTCAAACCGTAAACCATTAATTGTACACAGATTTTCACCATGCTGATTATAGAGATAATAATTGGGAGATCTTGCCACGAGGCAGTAATTATATATTTTAGACTATAATGGTTTGTAGCGACGCAAATGACGGGAGTCACGAGGGTTACGCGACGGCCGCTGACTCATAGCATTTCCTGAGAGTGACGAACTCCATTTGTGATGTAGATGGCTAGGAAGATAGACCAGCCCACAGCGGCAGAACAAATAGAGGAAACCACATGGAAGTAACCACAGGCCTGTCCGTTTTCACCGTCGGGAAATAATACAAGTAAGACCCTCCCGATTTCCATGAGTTCACTGTACTCGTTTTATTAATAGGTATTATAAATTTCATGGAACAAATATTAACAAGAATATACATATACTTATGATTTATCAAATCTCGAATTACTGCTTTTAAACACACTCCTCCTCCAATTTTTCTCGATCTATCATAACATATCTGTAATTGTAGCTTAACGTAATCAATGACAACATATTATGAAATAGTTAAATCTGACACATATTTTAATATATTTTCTGTTTATCAGTTTTTATGGATACACTTATTTGAGTAAGTAATTTATTTTAATTAAACAATATTAATTACATTTACCTGCCTGAATGTTCAAGAAATTTAAATTTCAATGCAGTAATTCGAGCTTTGCTAAACCGAAAGATCTCTGTGGCTTAACGGTCAAAGCACGTCAGGTTTAAATACGGTTACATATATGATAGAGGTTCGATTCCTGTCGGAGAGCGCATATTTTCTACGAAATTTCTCAAACATTCAAGCCGGTAAATGTAATTCGAGCGTTGATAAACTATATGTATATACATTTGTTCCATACAGTGAAGTTGTAACGCATATGAATACAACGAGTACAATGAACTGGGGAAGATCGAGAGGGTCTTACTTGTAGTATTTCCCGAAAGGGAAAACGGTCGGGCCGGTTTTTAATTCTATTTACTTTGGATATGATAGATCAAGAAAAGTCGGCGAAGGCGTTTGTTTAAAAGCTGTAATTCGAGCTTTGATTGACCATATGTATATGTATATACTTGTTACTATTTGTTCCATACAGTGAAGTTATAACGCATATGATTACAGCGAGCACAATAAACTGGGGAAAATCGAGAGGGTCTTACTTGTAGTATTTCCCGATGGGAAAATGTTATCTCTATGTACTTTGGATATGATAGATAGAGAAAAATCAGCTAAGGTGTGTGTTTAAAAGCAGTAATTCAAGGTTTGCTAAACTGGAAGTTTGCTGTGACTGAACGGTCATAGAACGTCAGGCTTATGCTTATATCGGTGCTATGTAAAATCTCTTTGAGAACAATGTATGTTTGTCATTCCTTTCTTTTAGCAACACTGGTCCTCGTTTCTGTTGCATTATGGTGGTAATATATCACGGCACAATTAACAAAAAAACAATGTATGATTCAATTATAACAAATTTAGTATAAGAGATAAGGAAATGAAACATAGATTAGACAGTACTAGAGCTAGTTTCGCCCAACACCGCAAATTGCTACAAAACCAAAAATTTAAAATGAAATCCTGAGTCATGTGATAAAATCCGTTGCTTTGATCAAGACTTGCATATTGATGTCACGCATGACGTGATACTCGTTCAGAAATCTAAGCTGTCAGCTGTAAACAATCACATTTTAAGATTGATAATTAAAATGGCTTTGAGCGAGAGTAGCCTAAAGATCTTGGTGGAGACCACTCTTCTTCAGACCTTGTGGACTGGCGCTACAGAATCACAAACAAAGAACTGTACCAAACGACAGAAACCACATCACTTTAGCATCTTCAACAGCAGAAACATTTAAAATGGATGTCACATGTAACTCGAAGAGAAAATAATGATCTAATCAAGAACTAAACGTTCGACACTACTTCGAATAAAAAGTTAAGAAGGAAACCCCAATCAATACTGGAAAGAGCAATAACAGCTACTGGACTTGAGAAAACTATCTTCTTGAAAAAAATGTTTCAAGAATAATATTTAGAAATTTCAACCGGCAGCAATACTAAATGCTCAGTCAATGAATGTCGAATGTTGCCTTATAAAGAAACGAATAATATTGCAATTATCATTTAATTATTATTCAGTCGAGTTAGCTTGGACATTTATGAGTCTATCACCTGAACCAGTACCGTCCTGAATTAAGGGCGGAAGTTAATTAGGATGGCATCCAGGGTAAGAATATAATTGTTCAGTGTAATTGATGGACGACCAATCCGTGTCCAGAGCAGTAGATCACTGGCAAGGCCTGGTTAGTTCGCCATCAGTGTCCTGCAAAGGGCATTCTTCAATTTAGAAACCCTTCACTTTTGCAGTTGTTATATTAGTTATTGACAGGGCGTAACGGTCGTGTTAACTAACGAGGGGAGGGGAGGGACAAGTACAATTAAAATAGGATGGGTTTTGCTAGACATGCACACTCTTCCCCTGTAGCGATTTCGATATTTCACGAAAATATAAATCTGAATAAGCAACGTTGAGCCTGGTCAGTACCTAAATGGGTGACCGCTTGGGAATACCAGGTGCTGTAAGCTTAGATATGCAAGGTTGTAATGGATAATAGCTCGGAATTGTTAATCAGAGATTAAGTTAAGCAACGTTGAGCCTGGTCAGTACCTAAATGGGTGACCGCTTGGGAATACCAGGTGCTGTAAGCTTAGATATGCAAAGTTGTAATGGATAATGTCTCGGAATTATTAATCAGAGATTAAGTTAAGCAACGTTGAACCTGGTCAGTACCTAAATGGGTGACCGCTTAGGAATACCAGGCGCTGTAAGCTTGTACATGCGAAGGTGTAATGGATAATGGCTCGGAATTGTTTATCGCAGATTAAGTTAAGCAACGTTGAGCCTGGTCAGTACCTAAATGGGTGACTGCTTGGGAATACCAGGCGCTGTAAGGTTGGATATGCGAAGGTGTAATGGATAATAATTCGGAATTCTTAATTGGAGATTAACTTAAGCAACGTTGAGCCTGGTTAGTACCTAAATGGGTGACCGCTTGGGAATACCAGGTGCTGTAAGCGTAGATATGCAAAGTTGTAATGGATAATGGCTCGGAATTGTTAATCAGAGATTAAGTTAAGCAACGTTGAACCTGGTCAGTACCTAAATGGGTGACCGCTTGGGAATACCAGGTGCTGTAAGCTTGTATATGCGAAGGTGTAATGGATAATGGCTCGGAATTGTTAATCAGAGATTAAGTTAAGCAACGTTGAGCCCAGTCAGTACCTAAATGGGTGACCGCTTGGGAATACCAGGTGCTGTAAGCTTGTATATGCGAAGGTGTAATGGATAATGGCTCGGAATTGTTTATCGCAGATTAAGTTAAGCAACGTTGAGCCTGGTCAGTACCTAAATGGGTGACCGCTTGGGAATACCAGGCGCTGTAAGGTTGGATATGCGAAGGTGTAATGGATAATAATTCGGAATTCTTAATTGGAGATTAACTTAAGCAACGTTGAGCCTGGTTAGTACCTAAATGGGTGACCGCTTGGGAATACCAGGTGCTGTAAGCTTGTATATGCGAAGGTGTAATGGATAATGGCTCGGAATTGTTAATCAGAGTTTAAGTTAAGCAACGTTGAGCCTAGTCAGTACCTAAATGGGTGACCGCTTGGGAATACCAGGTGCTGTAAGCTTGAATATGCGAAGGTGTAATGGATAATGGCTCGGAATTGTTAATCAGAGATTAAGTTAAGCAACGTTGAGCCTGGTCAGTACGTAGATGGGTGACCTCTTGGGAATACCGTGTGCTGTAAGCTTGGATGTGTGGGTGGTGTACAGGATAATGGCTCGGAATTGTTAATCGTAGAGCCGGGTTCCAATTTCATTTGAAATCGTCATATTCACTTAGGCGCAAATACCCTTGGGAAAAGGTATTAATCCAACAGTTCTCTCTCCAGCTATGGATTAAATAGTATAACTTGTCTCACTAAATTGAGATTATCTCCAAAAGAAAAAAAAAATCTTACAATCTAAAAATATTTTCTGGCTTTAAATCACCAGCAAAGAGTTGATAAACCATAAAAAACGATTCAATCGATAAAAGCTGTATCGATATATTGATGATCTTTGCTATTTATTGGGATAAGTCTAGATAAAAAGCTAAGTTTAAAGCTCGTAAGTTAGTATTTACAGCGCAAGTATCTAACTCAGTAAATCCTCCCAAATCATTAACGTTTCCAAGTGTCGCCACAGGAAGTAATTTCAACAAGCATAGTATCAAGCGAACCTCGTACTCCTCCCTTTCATTTATAGGGCCTAGAAGGTTTTTAATTCCTTCATTTGTCTCTACCTTCCCTTTGGTTTCTTGTTGGCCACCTTATAATACTATTTTTTTATATATGACATGGGTCCTTACCTATAACTACAGAATGAATTCTTCCTAACACTATGTATACTACGCTTCTCAAGAGAGAGGGACGACTCAAGCCGAGCTTCTCGGCTTGACGGTCGAACTCTCTGCCTCTGAGCAGAGAGGAACTCTGACGAGGCTCCGCCGAAGGGTAGAGTCTCGTTCCGGGAGGTTGACCAACCCGATCCCGTTTATACGGGTTCTACGGGCATTTTTTGGCCGAGCCTACGGGCCCGGGAAACCCACGTTAAACTCGGCCTTGTGCCACATGCAACCCTAGTGGGGGGGGGGGCTAGATACCGAATCAAGCCGAGCTTCTCGGTTTGACGGTCGAACTCTCTGTCTCTGAGCAGAGAGGAACCCGGACGAGGCTCCGTCGAAGCGCAGCGTCTCTTTCGGGGAGGTTGACCAACCCGGTACTTTTTTTTACAGTTTCTACGGGTAATTTTTGGAAACACGTTAAATTCGGCCTTGTGCCGCATGCAGCCCTCGTAGGGGGGGGGCTAGATACCGAATCGAGTCGAGCCGATAGTAGTTCACTCCAAACCAGACTGACAGTCATACTAACACCTTCCACATCTTGTATTATTATTTCATGTAATATACCTTCGTTATTTCTACTCTTGTGTTCGCGTTGTTCTTCCTTGCTCCTAACCTGGACCATAACAATATAATAAACTTAATATTTGAAATTCATTTATTTTTCTATTGGATCATGTTATTTAAGTCATGGCAATTATGTGTGAAAAATAATATCGCCCAAATGTCCGCCAAGACTTCGGCGGCACATCTCTACTCGACGGTCAAAATTTTTGATGACGTCTCTGCATAGTTGCTCCTCGATCTCACCTAATATGCCTTATTATCTCATCATTCGGCTGTTGAATTTTTGTTGGCTTGTTGGCATAGGCCTTACTTTTGAGATGACCCCAAAGGAAGAAATCTAAAGGTGTCAAGTTGCTGTTTTAAGAGATGATGTAACCTGTGAACTTCTTGTTGCATTTCTGTTTGAACGTCCATTTTCGTAATAGGCTTCGATAACTTTAACACGTTGTTTGATTGTTAATCTTTCCGTGGTTGAAATTGGCAAAGACTTAAGTTGTTAAATCTGAAAGAAAAAAGAATAAAAATCATTAGACGCTTAAACTTAATTCACATTTAAAATCAGTCAAGTTTTTGGAACGCCCTATATTATATTGATATAATGAGATTGGTTGTATGAAATTAATATATTAATACTTCACTATTTTTACCGTATCTTTTATTATATAGTTAAAATGTAGTATTGAATAGATTGCTCTTAGCATCTTTTTTTATAAAAGTATTAATTTTAAATTCTTACTCCCATTCAATAATATTTTAAATTCCTCCCTGAAATTTTTATGGCCTTTTTTTATTTATTCTTCTTCCTTGCATAGGTTTTGTTAGGTTACATTTTCGTCAGTGTCCACTTTCAATCGTCGCATTTATCTGAATCTGAATCCACCACAACTAACTTAGGTCCCTAACCCCTCTTTATCTATATAACTCCCTCCTCTATTATAGACCAATTCTTACTCCCTCTCCTTTTATTCTTTCCTTTTTCTTTTTTCCTTCTTTCCTTTCTTTGCCTTTCAAATTTCCTGTGAAGAAACGTGGGAATTTATTCTTCTTAGTAAATGTACTATTAGGTTGGTGCAAAAATAATGACGTAATAATGCCGTTTTTTGACGTCAAAAAACGACATTATTACGTCATTATTTTTGCACCAACCTAATATTTTCCCATGGATGAAATGGCCATCTGTATGAGGTAAATTGTTTGGATCTCATTAATTGTAATTCAATTAGATGGCCTATAATAAAAATTATATTGAGCTCTCTTTTGTGGATCTACTTGGATTACTTACCTACGGATATATATATATATATATATATATATATATATATATATATATATATATATATATATATATATATATAGTAATAATCTTATAAATATAAAAAAATTATACTCGTCCGGAAAACCTCGGGTGCCTTGATATATAAATAAACAGACCAATACCCAAGGGGAAAAAAAGGTGCCAAAAAAAGGTCACAAAAAAGAAAGAACAAAGAACATGTACGTCAGCCGAAGACAATCGTCTTGCATCCAAGTTCAGAGTCCAATGGAAAAAAAAAACGATACGAGTAAGCAAAATAACTAAGTAAAGTGCTCAATACGCTAAGTAGAACAAACCTAATTAAGCCCAAAGAGCCAGATAAACCTCCCAAAGTTTCATCTACGCGGATCGTCAGGGAATATATATATTTTTTAATCTGGTTCAAATAAATCTTGATGTATAATAATAATATCAATAATAAATATACATGTTTCCTCACCTAAACAGCAATTGTCAGGTTCTGATTGAAATGGGTTTTAAGCCTAAAAATCTATTCAAACCTAGGGGTCGACTTATATGGCGTGTATTAAATGCAAACCTTTACCACGGGGTTTAAACTGTGACCGAACTCTTAACAATTATTGTACACGATTACCCTACCTCTAACAGTCTGACGCTAATATATCTTCACTAAAACTTACATTTGCCGAATATATTTGCCATATTAACACAAAGATTAAGATAAATATTTTTAAGCGTTTCACCCCAAGCAAGGCGGGAGTGTCATTAGCACACAAGGGGTTAGAGAGAGTAAGAGCAAGAGTAAAGAGGCGTGAAAGAGGAAAAGATGAAGAGGAGGACGGGGAATAAATGAAGGCATCTGAAGGTGGGAAGCCACTAGGACGCAAGGGGTTACAGAAGATTTGGAGCAAGATCAGATAGGAGTGATAGAGGAAAGGATGAGGAGAAGGATAGTGGATAGATGAAGGCAACTGGAGATGTGGATTGACATTGCATTTGAATAGTTGGAGATTATAGCTATCAGGGGAGCAAATAAGAGAAAGGGACTTCCACAGACGAGAAGTGCGAGACATGAAGCTAATGAAGTAGAAGAGACGGCTACGTTTAAACATTTCGACAGTGAAAGGGTCTGACTGAGATGCCAGCCTAGTAGCACGTTCAAATTCATTCAGTTTGGAAACTAGCGAAAGTATCTCGTCGAAGTACTTACCGTGAAAGTATTTGTAGAAAAGACAGAGGGAAGCGACGGCACGTCTTTGAGAAAGTGTCAGTAAACGAGATGCCAGATGAGGGCCAAGAACGTTGCATATTCGTCTCTCGATTTTGTTGAGGACCTTGAGATGAACAGAGGGGGATCAAGACTGTATATGACAGCAGAATTCTATGCAAGGGCGAATGGTTGATTTATAGATTTGAAGGAGGGAGATATAATGAAAATTTCAAATTAAATATTAACACAAATTTACTATTCTACTAATATTCTAATAACATTGGGCCCAACAGCTGATACAGTCAGTCATTTATGTGCCATGCATAATACACGCTTAAGCTATCATGTATCTTTCGATACATAACTGACGAGGCAGATTTTTTTCTGCGGTAGACCAGTTACCAAGTCTGTAGAACCAAGTCTGTGCTGCTATTTACTCATAGCTGGGGCGAGGAGAAGAAGAGGATTCATACCTTCCCCAAGGGTATTAGCACGTAAGTGAATGTAATGGATTCGACTGGAATTCGAACTCGGCTCTTCGATTCCTCAGTCTGTGCCGCTAACCATTACTCCATCGTTAAGTCCATTAACTGACTGAAGCGTATGGTTGTGGTCGACTTGTACAGTAGGTATAGGCCTAGCTCCGAATTTTGAGCTAAAAATCCTGAGGTCCACGTGTACGCCAGGTCGACTTGTACGCTGCAATGATTAATAATGGGAAAAAGCTTGCAAGTGATTTAAGGTCGGTTTGCCAAGACTTTTCTCCTTAAACGCAGATTGAAAAACCACATGTAATCCAATCAAGAGGCACATTCTAAACCGTGGAAGGTTGTTCCCAAATGGTTACGCATTTACGTATTGATCTAATTCGACGCATGTTGAATTCTGTGGCCGAACGAGAACAGTTGCTTCCATAGTGTTTTCATCATAAACACCAGTAACTGCATACATTCGATCATAAGAATTAGCATTCTCGCATAGCCTCGCAAATAAAATTTTAAGAAAGATGGAAAAAAAAAATGTGGTCTTACCGTGTAGTCTTTTATCAAAATACTGAATTCGTTTGATGGAGTTTAAATTTAAAGGCCGAAAGGATCTATGGTCGTCAGCGCGATTTAAGCGTAAACGAGTATCTGTCTCCAGTGTATGAGAAACATATTAATTCTCTCGAGGTCCCGCAAACACAATTTTAGGAAGAATGGGAAAAATCACTATCCCCAGAGAATCTCTAATACAGTGCTGTTCGATAAAAGTGACTCACCTGATATTTTTTTACTAAATGTTCTCTTCTCCGATGAAACATGTTGCTCAACTGCTTTCTCGAGAGCCTGTAATTTATAATGCTCCATAAGTTTTCTATGGGGTTGAGGTCAGGAGATTGGGGCGGCCATGTCATAACACTCACCTGCTTCTCATCAAAGTATTCCTTCATCAATTTTGATTTGTGACAGGGAGTATTATCCTTCATAAAAATGAGCTTGGTGGGGTCGATTTGCACCCTTTCAGCAGAAGGGAGCAGACAAGACTCTAAAATTCTCCTGTACTGCTCGCTCCTGAGGGTCTTTTCAATAGGTTTTAAGAAACCAGTTCCATGAAAAGAAAAGCATCCCCAGAACATTATACTGAACGGATGCTTGACAGTACTTAATGCTAAATTCAAAGAGCTTTCAAAGGTTCTTCTTCAGATTTTAGATCGCTTATCCTTTGAATTTAGCTCAACTTTCGTTTCATCGGAGAAGAGAAGATTTAGTAAAAAAAAAACAGGTGAGTCACTTTTATCGAACAGCACTGTATAATTCTCCTTGTCCCTCCTTTTTTTTTAGTTAGTTAGTTCTTTAGTTAGTGCACGACCGTTACGTCCTGCCATTAGCTCATAAATGGTGGACTATTTCGTTTTAACCGCGTGAAAATATGGAACTGGCATATCAGAGACGCTACTTTGTTTCAGTGATAAAAAGAAAGAAAGACGGGAATGAAAGATGCAATTGTTTAACGTCTGTTTCAGTGAAATGGAATAAAAGTGACAATTTCAAATCTTTTCATTTGTACACATTTACTTATTGATATGCCCCGTAAAAGGATATATTTGAACGAAGTAGCTAAGTGGTTTTGGCTACTATAATCAAGTAGAATACGGTAGCAATAATCGACTGGCACGCGTCGTAGTCGCAGGTAAGAAGTGTAGATCAATGGTGTAGTCCAATGGGAGTCGTTATAGACTTAGCTCTCAGACTAAGGCTCTTTGACTCTCCTACACGTCCGTCGGTAGTTATGACTGACACCAGCCAATCATATTCCAGTGAGGGGGAACACAGGTGTACGCATATTCCATTATATCACTTATCAATAAATTTATTTATAAAAATATTTGAAAGAAAGGTGTTCGGTTAGTTATTTTTATAGTTTAAAATATTCCACTGTGGTCTCTACTTCAAATGATCCGGCTCGACGTTGCTTAACTCGCTAACCAAGATACAATCAGCGCGTTCAGCGTAATTTCACCGTAACTGGCTTCGGTCTTCACATTTGCGGCATAAGCTTGCGCATTGTCCTATTCTCAAATTTTCATTCGATGTGCGAAGGCTGATCATGGCTGTCCACATCTTCCTACCCCTTCAAGCTCTTAGTAACGTTTGTCGTTATGCTATCGCTCTCCACTTTTCTGCCATCCAAGCTGGTCAAAAAGTTGCTTCTCTCACTGCTACTAGCCGCTTTGCCTTCGATATGCCCTGTGAGTGTCACATTTTCCAAGCCCTCTTTTCTCATTATGTGTCCTAGAAATATTATCTGTCTCTTTCTGATTCTGAGGATTAGTTTCCATTTTGATTCCAATTTTCTCAAGACTTTCTCGTTGATTACGCGCTCCATCTTTTGCATTCTTAGCATCCTTCTGTAGAACCACTATCCTGTGTCCTAACGTCTGCTTTTCATCTGTGTCGTGATTGTCCAGTATTCACTGCCATATAGGACGGTTGATATAAAAAGGCAGTTCAGAACTGTTTGCTTTTACTGAAACCTTCTTATTTTTACGTCCTGGCTATTACGATAAACTACGTCCAACAGAAAGGCCTCTGATCAGGTTTTGAGAAGCGTAGAACCACCTCTTAATTGCTGGTGTTCTCAGGCCCACCGTGACCCGTGGTGGTAGCACCTGTTAGGGTCCCAGCTATTGGCAAATAGTTAACCACCAAACTGTGTTTAGAACACTATGAATGTGTAAAAATAGGTTTTAATACCAGAAATACTTTGTAAAAACATTATTACCAGCAATATATTTTTGAAGAAAAATTATTATCTGCAATACATTTTTGAGAAACAAAATTGCCAGCAATAAAAATCTTGTCGGCATTAAATAACCCATTCAGGTTGATATGCCGTAAAAGAAAACAAACCACACTATATATTTTTGGTAAAAAAATTACCAGTTATATATTACCAGAGATACATTTTTTAAGTAAAGAATATTACCAGAAATAGATTTTTAAGTTAAAAATATTATAAAATACATTTTTGAAGGTAAATATTACCAGCAATAAAATTTGTCGGCATTATATAACCCATTGTGGTTGATATGCCGTAAATTAAAACAAATCAAAATCTAATCTTTCTTATATTCAATACTTCCTTTAGCTTCGGATTTCGGTACCACACAAAATAAACTGATGAAAGAAAAACAATCAAAACAAAACAAAAAAAACAAAAACAAACGAAATTGATTATTTTCGCAAACCGGATCTAAGTAACCTATCTACATACTGACCATACTCAACATTGCTTAACTGCAAGGATCGACCAAGAGCAAGAGTTTACAGTGAAACCTTGATAGGAAATCGTTTCAGGCTTTTTGTTTTGTGTGAACGTGATTATATATCATCTTCAATACTCATAATATCTGAATCAGCCCGTGGATGTACTTTGTTGGAGGTGGGCCTTTCTAAAATCATTCACTTGATCTGAACATAGAAAAGAAATGAGCCACTACCCTACAGCGTTGTTCCAATGCAGACGCTTAGAGAACCTGGTATTCCCACGTGGCCACTCATCTAGGTACTTTACATGTTCAATGTTGCTTAACGAGAATCGTTGTTTCAACATCATATAGTTATTTAGCCTGGTCTCCCAAGTGAGACGGGATGTGACGTAATGTTGGCTTTAACGTGGGAAAGCCGAGCGAGTAAACCTGATCTAAAGACAAAAAATTGGCAGCCCCCACAACCGTCGGTTGCGATGGCATCGGCATGATTACCAAACCACACTCTTTAGTGCAAGTGGTTGACTACCAAACCCCATACTTTAGTGCAATTAGCGCAGCTGTTCCCCAGGACCGGGCACCACACAGTATTCATTTTCCCCCAGGTGCGTCTCTGTCCGCGAACAGAGCCACAACTGACTCACACTCTCCCCAAAGACAGGACGTAATTGAGAGATGATAAAACCTACTAGGCATGAACTATGTAAGTATTTTTCAACGTCATATAGCCATAAACGCTCATAATAATGTCTGATATGAAATGTTGGTGTTAGTCGTCGTATAGTGGCTAACGAGCTTGCATTTGTACCAATAAATTACAAGCTTATTTTTCAGCACTGCTGACATCATGTTGCTTACACTTTTTACATTATTCGGACTATTGTCCTTATCTTTGTCGCCATGTTTATTACATTGTACTCTCCAAATTGGTTGGAATGTCGAATTGAACACTTTATTCCGCTCACCTTGGTAGACTGTTCTAGTTCCACGTCCCATGTCTAATGGATCTCAGTTATCAGTTATCTCCTGTTAATTCCCCTCTCCAAGTTCTCCACTGTCTTAACCAGGTATTGAACTCACACTCTTTGGGTCCTCTCACTGGATCTAACTAACGCCTTTATCCACCGTGCCATGTGCCCTTGATGATTACGTAGATAAATTATTCAAAATATATTCATACCTGCTATTTAGCAATTGCCTGGTTGATTGATTCGTTTTTACGGCTTATCAACCCTTTGCAGGTTATTAAAATCCAGAAAATATTCACTTTTTTTGACTGTTTTTTCGGATATCATAGTGATACAAATCTTACTAATTAACCCATAGCAGGGGACAGAAAATTTGGATTCATACTTTTCCAAGCGTATTAGCAAAACTTAATAAAAGGTAGTAAAAATAAAAAAAAATCTCCACTTCCAAAATTGCAATATGAATACATTCTGATATAAATAATGAAAGAAGGCCGGAGAGTACAACGACCGAAACGTTGTGTGAATAAGAAACATGATTAGCATGTTGGTACGAATAGCAGTGTATAAAAATAATAATTCCTTATCTGAAAGGTTCTGACATAAATAATGAAAGAAGGCCGGAGAGTAGAACAGCCGAAATATTGTGAGTATAACAGCCAAGTGTAGCATGTAGATCTGAATCAGTCAGTTAGGTGCTTATCCGTGATACACACCTGAGCGATCATTGCCCTTTCGAGTCAAGACTGACTAGGTAGAATATTTTACCGCAGTAGGTTTCCATCCAAAGCTATAGAACCCAGTGTGTCGTACTATTTACCCATAGCTAAGGACAGAATAGTTGTATTTATAACTTTCCCAAGCGTATTAGCAAAGCATATAAAAATTCTCCTCTTCAAAATTTGCAATATAAGTAGTCAAAGAAGGCCGGAGAATGCAACGGCAAAAATTTTGTTAGTGTGTTGCTGTTAGTCGTCTTATAGTGGCTAACGAGCTTGGATTTTTACCAGTAAATTACAAGTTTATTTTTCAGCACTGCTGACATCATGATGCTTACACTTTTTACATTATTCGGACTATTGTCCTCATCTTTGTCGCCATGTTTATTACAACGTTTCGGCCGTTGTACTATTAAAAAGCTACTATTAAAATGCATATAATAATGATAATTCCTCATGCGAAAGCTTCCGATATAAATAATGAAAGAAGGCCGGAGAGTACAACAGCCGAAATATTGTGATTATAAAAAAACACGATAAAGATGTTGCTCTGAACAGCAAAGCATAGTAGAAGAATTTCTTAGCTCAAAATGTTTGCCTGCAAGAACACGTTTTGATTTCCCTTGATTTTCCTTGTAACACCTCAGGCCGTTGTTCTACGGCAATCGATTGCTCAATTCCGTTAGATTTTATTTCTTATGAAGCAGAAATTATTTTTTTAATTTCATCATCAGGTAGGGAAAAAAATGATTCACGTGTTTGTAAAAGAAAACAAGTGAAATAAAGATGAAAGAAACACTACTCAATCATTAATGTTTGATTGATTCGTTTTCTACGGATTATCAACCCTTTGCAGGTTATTTAAAGCCAGAAAATATTTATAAATTGTAAGAATGTTATTTTGGAGATAATAAAGTTTTAGTGATACAAGTGTTACAAATTAACCCATAACAAAGGGGGAGAAGCTGTGGATTCATACCTTAATCCAAGTGAGACGAGTACATGGCTGACGAGGCAGATTTTTTCCTCCAGTAGGTTCCCATCAAAGTCTAAAGAACCCAGTCTGCGCTGCTATTTACCCATAGCTGGGGGAGAAGAAGTGGATTCATACCTTTCCCAAGGGTATTAGTACGTAAGTGAATGTAATGAATGCAACTAGAATTCGAACTCTGCTCTCCGATTCTTCAATCCGAGCCGCTGTCCATTACTCCACCGTGAAAAAACCCAAATGGAATTTCAAAATGACCCTGCGATCAATAATTTCTAGCCATTTTCTATTACACTACCCTTACATCCAAGCTTGCAATACCTGATATTCCCAGGCGGTGATCCATGTAAATACTGGCAAAGCTCGATGACTGTACGGGCACCGGTGTTTCAACAGGGTCTAGCCGTTAGCTTATTATTAAGTAAGATGTTTGGCACAAGGCCATAATAGTGAGATTCTTATTAAATTTCAAACTAATTGTAAAGTTATTTTTAATACATAGGATTTGATTCCGGTGAAAACGTTGTTAGCTAATCCACATCGAAAGGGTTTTCTTGGTGTGAAAGTTAACTTTGATCTGGTTATAGTTGGCGTAGTAGGAATTTGTTTTCGTGTTTGCATTTGAAAAGTTTAATTTGTCTTGCAATCTGTTACATTAGTACGACTACTTCTTGTACTGTACTGACGGGTGATATCGATTAATTTTGAATAAGTAACACAAAGTTTCTGGTTCTCAAAAAAAAAAAAAAAAATTCTATCGAGAGACGAGAGGAAATTGCTTCTGTATGTCATTAAAAACGTTTCGTTTTAAGATGAATTTTTTATTTGTTTTTAATATCGTATTTTTTATGCTAATTATGAAAAAATAACTTGCATTTCAATTTTTTTTTTTCAGTTTTTATGGTTGAAATTATATTTTGAAAATACATTTTTCGGCAAATATTTAGAAACAATTATCCCCATAATTCGTATTCTATTCCATTTTTTTTTTCCTTATATAATTTTATTACCATAGTCACTCCTTTTCCCCGGAGTAGACATTTCGGGTGTAATTTGTGGGAAAAAATATCGTGAAAGATGAATGAGTGTGTGGAAGCAAAATAAAAACAAGCAGAGGCCTTGACTGTTTCAGAAAGACTAAAAAACTAAGGCAACTTGAAGAACCCGCGCGTGGCTAACATCTCTACTATGTATGAATTGATAATTGGAATCATTTTAAGCTCAGTAAGGCCTAAAAAAATCAATACTGTCGTAAACATGTTTCTCATTTCAAATATTGTTTTATACAGTATATCAACACCTCAGTAGGTTATTCAATAGAATATGTATTGTTTATAGTTCAAGGTTTGGGTTTATTTTGTTTTACGACATGTCAACCACAGTAGGAAATTTAATGACGACAAGGTTTTTAGGATAGGTTCGTAGGAATAGAATATGTATTGTTTATAGTTCAGGGTTTGGGTTTATTTTGTTTTACAACATGTCAACCACAGTAGGCAATTTAATGACGACAAGGATCCTAAAGGATAGGTTCGTAGGAATAGAATATGCATTCTTTGAAAGAAATCAGGGTTTGGGTTTATTTTGTTTTAAAATATGTCAACGTCAGTGGGTTATTTAATGCTGACAAGATTTTTAGGATAGGTTCGTATGAATAGAATATGTATTCTTTTGTTTAGATTGGTTTGGTTTATTTTGTTTTACGGCATATCAACCTCAATGTATTATTTAATGCCGACAAGATTTTTAGTATAGGTTCGTATGAATAGAATATGTATTCTTACAAAGAAATCAGTTTGTAGATCAGGGTTTGGGTTGATTTTGTTTTACGGCATATCAACCTCAATGTATTATTTAATGCCGACAAGATTTTGAGGATAGGTTCGTATGAATAGAATATGTATTCTTTGGTTTAGATTGGTTTGGGTTGATTTTGTTTTACGGCATATCAACCTCAATGAGTTATTTAATGCCGACAAGATTTTTAGGATAGGTTCGTATGAATAGAATATCTATTCTTTGGTTTAGATTGGTTTTGGTTGATTTTGTTTTACGGCATATCAACCTCAATGGGTTATTTGATGCCGACCAGATTTTTAGGATAGGTTCTTATGAATACAATATGTATTCGTTGCAAAAACTCAGTTTGGAGATTAGGGTTTGGGTTTATTTTGTTTTACAGCATATCAATCTCAATGGCTTATTTAATGCTTATAATATTTTTAGGATAGGCTTGTATGAATGGAATATGTATTGGTTGAAAGAAATCAGTATGTACATCAGTTTTCTTTGAAGTATTTTTGTAAAGAGTTTTTTTTGTCGAGGGTCCAGTTTATTGCTGGTAATATTTTTTCCAACATGTATTGCTGGTATTTTTAATATAAAAATCTAATTTTATACTTTCATAGTGTTTTGGCCCCAGTTTGAGAGTTAACTATTTGCCCATAGCTGGGACCCTAACAGGTGCTACAACCCCGGGTGAAGGTGGACCTAGGGACAATAGCAATTGAGAGGTGGTTTCACGCTCTTCAAAACCTCCCAATTAGAGGCTTGCTGCCGGATGTAATTTATCGTCATACCCAGGACGAGTTTCAATTGATGTCATCCTATGATGCTCTGAGGTTGGCATAGCGTGTATACAATTTTCTATCGGAGTAGTATGCAATTTATAGTTTGATATAATCATTACATCTCTTAGCTGAAAGAAAACCAAATTCGGTCGTGAGGAGTCGACTATATTCAGTCACCCTCTCCCCCAACGAGGGTGTCATGTGGCACAAAGCCTTTTTAACGTGGGCATTCCGAGCCCGTGGGATCGGCCAAAAATATGCCCATTGAACCCTTATAAACGGTCTGCCTCCCCAAAGGAGACTCCGCCCTTCGGCGTAGCCTCCTTCGGGTTCCTCCCGTCCGTAGGAAGAGAGTACAACCGTACAGTCGGTAGTGAACTACGGACTGTTGACATTCATAAAACTATGGGAGCCTAGTTAATATAATGTTCATTAATTCTTTTACAAAAATGGATTCATTCGAGATATCACTGTATGTGTGAGGGGCCTGAAGGTTACATTTATGTGGGGCATTAGCCACAGGGCTGCCGATTATTTTGGGGAAAACATTTCATTTTCGGAGACATTTTTTTTTAATTTGTTTTTAATGAAGTAACTAAGAAACTGAAGCAGCTTGAAGTATCCAAGCGGGAGCTAACACCTACGCTAGGTGTATAACTTGACAACTGGACTCATTTCAAGCTCAGTAGGGTATAAAAACAATCAAAATCAACGTATAAACACGTCAGTGGCTGGTTTCTACACTTGATGTTCGTTCGTGTTAAAAAAAACCCTATATATACGCCTATGCCAAAGAAGCGGTTAATGCAGTTAGTTTATGAAAATATTCCGCATTCATTGAGCGAGTGAGCATCAAACTCAGTACTCAGTTAAAAAACAGTGCTCGATACACAAATAGAGCCTAGATTATAATTATTATATATATATATATATATATATATATATATATATATATATATATATATATATATATTTAAAATGAAAACAGACCACTTTAAGGTACCATTATAATAATTTATTTCCCCAGAGTCCTTTTAAAGAACGCCGGATAATCAGATACCACTTCCGAAAATGAAACGAAAAATGAAATTAAAATTGATGGGTAGTGTAAGTTTTTTTCTAATTTAACAGAGAGTGTAAAAGCAGTAGTTAGAGAGACATGGTAGAGTTTAGGGAGGGATTAATTTCATATCTCTCTCAATCATACTTAGTATCGAGGGAGGAGGAGTGACCAGACCTTGACCTATTTAGACGGTTAACTTAGCGGAAGTGATATATTGAAATGAGAGGGGAGAAGAGAGAAGAGAAAAAGGAAAAAGAAAGAAGAGGGAGAGGGAAGTAAAGAGAAAGAGGCTGTAAATGGATTTTAGCAATTTATGTAAAGAATAGATTTTAATGCTTGATAGTAATTTAGATGTCTAAAAAACCCCGAAGAAATTAATATGATGCTTGCTATCAATTTAAATATTTAATTTTTTTACAAACAGTTTAGGATTTAATATAAGTTAAATACTATATTTATTAACACATTTATAGAGAACATATTAAAAAAAAATTAAAATTATAGCAGTTTGTTAACCCGACCAATCGTCCTTTTTTAATATAGTAAAAAATAGTTACGGTAACATCTCTATCAGTTTGAATCTAATATTTAAATATTAGCTCCGGATTTACATTGAGCTCTCAGGATTTCATCCTCCTTGGGATTACCCGTACGGATTACCAAGTTCTTCATAACTTAAATATATATATATATATATATATATATATATATATATATATATATATATATATGAATGCTCAACAAAAAAGGGGTCAATGAACCAGTTAATTTATTTGTCCCCTAAAATTTTTGCAGATGTTCAATGTCATCTATGATACATTGATTAATCCTGGTATTATAGGAATCGCTTTTTACCTAATATCTTTTCCTTTAAAAAAGAATGTGCTTAATATAAGTGCGAAGTGGGAATATCTGTCGAAAGAAAAG
>OZ010580.1:119455354-119495354 GCA_963932145.1 Acanthosepion lycidas
ACACACAAACGCACTCTCTCTCACACACGCATACACACACACACACACACACATATATATATATATATATATATATATATATATATATATATATATATGTGTGTGTGTGTGTGTGTGTGTGTAAAATATATAGAAAATAGGAAAGGACTCTTTAGGTAAATAATTAAAAATATGATTCCATCGCTACATAAGAGTTTCAAAACAAGAGGCGAAAACTTCATTATAATTATTTGAATTATATTGAATTAAAATACCAAGCCCTGTTCGATTTTCAAGCGGAATTTTTTTTTGAATTCCCAAAATTATATATATATATATATATATATATATATATATATATATATATATATATATATATATATGAATGGATTTTTTATTCCAGATCATTTATTATTACAGTAAACGTTATTTTAGTGGGCACACATATTTGAGCTTTTTTTTTTTTTTTACTATTACCTTTTTAAACAGTGAAAGTAATGAAAACTGGTGTAGATTGTGTTGTTGGAATAATTTATCCGTTCAATACCTGACTCCTCGTGCTATTCTCTAAATTTATATGGGCCAGATCCGGACAACAATGGATTTCTGTTGCCATATATGGTAGTCTTGCGCTAGTCCCCATTTTCTAGTCTCGAAAGCGTCTCCGTGTCTTTGTGGCTGACGAATTATCTTCCACTCTACAACCTCTCTCCCACTGATGAAATGTTGCCAGCCTCTCGCTACTATTTGGCTATTTCCAGGGAAAGAGATCACACGAACTATATTCTTTAGTTCTATCAGTTCATGGCTAAAACCCACCATAATGCGTACATTGCAGCGAACCACCGTCGTTTTCTAGGTATTCCATTCGCGAGATGTAATTTTCACGCGAGTAGCCTCTTCTCACGAACCGCTGCTTTGTGGAATATGTTAATACTTGCATTTACATTTATTTATTTGATTATATTCTTTTTTTTTACATACATACATATATACTCGGCTCTCCCGTCGAATTCGACGTATGAGTGTCAAGCAGATCAGTTCCTAGGAAACCGACAGCCCAACACCAGCAAATGTATGTATATATGTATATATGAGATTTGATTATAGCGGTGTAGGTTTCGTGCAGAGCCATTCACAGTTTTTGAAGGGCCGAATACAGAGTCCTGGTGCACTACGTGCCACAAGGTTCCCAAACGACCCTCCGCAGGTTTTTGAATTCAGAGCTGTCCTCCTCCTTAAAAATATGCTTAGCAACTGGAAGAATTTAGAAAACGCTATTGTATTCATAAGGCCATTTTTTGTTGTTAAGAGTTATTTTGGTTTAATAAATTCATATCGTTTTTGCCTTAAAAACGTCCACATTGGACGAAACGCGTCGCCTTAATACAGTTTTCCTATTATCTTTTACTTTTACAAATATTGTTTCTTTCTACGGGTTAACTCTGAGAAATTTTTCATATATATATATAGTACAGTATTTACATTATTCGGACTATTGTCCTTATCTTTGTCGCCATATTTATCACAAAATTTCGGCCGTTGTACGCTCCGGCCTTCTTCAGGTGGTTGGAATTTCGAACTGAACTTCGAACTATTTCGATCACTGGAGTAGACTCTTCTAGTTCCACGTGCTTTAACCGGGTATAAAAGTGTGAGTTCAATACCCGGTTAAGGCAGTGGAGAACTTTCAGAGGGAAAATTAGCAGGAGATAACTGATAGCTGACATCCATTAAACATGGCAGGTGGAACTAGAACAGTCTACCCAGTGTACATTTTAAAATATATTTTTTTAAGTAAATCTACGTATATTTCCCTTATTACTTGATTATATATTTACAGTGTATGTGTGACAGAGTATGTGTCTGTGAATTTGTCATTGTGCGTATGCGTGTCTGTTTAATCGCTTGCACGAATACATGTGCCTCCTCTTCTGCTTATGTTACGCGCATGCGCATGTATGTTCTTTTCTATGAAAGGGATTTGACGACATAGTTTTTGGATATATCCAGCTGTAATCGATTTCCTGCTATGCTCTTTCTCATTTTTCCTCACCTAGTTTCTCCTCGATCCCTCTCTTTGGGTTTTTCTTTTCCTTTGTAAGTCACAGCGTTCGCCGCTCATCCTTCTTGCGTCACTTATTTTTTCCCTACCTACTTTCACTTTCACTTTCACTTTCAAAAATTCCATATTACGATTTGAAGCTTTTCGTCTTTTCCCGCGCGAACTCGTTACTATTTATGCCTTCTTTTCCTTCCATTATGATTGTTGTTTGCTAATCTTTTCTCTCGTTCTCCATTCTTACATTTCTCTTTGATTTCTTATCGATCTTTCTGGTTCTATTTGAGAGTTCTTTCTATCTTACTTTATTTTCCTCCTTCTCGATTTCTTTCTTTCTGTTTATCGTTATTAAACTTTCTATTTTCGTTGTCATTCTATTTCTCTCGTTTCTTTCTATTTTCAATAGCATCCGTTTCTCATCGTTCTTTCTTTCTTTCTTTCTTTCTTTCTTTCTTTGTTTTTCTTTTCTTCAATCGTTTTTTATATTCTTGCTTCGCACTCAGTCTTTTCCGTTTTATTATTTTGTATTTTACTGTATTTT
This sequence comes from Acanthosepion lycidas, assembly GCA_963932145.1. Classification (NCBI taxonomy): domain Eukaryota; kingdom Metazoa; phylum Mollusca; class Cephalopoda; order Sepiida; family Sepiidae; genus Acanthosepion; species Acanthosepion lycidas. Next base: position 119,457,937 of record OZ010580.1, read on the forward strand.
CGTTACAAAATTCTCTTTCGTTTTACATCTTGTCATAATTCTTTCTTTCTTTTTTCTTTCTTTCTTTCTTTCTTTCTTTTTTCTTTTTTCTTTCTTTCTTTCTTTCTCAATCAACAATATGCTCATATCTATCTATCTATCTATCTATCTATCTATCTATCTATCTATCTATCTATCTATCTATCTATCCCAGTCTCTTCATATCTATCTATCTATCTATCTATCTATCTATCTATCCCAGTCTCTTCATATCTATCTATCTATCTATCTATCTATCTATCTATCTATCTATCTATCTATCTATCTATCTATCTATCTTCGTCTATTCATTATCTATCTATCTATCTATCTATCTATCTTCGTCTATTCATTATCTATCTATCTATCTATCTATCCTCGTCTATTCATTATCTATCTATCTATCTATCTATCTTCGTCTATTCATTATCTATCTATCTATCTATCTATCTCAGTCTGTTCATATCTATCTATCTATCTATCTATCTATCTATCTATCTATCTATCTCCGTCTGTTCATATCTATCTATCTATCTATCTATCTATCTATCTATCTATCTATCTTTGTCTATTACTATTCATTATCTTTCTCCACTAATGTTTCAAATGCTTCCTTCCACTTTAACCCTCATCTTTCCTTCCATTATATTCCTTCTCCCCGTTCTCTAAACTTAATTCTACCTTCATGACATACTATCTTTTTTTTTTTTCCTTGTCTCTCATATTGAGGTCCTTACTTTCTTTCCTTCTCTTCCACGTCTTTTTTCCTTTTTTATTTTCTTTTTTACTTGTTCGTTTATCGATGTTCCAACTCTTTATTTCCTTTAATAGTTTTTTTCTTACTTTCTTTCATCCTCTCCTCTTTGTCTAGAATCCTTTTGTCTATTTCTTCTCCTGGTTATACTACATCATTTTCATTCACCATTAAAATCGTATTTTCATTCTTCTTTTCAATCATATTTTCGTTGTTACCGCATTTTTAACATCCGGGCTTCTTTCCTGCCACGACATTCAACTATTTATTCAGTTGTAATTTCTTTAGTTTCTTCAAAACGTTTTTAGTTTTCTGTCTTCTTCTTTTGTCGATTCGGCTTTTTCTTTGGTCGTTTACTCAACTGCCAATTCCTTTTGTTGTTTGAAAATAGTTTTTCCTTTCTTTTCGGCTTTATGATGTTTTGTTTTTCTTTCAAATTTGGTAATCTAGATTCTTTTGAAAGGTCTTCTTTTTCTTAGTCAGATATTCATTCTTGAATCGTTCGATCTATATTTTTCTCTTCAAGCTTTCTTTTTACAAATTTCATTTGACTTGTTTTTTGCTTCTTCCTTCCTTTCTTTCTGTCTTTCTTTCTATTTCCCTGCTGTTATTACTTACTTTTTTGTATACATACAACCGCCTTAATATTTGTACTTTTTTTCTTTTCTATTCATTATCTATCTATCTATCTATCTATCTATCTATCTATCTATCTATCTATCTATCTATCTATCTATTAGGTTGGTGCAAAAATAATGACGTAATAATGTCGTTTTTTGACATTAAAAACTACGTCAAAAAACGACATTATTACGTCATTATTTTTGCACCAATCTATTATCTATCTTCATCTATTCATTACCTATCGCTCTCTCTATACATTAGTTATGCATCTAGTTCTATGCTTAAGCAAACATATAATTATACAAATGTACATACACACATATAGGTATATATATATATATATATATATATATATATATATATATATATGTGCGTGTGTGCGCGTGTTATTTCTTTCTTTTTTATACATAAAACCGTATTAATATTTGTACGTTTTTTCTTTTCTATTCATTATCTATCTATCTATCTATCTATCTATCTATCTATCTATCTATCTTCGTCTATTCATTATCTATCTATCTATTAGGTTGGTGCAAAAATAATGACGTAATAATGTCGTTTTTTTACGTATGTTATAACGTCAAATACGACATTATTACGTCATTATTTTTGCACCAACCTAATATCTATCTATCTATCTATCTATCTATCTATCTATTCATTACTTATTTATCTAGTTGTATGCTTAGGCATACATATATTTATACACCTGAACGTACACAGAAACACACACACACACACACACACACACACACATATATATATATATATATATATGTGTGTGTGTCTAGATATATGTGTGTGTCTGTGCGTGTTGTATACATGAACACTTTTTTGTCTTATTACCTGCCCGTTTTGCTTAGAGCAACAGTTCCCCAGCTCATTTCAGTACTCTTTGAGCTTCTTCTACTGCATCATATTTGCGGCCTTGTGCCAGACTATAACAAGTTAAAAAATCTATTTGCCTTATCTTTTGATAATGTACCATGTAGATTTGATATCGTGATGTCACAAGGAATTCACCGGGAAAACTTCTAAGAAATTAAATAAAATATGGCATATATATATATATATATATATATATATATATATATATATATATATATATATATATATATATATATATATCTAAAACAAAGAAAGTCGAAAACTGTTCGGGGAGCCAACGAAGAAAAATATACGGAAAAAACAAACAAAAATCCTTATATGCAATAATGCGTTTTTAATGTTAATATAATGTCAACGTCGGGCGTTTCGGTCTAATAAACCATCTTCAGGACATATTCATAAAATATAATTAACATTATCAATTCAACATGACAAAGACGATGGACATAAGAACAAGACTTATCCAAACAGATAACTGAATGTTTTATCTGATCAGCGTTCCGTTTAAAAATACTCAAATTTTAGGAATACGTTTTCACAGCGACGCCCACTTGACGACAACGTGACAATGTTTTTTGTTATTTTTTATTTATTATTTTGTTTTTCAGTTTTCACCGTAAATTTACTTCCAAGTTGATACAGTATTTAACTTTTTTGTGTGCTATTTTATAACAAAAAAATAAAAAATTATAAGTTAAAAGCACCCGCACACACACATACATACACACACATATATGTTTTTGTCTTTATGTTCTCCCGGACCGAAAGACACTATAAGAAGCATATAATGGCTCATGATCAAACATAATAAACATTCGTTGTCTATTATATTTAACAATATATGTTTCAACACACACACACACACACACGCACACACACACACACATATATATATATATATTCATACACGTTTCATTAAATACTATAGAAAAGTGTTGCCTATTTATTTTATATAAATTTTTTTCGTAACATCTGATAAGTTTAATAACATTATCGTTGAACGAAGAAGAAATATAGTTTAATGTGTGCTATATTTACGGGATAACCGCCATAATGGATTACCCATAGTGCACCACTGACCCATATATATAAATAGTCGAGGAAAAATCCAACACTCGCGGCCTGACGATTGCGTCTAGCATGAAACAGCCTGCCGCCTCTGAGTGTTAATTTAAATGTTCACTTTTATAATTATTTTTACACCCGCTCTATCTCTGATATTGAGCACTTTATCCCGTAAATATAGCATACATTAAAACTATATTTCTTCATATATATATATATATATATATATATATATATATATATATATATATATATATATATATATATGTTGAAACATATATTGTTAAATATATATATATATATATATATATATATATATATATGTATATATATATATATACCTTTTCATTTAATGAAACCCACACGTTAAGAAAGTTTGTATCGATAACACACACACACAAAAATTAAACTAACATTGTATCAACATACTTCTTTTGACAACAATTCATTCCCTAACCGAACATCACTCTCTAATTATTTTTGAATCTAAAAGAAATCAATAAACTCCAGAGTACAATGGAAAATATTAAAAGAAAGAGAATTTCTAAGTCTTTAAATTACGCATGTCTCCTGTGTCAACATAAGAAGCTGTATATTATTAAGTTCCCCCATAATAATAATCTCCTAATCCAGCGTAAAGAGTGAAACACTGACGCAAACGTTTGAATGTCGATTAGAGTATTCTTTTAGAAATATCCATCGCAACCTATATATATATATATAACAGTTCAACTTTATCCAATCGTATCTCATTTGCAGACAACTCAGAATGAAAAAAAATCATTTCGCTTCAAGTCCTACCATATTTTCTCTTCCTTGTTTATTTACCGTTTAAGCAATCACACAGATTTCTTGCCCGCTTGAGTACTCGGGTGAAGGCAATACATGAAAACGGATTAAGTTTTTATTGTTTTCTTTCGAAATTAATTTTCATTTTCGACTCGCAAAAAGACAATCCCTCCTCATACTGTTTATTTTTTACACGACTATGGGACGTCGGTTTAATCACGTTCAAAGATAAATAATGCTGTCTTTTTAATGACTTACAAAGTTGAATAAATAAAAATCTTGAACTATTTGAATGTCAGTGAATCGTGCGTTAAACAGATTCGATGAAGGTGAGCGAGATTTTCAAAGTTACAATCTCATGTCGAATTTAAATATGAATATGAAAGCGCCTGTTATTTTGGTGAATTCTTAATGTAATACTCGATCAAATCGATATCTTTTTAAACAATTAACGACAAGCAGAACAATAATGCTACTGATAGGGAAGAGGCTACTGGTAGTGGAAGTGATTGAGAAAAACCTTACTGAAGAGAAAGGATACTAAAAGAACAGTATTGAGGAAGAAATCTGACGAATGATGTTGTTTTAAACTTTTGAAAGGTTTAAAAAGAAAATAATCAGGCATATTAAAAATCTTTCACTTTTGGTTAAGAGAGATCAGTTGGAAGAAGGTCATACAGTTTTATGTGTGCCTATGTCACAAACAATTGGTACATGTGATTTCAAGTCTTTGGTTGAATTTAGTCAACTCTTATTACGAGATACTCAGCCAAATATCTCCAAAAAGTCATTGGTACTTGCCCTACAAAATAAGCTTGGCAGTTCTGTGATCAGTAGCCTTTTAAACAGAGGGGAAGTTCTTTCTCATAGATCTGGACAATCAGCTCCACAGTACATGGTGTCAATTTGCTCAAATTATTGCTGAAACACTGGAGTCGATAGCAACAACTATTGCCAAACCTTTTTTCCAACATGCAAATATGGCTGTTCACTTTGACCGTCTGCTGCACAAGAAGCAAGTTGCCTCATTAGAGGACAAGTTGAGAGTATTTACAGACAGCTTGTGCTCTATAAGAAATTCTTGAGATTTTTCTTTTTCTTTCTTTTATACATATTTCTTTTATTTTATGAAGATCAGCCGGCCAGCCTTTGATATCGAAGACTGAAAAATTACGGAACAGCTGCTTGTAGTATTGGCGATATAGTCAGATTCAATAGAGTGTCTGACTCGTGTGTGTTAATCTTTAACGTACGTACTGCGCTGTATTCTATATTTATAGATTATGGTGAACATGGTCAGCAATAGGTCCTAGAGAAGCAAGGAACCGGAAGAAAGTTCCACAGGTAAAGTTTCAATACAAAGAACTATTACAATAGAATTTACGGCTAGCTATTTCATCAGTAAAACGATGAGTTTTAATTGCCATCTATTGGTACGCTTAAATTCATGCGATCGATGTACCAAGAAAAATAGCTTATTATAAAAAAAACTGCCATGAATGTATTATAGAAAAGACAGTGGGCAGCCATGTTACAGCGTGGCAAAATGCTTGAAATTGAAGTGCCAGGTTAGAACCGATAACATTACAGACCATTCCTTGGATTTTGTGGAGAATATTGTGATACATAGAAAGAAACCATATATGGCAGTAATATTTAATTGCCAGACGAGTGGTTGGTGCATAAAGATGGTGCAAGATGGATTTTGGCGAGAAAGAAATTGTCTAGAACGACACAGTGGACCAACATTCCTAGCAGCAGACCTAGTGATTGTTTCAATATAATCGCTCCACTTTATATCAATGAAACTCGTGAGACCAAGAAGTCGCCATGAGTTGCTTTCCTGGAGGTTAGCATTAGCCGTACGGATAGAAGGCAATAATTGTTCTTTGAAAGCGTCAAAACTTACCAACGATGTCGTGCCCCAGTTAACAAGAGTTTGCAGGACATTTCCAAGATCAGCTCTCAGATTTACTTTTTAAGACATATGTCATACTAGAAATAAAGGTGTAAATAGTTGTGTAATCAACATAATTGAGAACAGATAACATCGGAAATATCACTGAAGATAAGAAACGATCTAGGTAAAAGGGCATTAATGTTACTTGATTTAGAAGCATTGGCGTTCAATCCGTATTCATAACACCATTTGTCAATAACGATTGTATTAAGATATCATAGCTTGTGACAAAGACCTGCACACCAAACCCTTTCAAACACCTTTTCGATATCTAAAGCCACAGCCAGAGCCTCGCCCTTTTTAATCAAAGCTAGTTAGAAAAATCTAATAATAATCGTTATCACATCGGCGATTGGCTAGAGAATTGTAAGCATTTATTTTTATCTGATAGAATGTCCTTTGGTCTAATTTTGGACAAGTGGAGATCACTTTTGATTACGTCTTTGTATCAATTCATTGATCGGCCTTGATGACTTCTAGCACGTAACAACACTCAGTGAAAATGTCATCTGGGAATGCGAGGCTGCTTTATGTGGATGGTATGCCCGGGAAAATGTTATATAAACCGCAATTTGGGTGAGTAATAGGCGGGTTTCTTCCTTCAAAACTGTGTCCAGAGTTGTGCTGCGTCTTATACTTTAGTTTCGAACTGAATTGCATTTCTTCCAGAACATTCCAGATTTATTTCATTACCGGAGACATTATATTTTTTTTAAAGTATATCACCCCAAGCAAGGTGTGGGTGCCACTAGCACACAAGACGTTACAGCAAGTGAGAGTAAAGAGGGTTTTTGAGGAAAAGACGCAGAAAAGGGCGGAGATTAGAATCAAGGCATTAGAAGATGTCATTTGACTTTACATTTGAATATTTGAAGGTTATTGCTACCAGGGGAGCGAGTAAGAGGAAGGGAGTTCCACTGACGAGAAGAGCAAGTAGCTGTTTGAGTAGAAGAGACGGCTACATTTAACTGTTTCGACAGTAAAAGTGTGGGACCGCGATGCCAACCTATTAGCGCGCTTAAATTCATGCAATCTGAGAACCAGTGTAAGTAGCTCGTCAGAGCAGTTTCCATGAAAGTACTTGTAGAAAAGACAGAGGGAAGCTACAGTACGTCTGTGAGAGAGGGACTCTAGACGAGATGCCAGATTAGGGCCTATCACATTGCATATCTATCTATGGATTTTGTCGAGGACCTCGAGATGAACAGCAGGGGCACGAGATCATACAAGACAGCAGTAATCAATGCAAAGACGAATGGATGATTTGCAGGTTTGAAGGATAGACTCAAGAGAGAATAACCTTCTGGCGCGACACAGATAAACAACTTTCCTTGCAGTAGATGCAGCTATTGATTCAATGTAGTTGTTCCACCTCAGGTCAGTGGAAAGCGTGTCTATCTAATGATTTATTGCAACAAAGGGAAATAAATCTTTCATAATGTTTCTCCAAATCCGGTACGGTTCCGTAAATTTTCCGGATTTGGTTGACTCTAGACACATAGAGGAGTATGAAAATCATTCAAAGGTAAACTATTTTTTAATGTACAATAAAAAAAATACAAAATACCAAAAAAAACACTTTCACAAATTTTCCCTATTTCCGTTGCTTTAAGGCCAGGTGCGTTTTATACATGAAAAAAAGTTTATCCTAGAATTTCTCTTTTTTTAAACTGTTTTATACTTCCTTGCAATCTATACACAAAGAATAGCGATAATTGTATTTATATATAATAGAAATTTTCTTTTGCAACTGATTTGTTTTTTTCTGTGGTTAATTCAATTAATTAGATGTCTTTTAAATCATTTTTGGCAAAGTGGGAAATATTAGGTTGGTGCAAAAATAATGTCGTTTTCTAGCATATATTACTATGTAACCAACCTAATATAAAGCTTTATAGAATATAGTTCGCCTTGCATCAATATACGCTTAGATATTTAGTCTTCAAACTCTGGCATGTATCATTCAAAGAAAGTCCTGTTAAAGAGCTTATTTGTTTTAACTTTTTATTAAATCTTCCAAATTCTGAATTATTAAGTAGTGGGTAACTAAATATATCCGTCCCTTGACCGGGTATAAACTTGTCACTGTCTCATTTAGTAAAAAGCATTTCTTGTTTTGCTATTTTGGCTCCTGGCGTTCAGTTTTGAAGCTTGATAAGTGTATTCTTTCCTCTACAATACAACATCAATCAATCGTTAGACAAACAAAAAAAATATTGTTTAACATTATTTATTTTTCCTGAAGAGAAGATCAAACTCGAAATGTTAGAAAAGAAAGTGTGGAACGTTTAGAATGGTTAACCAGAAGCAATGAAAATGGAACATTTCGAAAGGGCCAATAAACTTGACATAATTAAACTAAATACCTACATTCGTTTCCATTTTGGCAACGCCTGAAGCGGCTTGGACTAGCCGGCTAAAGAGTCGCTTGCATACATGAACTGAAGGGCCTTTTATCTTGATAATGACATCGCAAAAACCTCGCAACAGCCAGCGTAGAATATACAGAATCATCTTGCATCACTATATTCTTAGGCTTAAATCGTCGAGATCTTACCTGTATCATTCAAAGAACGTCTTCATTGACACATTTGTTCGGATTTTTACTCGAGTTTTCTGGTATGCTTACAAATGTTTTCTTTTCTGGAATTTATAAAGGCAAGAAAAAATGTTTGCGGATACCGAACACTTTCCGTAAATCATTATCAAATTTCAAGCATACAATTTGCTGAAGGTAGAGATGTTCTTCATTTCCGAATACGGCCATTACATTGTGACCGCGTTCGTAATTAATATCATTAAAGGATGGTTTCTTGTTTTTTTAACCGAGTTGCTTCCATCACATTTAAATCTTTTTTTTTTATTTGGGGATACATATCCCTTTCAAGTTCTCGATGTGTTTTATTATGTATTCAGACTGGCATGCTGGTTTAAATGTGCCCGTCTTATCAATCTTGTTCAAAGGAACATGCATCAAAGGCAGATTGCTGCCCAAATACATAACTTTACAAGAACTTAAACAGGAGTATATAAGTTCTCCTATCGCCCGGTTCACACTTCTCCCAGCTTTTTTTTAGCAATGACAAAGATCTGTAGCATATTCTCACCGCAGCTATTGTTCAACTTCTCGGATTTGTTTTAATTTCTGACATGACAAAACATTACATGGCATATATGATATGTACCTGGTCCCTGCAGATCGCTCTCACAGGAAAAGAGCCCCTTTATAATAATTTTGTTGAATCAGTAGTATGTCTTGAGGCCTACAGCAAAAAACCGAGGCAAGTGGATATTTATGTGTTTTAAACTACCAAAAGTGCACATTAGGGCGCCTACATACATTCTGACGTGTCTGATTTGCCAGTGTGTAGATTAATTTTACTCATATTTGTCGACAATATTCCTAAATATGAGATAGATAGATAGATAGATAGATAACGAACAGACTGCAATAGATAGATAGATAGATAGATAGATAGATAGATAGATAGATAAATAGATAATGAATAGACGAAGATAGATACATAGATACATAGATACATAGATAATTAACAGGCGATATATATTTTCAAATAGACTCTGTCCAAAAAGAATCCTTGAAGATAGATAGATATAAACAGGTTGAGAAAGAGATATGAGAAGAATTAGATAGATAGATAGATATTAGGTTGGTGCAAAAATAATGACGGTTTTTGACGTTAAAAATACGTTTGCACCAACCTAATAGATAGATATACATAGATAGATAAAAAGAATCACATTGAATCCTTGAAGATAGATAGATATAAACAGGTTCAGAAAGAGATATGAGAAGAATTAGATAGATAGATAGATAGATAGATAGATAGATAGATAGATAATGAAGTAACTGAGATAGATAGATAGATAGATAGATAGATAGATAGATAATGAAGTAACTGAGATAGATAGATAGATAGATAGATAATGAAGTAACTGAGATAGATAGATAGATAGATAGATAGATAGATAGATAGATAATGAAGCGACTGAGATAGATAGATAGATAGATAGATAGATAGATAGATAGATAGATAATGAAGCGACTGAGATAGATAGATAGATAGATAATGAAGTAACTGAGATAGATAGATAGATAGATAGATAGATAATGAAGTAACTGAGATAGATAGATAGATAGATAGATAGATAGATAATGAAGTAACTGAGATAGATAGATAGATAGATAGATAGATAGATAATGAAGCGACTGAGATAGATAGATAGATAGATAGATAGATAGATAGATAGATAATGAAGTAACTGAGATAGATAGATAGATAGATAGATAGATAGATAGATAGATAGATAGATAATGAAGTAACTGAGATAGATAGATAGATAGATAATGAAGTAACTGAGATAGATAGATAGATAGATAGATAGATAGATAGATAGATAGATAGATAATGAAGCGACTGAGATAGATAGATAGATAGATAGATAGATAGATAGATAGATAGATAGATAGATAGATAGATAATGAAGCGACTGAGATAGATAGATAGATAGATAGATAGATAGATAGATAGATAGATAGATAGATAGATATTTTCAAGTAGACTTTGTCCACAACGAAGCCTCCGGGTCTACTCCTCGAAGTAGCCATTAACTTCTTACAATTGGAAAAATCTTCCTAGCAGAACTTATTTCTCTCAGATCATATTAAACTGATGGTATTTTATATAAATGTTCGATCAGATTCGAGCAAGGGAACTGAAATGGCTACTTCAATATATTTCAAATCACTGTCTGGTTTCGTTGGCAATATGTTTGCAATCGTTGCCCAGTTGAAGCAACCAATAACTCTTTATTTTCAAAGGATTGACGGACATAAAGAGATCATTGTTTAATATATTTCGTTACGTGGTTCCACCACATCTGTCTTCGATTATATGAATTCACCTAGTACCATCTAATGAACAACAATCCCGTTTACCATTATATCATTGCCAGAATAGGAGTAGATAGTTTCACCTATCGTCCGGTTTACACCTCTCCCCAGTTTTTTTTTTAATAGGATTAGAGATTTATCTAAATCTTGTTTAGGATTAAGTAACCGATTCCTTCTAAATTCTACCCCAGCTATATTTTAATGTCTTCGCATAAGCTCTGAAATTTTATTTAATGTTTATTATTATTATTACTATTATTATTGTTTTACTTCAATAGATAGGTTGGCCTGTAGCCCTGTTCATACTCCTCTCCCATCTTCTGAAACGTTTTATCAGGTAGCTCGATGAAATAACACAAAGGTTTATCAGTTGTATCCTCTTTAGGATTGGATTTCCGCTTCCTTTAAAGTTTTTTTTTTTCTTTTTCATGCCTTGTAGCATTATCGCGTTAATTGTGATGAATTGATTAAAAATAATGAAAAACCTACAATACTTGTGTGTTTAATGTGATATCATCTTCAATATTTAAGATTCCGATAATTTCACTGCGTTTTTACTCTACATCCTATTTTTGTTCTTAACTCATGCTGAATGGAAAACTCTAGAATAGCAAACATGTACATCCAATTAGCTGTAAATACATCAACTAAAATTATTATTTTCAAAAGAAATTCTCAAATACGTCTTCGCGCAACTTGCAGGTTTCTCTGATGTTTTCATAAGAGTGTTGCTTGGTTTTTCATGTTTTTCGCTAATGTTCGTAATATTTTGCATAATGTTATCTGTTTATATTCGCAAAAATGAAACCTTCAACCATTTCCTTTCTATTCCATCAATGTTTACAGATTATTTTACTTACATAAATCTCTTTTTGTTACACGTCAGTCTTACTGTTCTTTTTGGTCGATGTCTTCAGTTTGTATTGTAACTGGTCTCTGTTCGATATTTTGGAAACATCCGACGCTTTGTTGGCATTTCTCAATTTCTCAATCACTTTTCAATAGCTTATTTCCAGTTTAAGATTAAATCTTTCCCACGGGACACGTCATTTATTTAATTGTATATCTGAAAATGAAAAAGTAAATATCATTAAATCCATATATATATATATATATATATATATATATATATATATATATATATATATATATATTAACATACAACGTGTGTTAGCACGTGCTATACCCTGTCTTCATCAGCCGCCTACCAGGGGTGATATCAGCGTTTCGGTGGATATGATGGGACCGCCACCCCTGGCGCCACCAGCAGCGTTTGCTACAAGGCAGGATATGAAGATAAGCTAACTAATTGTTCCTTTAAGTAAAATCTATCTGCAATGAAAGTTTCTTGAACGCGTTTGCCGTTATTGACGCACTCGTAAAAGTCGTTATAGACGACCGCGCAAATATCTCACTTGCGCATGTTAGGTCGTGACGTTGCGCATATTTTATTCGCTTGTTTTGATCTCGACCAAATCCAACTTGACGCGTGTTGAACAGTTTTCTGAAGCCGATGCGAAACGGTTTTCAGTGCCCTTTGCCGTGCTGGTTTTGCTACATGCCTTACTTCTTGCCTATCTCACACTGCGAATTTTTTCTAAGCTCTATACTAAACATTAAATCTGTTAAGAAAAAAGAGCTAAACAAAATGAACACAAAACGATCAGCTTTAAAAAAGGACTCGTAACTGGAAAAACCGAATGAAAAAAGAATGTTAACAACAAATACATTTTCACACCCAACCCAGTTCTGCGGAATCAGAATCAGAATTAAACACGCGAATGATCCAATTCGTGTAAAGTGTCATGCAGATTTAAATTTTTCCCACTTGTGACGAATGCAGCTATCGATGTTTTTAGCATGTTAGCATGCTAGTTAACATTCGTGCCAGTCAGCTGTTGCCTCTCACGCTGGCCAATAGAATCTTCCTGCCTATTCGTGGCAGCCAGCTATTGGCTCTCAATCTGGCCAGTAGAAAATGGCCGGAAACTACATGAAAACTGCCGTAGAAGCATGAAAAAATAAATTATTTTCACTATCGATGGGAGTTGGGAAATGCAAAGTCGGTCTTGGCCTTCCCGCTAACTTGGAGCATGTGCATGTAAATTTTGGTGCAAACCCGTCGAAAAGTGCATTCGTTACCCCCTCCCCTATACACACTCTGCATATATATATATATATATATATATATATATATATATATATATATATATATATATATATATGTGACAAGTTTAGCTTGTTATGTATGGAAGAAAAAATAGCAATCGTCATCTATAAGAAACTTAAGAATTTATCAAATAAAAGATCTGAGATACTTAATAAGTGTAGGCATAGAGCCTGATTATTAGAATAGTCATTGGGGTTTTCGTCCCTCTCACGTGGTTTTATGCCTTTAGTGGTTTTATCAATAGATACTCTTCCGTCATTTCCTTTTTTAGCCAGTTTACCCTGAAGATCCGTTTAACTGAAACCTAGGTAGGTTTGCCTGGCTCCTTAGGATTTATTCTAGTTAATCGCTCTACTAAGCATATTGAGCACTCTACGTTTTAGTCTTTCTACTCGTTTGTTTTTTTTTTACTTTGGACTAAAGACTTAAAGCACTTGGCGATTCGTTTCGTCTTGTTTTGATGTTTTTAGTTCTGTCTTTTTTTACTTCGAATTTTTTCTTCGAGTACCGATTTGTCCTGACATATCTGCAAGTTAAACTATCCGAGGTTTTCCAAACGAGTACTACTATTAATATATATATATATATATATATATATATATATATATATATATATTAGAGTGTACAGCTTATATTTTATACCATAAACAATTTATACAATGAATTAAATAGCAAAGTTAATGTGATTAATGGCGAAATCAGTCGCTAACAAGACTTAATAAGACATTACATTCCTATCAATATTTTGAATAATAAGATCCTTATATTTGAGTTGTTAAAGACACTTCCCATGTACATTCGTCAATTTGAAATTGTCTCTTCAGGGCGCAATTTTTTCCATACATAGTCAAACACTAAAATCGAAATATGTGTCATGTGTCCTTGAGGCAACAAAAATGAGAATGATAGTCCGAACAATTAAAATAGTGTCCTCGAGGACACATGGCACAGTGGATAAAGACGTTAGTTAGATCCAGTGACAGGACCCAAAGAGTGTGAGTTCAATACCCGGTTAAGGCAGGGAATAACTTTCAGAGGGACATTAACAGGAGATAACTGATAACTGACATCCATTAGACATGGCACGTGGAACTAGAACAGTCTACCCTAGTGAGCGAAATAAAAGGTTCAGTTCGACATTCCAACCACCTGAAGAAGGCCGGTGTGTACAACCGGCCGAAACGTTGTAATAAATATGGCGACAAAGATTTGGACAATAGTCCGAATAATGTAAATAATGTACATAATACCTCATCTCAGAAATATAGACAGATACGGATTACTGTTCGAACGGTTATTACTGCGAGTGTTATTCGAAGGCGTCTGGCACCAGTAGTGTTCAACGGCCTTACTATAGTTGTATCTGCGATTATAAAGTCTCTACTACAACGAGCATTACGAAAGTGACAACGGATATTCGTTGACATCATAAAACTTTGTCATCGTGGAGATCAGGTAGGTGAATAAACTTACACGCTTTATCATACTCGTGAACTTGGAACTGATAAGTTAAAAAAAATCGCACTTTGCCGTCCAGGGACTGTTAGCAAGGTTAGCATTTCCATCAAGTGTTTAATACTCATTGGATTACGGTGTATAGAGCCGGAGTTAATCATTGTATGTGTTCGTTTCGGATTAATTTTCTCCTCTTTTTCCTTTATCCGCGTAACTTCCCGCCTTCGACTTTCGTTTTGTGCTTTCCAATATCGCTGTCTGTTCTATTGTTCAATCTTCGTTTAGAATATTATTGAATTTTAGTTTTCACAGAGCATGCGCATTCAGAAAAAAAAATCGCTCCCGGAGCTTGTGTTCGTCGTATTGTCTCCTCCTGAACTTTGCGCTGAACTTATAACGTCCCAATGAACTTTACGCGCACTTCCAACCCACGGGCCGTGCGTATGAAATCCTGAATACATCGTTTGTTACTTCCTGATTAATGATTTTCACAAGCTATTAATGTCAATGCCCGGTCTGCTGACTGAGATACGCGACCATAAAACCAAGCAACAAAGCTGAAACAATGATTAAAACAGAATCATTCAAAAGAAATTCAGATTAGAAAATATTAAAATTCCTTTGCAATCAAACTAATGTCCTCACCTTTGTTGTTGTTGTTCTCAGAACATTTCGGGTCTTACAGTATTTACATTAGTCGGACTATTGTCCTCATCTTTGTCGCCATATTTGTCACAACGTTTCGGCCGTTGTACGCTCCGGCCTTCTTCGGGTGGTTGGAATTTCGAACTGAACCTCTTTATTTCGATCACTGGGGTAGACTGATCTAGTTCCACGTACCATGTTTGATGGATGTCAGTTATCAGTTATCTCTTGCTAATTTTCCCTCTGAAAGTTCTCCACTGCCTTAACCGGGTATTGAACTCACACTCTTTGGGTCTGTCACTGGATCTAACCAACGCCTTTATACACTGTACCATGTGTCCTTGAGGACATACATTAAACATGGCATATGGAACTAGAACAGTCTACCCCAGTGATCGAAATAAAGAGGTTCAGTTCGAAATTCCAACCACCTGAAGAAGGCCGGAGCGTATAACGGCCGAAACGTTGTGACAAATATGGCGACAAAGATGAGGACAATAGTCCGACTAATGTAAATAATGTACATAATACCTCATCTCAGAAATATAGACAGATTTCGCGTCCTCTATCTTCGGGGTCCGCCAATAACATAAACTTTTCTGAAATTTTTTACTAAACTATTTATTTTATCTATAGTGAGCAGATTGTCTTCGTTAGATCATCTTGTTTTATAATACTTCTCAATTATAACCATAGACAGGCAAAAAAAAGAACATTAGATTTAAGGTAAGGTTATCACGTAAAACGACAAATATATTAAGATGGCTGGAGAAGAGAGGGGCCGACAAATTATGAGTATAACATCAAAGAGGAGCCTGATGCTCTGAATAGAAAAGCATCGAATGATGATAATTCCGTTATAAATAATAAAAGAAGGCCGGAGAAAACAACTGCCGAAATGTTGTGAGGATAACTACCAAGATGAGCCGGCGGGATCGAATAACAAAGTGTATACATATAAAAATTCCTAATGGAAAATATTCCAACATGAATAATAAAAGAAGGCCGGAGAATACAACTGCCGAAATGTTGTAAGCAAACTACCAAGATGAGCCGGCGGGGCCGAATAACAAAGTGTATACATATAAAAATTCCTAATGGAAAATATTCCAACATGAATAATGAAAGAAGGCCGGAGAATACAACTGCCACGATGTTGTGAGCGTAACAACCAAGATGAGAAGGCTTGCCCGAATACCAAAGATGAAATAATAGTGTTGTGAGAGAGAATATTTGCCTATAAGTTTGGATTCGGCCATTAGACGGAAGGCATAAAAAATATACCTACATCAAGAGGAGTAGCAGGAGCAGCAGTAGCCTTTGCTGAAAACAGTTAGTCATTCTCGGTTAAACGTTCTCTTCTATTTATTCCTATTCTACATGATATTCCAATAGAACCAAAAGGTAATAAACTTATTCAACCAATTCCGGTTTTTTACTGTTGATTTTGATAACTTAGCTAAAAGAGTTTGACCTCACCCTCGTCGCCAAATTATTAGTCTATAACAGGGGTGACCATACCGCGGCTCCCGAGTTACATTGACCTTTAATATGCGGCTCATGGAAATATCTTGGATGAGCTCCTTTTTTCATCACAGTTAATATAAAAGGTAAATACAACATCAATTTGGACTATTTTATTGTTTCAGAAAATATCCCAGCATGCATTTTGGGACTTTGCCTATAGAAGGGGAGGGGCAAGTGTTCTGCAGACATTTCCGAGGCGGATTGAAATAAACATTTTTTTTTTTTGTTTTAAGGAAATTTTATTGTCTCTTTATACTTTTAGTTTCTGGAAGGCATCTTTCGCTATTCCTATGCGTCTTTGAATTTCCATGTCATATTTTCTGCAGATAGTTATATCCCTGTACCGGCTTTATTCTGATGTCTTCAAATAAAAACACACACCTTGGGCTGTCTCTTTTGCCAGTGAGTGCAAATTGATTTCTTATAGTTAAGTCCTTCATGCTTTCCTTTGCTACACTGTCCCAGACAGTTTTCTTTTGAGTCTGTTATTTATAAGTACTGTAAAATCACATACGCTTCTTGAGGTACCGAGAAAAAAAAAACGAACAGTTACAACGAAAATAATTATAGAAAAGTCGCAGGGGGAATTTACTGAAGCCGAGATGCCAGGTCGGTACCGATATCATTGTAGATTCTTCTTTGGATTATATAATGCAGGGGTGGCTAAAATACTACTCCCGAGACGCATGTGGCTCTTTGACCTTCAATATGCCGGCTTGTGGAAAATATGTTGGCTTTTCATCACAGTTAATATCAAAGGTAAATAAGAAAAACTTCAATCTTTATATTTATTTACTGGATATGAATTTGAAACCCAATTGGATTAAAACGTGAGTTTAATGTTAAATTATATGTACATTTTGATCAAGTCTTGCGGCTGTCAAACCTCTGACCTTTACATTAAGCAAGTTTGGCTACCCCTAATATAATGTATAATAGTAACAAGATTATTTTAGGAGAAAACATTGTGGAAATATTTTAGGTCAGTCACTTCCGCATTCGATACATTGAACAGTTGGTATTTTATGGAAAAAAAACACGTTATTGCTTTATAAAGAAATTCTTGAAAATGTTATACATACATATATATATATATATATATATATATATATATATATATATATATATATATATATATATATAACTATACTCGTTTCGAAAAACCTTCGAATTTTTGATTTGCCAATCACGAAGGAAAAAGGTTTAAAAAAAAGAAAGAGCTAGAAACATGAAAGTCTGTCGAAAAAATAGATACAGGTTCAAACCCCAAAGAAAAAATCCTAACAACTAACAAAAGAGCTCAATACAACCGTAGAGCAGACCTAGATAAACCTAGTGAGCAAGACAAATCTACCCAGGTTTCACCTAAAGGGTCGACAGGGAAAGATGTCTGTAATGTGGTATCGGGCCTTTCCCTGACGATCCGCTTAGGTGAAACCCCGGTAGGTTTGTCTGGCCCACTAGGTTTATATATATATATATATATATATATATATATATATATATATATATATATATATATGTATGTATTTACTATTATATCATAACATCTTGTCTTGAAATCTTAAAAAAAAATAATTCAGTAAAACTCAAAAGGTATTTTAGTGGACATCTCGTGATTGTAAAACTTTATCTTCTTCAAGATTTGCCAGGGGGGAAAATCTGCAGTGAATATTTTTCAAACTACATCTCGCAAGTCACATTTAGCTCTTCGGCTTGTGGAAAATATGTTGGATGAGGTCCTGTTTTCATCACAATAAACGGTAAAAAAAAAAAAATCAAGTTTTATAATTATTTACTGGGTAAGAATTGAGACTACATTGGATTTAATATATTTAATGTATATAATATAACAAAAAACGTATGTGTAAATTTTGTCTTGCATATCTCAAATATCTAAAATTTATCGTATGTAGTTCTTACATTAAGCAAGTTTGGTCATCCCTGGTCTGTAATGTGGTATGGAGGTCAGATGAACTGAAGCCAGTAAACACACACAGAAAGCAACAAAATGTTTTGAGTATACGTGTTGTAACTAAATGAATGATCACAGAATAACAAAAGAAGTGTTAGGAGACTAATCTCTATCTATAAAAGGCAGGATGTGTGTGTGTGTGTGTGTGTGTATAACGAATGCACGGCCGCAATTTTCGACGGATTTGTACCAAAAAATCAAATGCACATGCTCCAAGTAAGCGGGAAGGCCAAGACCGACTTTGCATTTCCCAACTCCCATCGATAGTGGAAATGATCGATTTTTTCATGCTTCTACGGCAGTTTTCATGTAGTTTGCGGTCATTTTCTACTGGCCAGTGTGAGAGCCAATAGCTGGCTGCCACGAATAGGCAGGAAGATTCTATTGGCCAGCGTGAGAGCCAACAGCTGACTGACGCGAATGTTAACTAGCATGCTAGCTTGCAAAAAATATCGATAGCTGCATTCGTCACATTTGGGAAAAATTTAAATCTGCATGGGATTTTACTCCAATTGGCTCATTCGCTTGCTTAAACTCAACGTTGATTCTGATTCCGCAGAACTGGGTTGGGCGGGAAAAAGTATTTGTTGTTAATATTCTTTTTTCATTCGCCTTTTCCAGTTACGAGTCCTTTTTTAAATCTGATCATTTTGTGTTCTTTTTCTTTTAGTTCTTTTTTCGTAACAGATTTAATGTTTAGTATAGAGCTAAGAAAAAATTTGCAGTTTGAGATAGACAAGAAGTAAGACATGTAACAACATGAGTACGGCAAAGGGCACTGCTTTAAAGGCAAGGAAGGGCAAAAAATATTTTAAGTCAAGTGATAGCGATTGCTGTATGAGTCGTACGATTTTTGAATCAAGCCCGGGCAACGCCGGGTCATGCTGCTAGTAGTGTTATAACAGAGTAGTACTCGTCTTGAGAGTGTTTGACCGTACACTGTTTCTCTGGGTTGCCCTGAAGCTTAATCTACAATTAGTCTTATACCTAGTGGAAGAGTCGACCATCGACTCATTATAGGTAGTACACCACAATACTAAGAAACAAGATACGGATGCTGGGAAAATGTTATAATCATTATAAAAATATCCATTGTTCCTCGTTTAGGGTCCTACTCTTGTCCTTCTCCTTCACTCTCAGTAGACCCTTGCATCTTGGTGGCGTTATCGCCTTACTTAGGATGAATTGATTAAAAATAAATTTTCATCTGATCTTCTAACATCAACATCTCGAAGAATCTTCCAGCGATCGTCAATTTTCATTAAGGCTTGTTTGTTCGCCAACAATCTCAAAGCAAGTATGCGATTAGGATTTGAGAATGTGTTGGAGGTTCTTCAAAAGCGGTTCATGCTATTTCCTGTCACCTCGAGGATTACTCTGACCGTGGTTGAGTCTTTGCCAAATATTGCAAATGTCGTTGTTAAAGTTTGGCTTTGAGTTTCCTAAAGTTAATACGGCATCTTGATACTTGAAAGTGATTGTCATGCTGGATATATTTATTTGCAAATACTCTTTGTCGTCAATCGGATTCTAGCCTTAAGTGAAAATGCTTGTAAAATTATCAATCAGTGCCATTAAAATTAGTTCTTCAATGAAGGTGATAGCGCTGGGTCCACACTGCGTTGTTACTCTTAGACCCCTCCGTTTATTAATTTAACAATTTTTGACTCTTAAATGAGTTTCCATTCTACAGAAGGATGCTGAGAATTCCATCGACATAACGAGAAAGGAACAAGAAAGTCTTAAATAAGATGGCAACACCCCCCACCAGAACACCCCCAACCAGAAAAAAAAAAGACAAAACAATAAAACACTTATTCTCAAAAGCAGGAAGAGACTATTAAAATTCCTACCATTAGACTAATCCAGCTTTTTCCGAATCCTCTGCACTGCTTTTAGATTGACAACCAAGCACTCTGAAATGTTCGTATTGCAGCTTCAGGTGCGAATGCCAAACAGTACAGCATACTTTTTCTAAATTTCTGACTGAGTGAACTGCGCCGCAGTGCTCTTTTTCTCACAGACGGTGTCTAACCGATCCTACTATACTGTGCAGTCGACAAAATCAAAAACAAAACAAAGCGCATGCGTGAAATTAAAGATTTGAAAAAGACGACAATTTATCCATCGCAGTCTGTACATGCTTTGCTTTTCAAATCGCCATTATTTTGCTTGTTATACTTACAGCGTTTGAACTCTTGTATTCTCTGGTCTTCTTTTATTATTTATGTCTGAATTTTTGAGATAAAGAATGATCATTATTACATGCTTTGTTATTCAAACCAGCTTACTTATACTCATAAATTTTCGGTAGGTGTTTGTCGCATAGTAGGTCTACTATGCGACAAACAACTACCGAAAATTTGTGAGTATAGGTAAGCTGGTTTGAATATATATATATATATATATATATATATATATATATATGTATTTACTGTATTGACACTTTTGTCGATCCCTTTTTCGGTTTCTTATTTGTGAGGTTGAAATAAAACAGGTGGTTAAAATATATATTTTAAAAAATAAAGCATTTATTCTCAAAAGAAGATTACTCAAACGAAATGGAAGCAAGACTAACAATTAACAATTTACCTAGATATGGACAACGCGATGAGAACAATCGACCCTCCTGGATGGAATAAAGAATTTTACTCCTGTATTCTGCAAAGTGTAGAAGTAGTATTTTTATAATTTATTTTAACACTTATTATTTATTTAGCGAGAGCAGTCATCATTTAACAAGAGTAGTCATCAGGATAACCTCACCATATGTCTTGACGAATTAAAACCATCGTTTGTGATTTCTGTGACATAATAATTTTGAGTTCAAAAATAGCTCAGACAAATAGCTGTATACTTTCATAATTTTTAGAATAACTTTAAATAACGATCCCCTTCACCCAAGAATATCCGATGCTTGAATAAAATAAATGGAGAGGCGACATGAGGTTTTTTGAATATTTAATAAAAGGCGTGACTGGAATAGAGACATCCAGGCTTGGTTTTTCTTGTCAAAAGAATAATCAACCCGACTCGTCAGGGTCTAAAATATATAACTGGATACGGTTCAATACCATTATAAGTTATTAGAGCTATTTAATATCTTCTTTTATTGTATCTCCCCTAATTACTACTTTTCGATGTTCTCCCCGCCTTCATTCTAGAAAGTCGGTTGATTTTACCTCTGTATTCTGCAAAGTGTAGAATACGCCCAATTCCTGGCCATGTTTTTACATTAGCTTTGGCTCGGCAGGTATATTAGTTTCTTACATAAATTTGTTAGTATTTTTATAATTTATTTTAACACTTATTATCTATTAATACTTCTGACGAACCATTCAACAACGTGTCCCCCTTTACTGTTTTCGACCTCCTACTAACAATCGACTAACTTTTCAATGCCTCACCGATAGAGGCAACTAGGTTTTGACTCGAAAAAATCATCAAGTTACGTTTTAAGCTCCACATCGTTGTTGAACCAAACACCCCTCAAATTGTTAGAAAGCGACCAAACATGTTGTAGTGTGCAAGGGCTAACTGAGAAGATTGCTAGCTTCCCAACAGAGTTCTTTAATTGCATGTTAGGTCATGTTAGCGACGTGGGAGCAAGCATTGTCTTGTTGAATAATCAAT
Organism: Acanthosepion lycidas; assembly: GCA_963932145.1. NCBI lineage: Eukaryota > Metazoa > Mollusca > Cephalopoda > Sepiida > Sepiidae > Acanthosepion > Acanthosepion lycidas. Next base: position 119,480,352 of record OZ010580.1, read on the forward strand.
CTGCATCGCCGTTTTTTCAGTTTTATTGTATCTTTGACCTCGTTCATTTGTTTAACACACAGCTTAGCATTGACCGTTTTGAAGAATTTGATCACATTACACAGCACAAATGTTTCCAGCAGCTTTGGCAGCAATGGTACCTTGATTAAAAGCAAGAAGAAGAATGTGTCGATCATGCTCATTCTTGTCTGTTTTTCATTCACTCTTAAATGGGCGTGTAATCTGAAATGAAATTTCAATAACATCAGACAATATTTTCACAGGATAACCAAGAAATAAAAAAAAAAATATTTGTTTGATATCATTCTCAGAAAGGGCGCGTCTGAATATTGTCTTAATGTATGAACCGCAGACCTTTTGAATTCTTTCCAATATTCTATGCCATGAGGAAGGAAATGCCAAAGAAAGGGTCGCGGATGTAACTAAGCATTGGGACAAGACTGCAACCCTAAGAGTAATGGCCTGAAGAATATTAGATCAAAGGCTCCAAATTTTTACATCAGGATTACCCCACCATAGGTCTTGACGAATTAAAACCCAGGTTTGTGATTTTGGTGACATAATAATTTTGAGTTCAATCCCTGGGCCGGATAGCACGCGTATACTCAAATGAAATGGAAGCAGGAGTAACAATTAACAATTTACCTAGATATGGACAACGGGATGAGAACAATCGACCCTCGTGGATGGAATAAAGTGTTTCGTTCGAAATTCCACGGACTTTACTCGGTAAGTATATGTCGTTTTTATACTTGAGTCTTATAAGATCGGGTTTATACCCGAGTTGATAGACAAGCTTAGGGCAGTTTTATAATTCGGCCACCAGGATAGACGCATGTTTATTCTTTCGTTCATAGGTAGACATAAGTCTTTATTTTTTCACTAGTCGTGTTTATACTTGTCAGAAGATAAATACACGTCCTCCATATTAGTATCCGTGTGTCAGACATATAGATATTACACCATCCGCACATCTTATTGTTATTTACTTCATTTATAGTTTTTAACTTTACAATAGCAAATATAATTGATGTATTTGTTTTTATGGCTTATCAACGCTCTGAAGGCTATTTAAGTCAGAAAATATTTTAGGTGTAAGAAATCTTTGAGATAATAATGTTTTACTGATACAAATCCGACTATTTAACTCATAGCTGAGGGGAAATAGTTGGATTCATACCTCTCCCAAGGAGATTTGCGCGTAAGTGAATATGACGACTGAAATTAGAACTCGGCTCTCGGATTTCAAATTTCTGGTCATTTTACATGACACCGCCAATACACCCTAGCTTACAGCCCTTACTATTCCCAAAAGGTCACAAATCTAGGTACTAACCAGGCTCAACGTTGCTTAACTTCCTTTTTTTTTTTCTAAGAGAATAACTGTTTTCAGTGCCGTAAGACCCAACTTACCTGCAAAAAGAATGAATAACAAACGTCAGAGAATATCACTCCAACTACGAAGTATAGTGTTGTTTTTTAATCAATTCACTCCAAGAAAGACGATAATGCCTCTAAGATGCAAGGGCCGGGGAAACTGGGAGTGAAAAAGAACAGTAAACAGGGAAAAAGAGATAAACCTCTACTCCAGTTCGAAACACCGAGGCGGAGCGTGGAACGAACGATGGCGAACATATCTGCTCCTATTGAAGGAAAAAAATAAAAAAAATAAATAGTAAATAAAATTTCAGTGTTTAAGAGGAGACGTTGGAAGTATAGAACGGAAGTAGACATCAAAAGGAACCGGAAACCCAATCCTAAACAGAAAGCAAGGGATAAACCTTTGTTCAAAAGAACGGAGGGGAGTGTAACCTGGACAATGGGGGACCCTATTTACATCTTTTGTGTTAAACGGGTTTGTTTTTCATTACGTGGTACAGGTCGATCGAGGAAAGGAGTGATGGAGCCATGTACTGGAATATATTGAACAAGAATCTCTTTACGTCTGTCATTCCTTTGAAAATGAAGCTTAATTGGTGACTGAGCAAGGATTCTAAACATACTGCCAACGCAACCAGTCAGTGATTTGAAAATACTGAAGTAGCCATTCCAGTCCCTTGGCTAGAACCTGATTGAACATTTGTATAAAATACCGCCAGTTTAATAATTTGAACGTACTAAATGTCTGCTATAAAGAGATATCCATTTGTGCGGTTAATGGCTACTCCGAGGAATAGACCCTGAGGCTTTCGTTGTGGACAAAGGCTATTGGAAAGTACTTTATCTATCTATCTATCTATCTATCTATCTCAGTCTCTTCATTATCTATCTATCTATCTATCTATCTATCTATCTATCTATCTATCTATCTATCTATCTATCTATCTCTGTCTCAATATATCTATCAGTTAATATATATCTATATAAGTAAGATAATATCTATCTATCTATCTATCTATCTATCTCAATCTCTTCATTATCTATCTATCTATCTATCTATCTATTAATATCTGTCTCAATATATCTATCAGTTAATATATATCTATATCAGTAAGATAATATCTATCTATCTATCTATCTATCTATGGTTATTTCAATCTATCTATCTATCTATCTATTAGGTTGGTGCAAAAATAATGACGTAATAATGTCGTTTTTTGACGTTAAAAAATACGTCAAAAACAACATTATTACGTCATTATTTTTGCACCAACCTAATATCTATCTATCTATCTATCTATCGATCTATCTAATATAATACAATATAATATAATATAATGGAATATGCGTACACCTGTGTTTCCCCTCACTGGAATATGATTGCCTGGTGTCAGTCATAAATACAGACGGACGTGTAGGAGAGTCGAAGAGCCTTAGTCTGAGAGCTAAGTCTATAACGACACCCATTGGAGTACGCCATTGATCTACACTTCTTACCTGCGACTACGACGCGTACCAGTCGATTATTGCTACCGTATTCTACTTGGTTATAGTAGCCAAAACCACTTAGCTACTTCGATCAAATATATCCCTTTCCGTGACATATCACTATCTATCTATCTATCTATCTATCTATCTATCTATCTATCTATCTATCTATCTATCTTATTCTTCGAATAACTGTCGATAAATATAAGAAAATTACTCCGGAGTAAGGCAAATCTGACACGCTAGAACAATTACAACTGTGTAGTAGTTCGATCCTCACCAGGTGGCTCATACATTCGGTGTGCTACACCTGAGCTACGCTTAGAAAATAAATCTCCCCACCCCTTGACGTAGTGTAATGGTTATCAAGCTTGTCTCGGTACATCAGTTAGGATCTTTGGGAAGGTTAAAAACATCTTAATATCCCAGTTTGACCAGTTTATGGGTGTTCTTCATATTCTGTTCTATTAGGGTAATGTGAATCTGTTTCTGGGAGAGGGGTCTTCAGGGTCCAAAGTACGTAACATTTGGGTCATGCGTCATTTTATTCTCCCAAATGAAAAAGAAATCCAAGAATTTGGCCTATGGACTCTGAAAATATTCTACAGACTTTTGTCGCTACACAAATTGTGGGAAACTGTAAACATGTCGAAGATGTCTACTTTTGGAGGGTGACCGTAGAAAACTTTAATTTTATTGATATTCAAATTTATCAATTTTTGGGCGGTGGGGTTGAGGTGTATATCATAATTTAAGAATCGTCATCAATTAATACCACATAGTTTTGATCGCGAAAAAAAAGCGCCATTTCTGCTTGTATTTAAACAAAGGTATCCAGTGGGAAATATAACTTATAGTTTTATTCTTGAGTATTTTTTCTAAGTCATTTTCCACTTATTTTGAAAAGGAGATAACAATACGCATGCGCATGCGTTAACTTCCGTAATTTAATTGCAGCATGAGAAAAAAAAAGACTTCTTTTATACAAAAGACTCCTTTTATATACTTTTCTAATGAATTCTTTCATGTTGAGTTGCAAAGTAAACAGTGAGAGCATCTCTGTGTGTGTGCGCGTGCGTGATACAAAAAGAGACCGGCGGAGCGGAATAAAAAATGTGAGTGGATGCCAGTCTACTAGGTCGGTTAGCTAATCCCCATTGCAGACGCCTTCACAGGCACCTTTGTGTTTGTTCAACACCCTGAGCGCACCTTAGTTAGAGTTTCTGGGAGAGAGCTTGTTATCTAGCGTGATCAACATTCTGAAAATGGCTAGCACGGTCACACCCTCGGTCACGATGACTTGCCATTTCATGCTAGCATAACCACCGATCGGTAAAGGGAAATATGGTACTGAAAAAAAAAAGATTTACTTAAAGTTCACCCAACACAAGGCACAATGGCCCCTCAATTTAGAGTGAAATTATTGTAAGAGATGGGGGCTAAAATTAAAAAAAAAACCGCACATTATGAGAACAGGTAGGATATATATATATATATATATATATATATATATATATATATATATATATATATATTCTCTTCTCCCTCCAGCTGTGGGTAAATAGCAGGACAGATTGGGTTCTTTAGCCTTCCTTGAATGGCAATTGGTCTAAGAGAAGGACAACTCTGAATTCAAAACCTATGGAGGGTCGTTTAGGGACCCTGTGGTACGTAGTGCACCAGGTCTCTGTATTCGGCCCTTCAAAAAGTGTCGGTGGTCCTGCACGAAACCTTCACCACTATATCATTATAATTTTCAGGAAAGCATCCTCTCGGGAGTCTGTTAAAAAAAAAGCAACTGTTCTGGGGAAAGAAGCTGTTTCAGTGGAACTGGCTCATTATCAAATGAACACGAAGGAAATGCAAATGATTTGCCACCGCGAACAGAACATAACGAGTCCTAAATGGAAGGGTCTTATCTTATGGAACCAAGGATTGTCATACGTTCGAACATCTGCCATAGCAATAGCAATAGAGGAGTGACTGGCTGACAACGTTTATTCTTTGGGTTAAAGGGTCGCAGGATAGAAAACGTGATGAGAAACTAAAGAATACAAACGTAAATTTATTCAACATCTTGACACTCTAGATCAATTACGTCTGAGTAGTGAGTTCGATCCTCACTAGGTGGCTCATACATTCGGCTGTTGTGCTACTAAGCAACGCTTAGAAAATAAAGCCCCCCTCGACGTGCTGTAATGGTTAGCAAATTTGTCTCGCTAGAACAATTACAACTGTGTAGTAGTTCGATCCTCACCAGGTGGCTCATACATTCGGCCTTGTGCTACATCTGAGCTACGCTTAGAAAATAAACCCCCCCTTGACGTAGTGTAATGGTTATCGAGCTTGTCTCGTTACATCAGTTAGGACTGAGTAGTGAGATCGATCCTCACCAGGTGGTTCATACATTCGGCCTTGTGCTACATCTGAGCTACGCTTAGGAAAATAAAGACCCCCTTCGACGTCGTGTCATGGTTAGCAAGTTTGTCTTGCTAGGTCAGTTACGATTGAGTTGTGAGTTCAATCCTTACTGGGTACTCCATACATTCGCCCTTGTGCCACATCTAACATAACGTCCTCTCTTCTTCTTTTTTTTTGTCTTAAAGTTTCCTGATGTTAGCTTTTTTATTCAAAGTACATCTTGTTCAAGAGCTTATTTGCGTTTTTTTTCTTTTTTAAGCATTCAAAAATTCTTGCTTTTTAAGTAGGCTATAGCTAATTACTACAGTCATCTCACTGGGAATAAATTTGTCACCTTCTCATTTCGCAAAAAGCATTTCTTTTTTTTCTTTTTTGGCTTCTGGCGTTCTATTTTGAAACTTGATAAGCGTTTCCATTCATCCACACTCTTCCATCAATCAATCACTTGACAGGCAAAAAAAATAAAAAAAAAAATACTTTAACAATACATATTTTCCCTGAAGAGCGACTGGTCCCAAATTCGAAATGTTAGTAATGAAAATGTGGAATGTGTATTCACGCGTCCAGAAAGCTTAACCAGAAGCGTTGAAAATAGAACAGTTCGAAAGAGTCAATAAACATGACATAATTAAACTAAATACCTACATTCGCTCCATTTTGGCAACGCCTGAAGCGGCTTGGACTAGCCGGCTGAAGGGTTGCTTGCATACACGAACTGAGAGACCTGTTAGCCTGACGATCCACGAGATTCGTTGACCAACGGCCAGTTTATCACAAATTGGCAATTATTGTTCGAGAAAGTGGGCTGGTTGATGAATTGGCCAGTGTAATAGATGTGTGGCCTCTAAGTAGGCTGGCTCCTTCTGACGAACACAGGTCAAAGTCCTGTGGACTTTTTGCTTCAATTAGCGCACAAGAGAATAGAGAGGAATGGAAAAAAAATGGAAGGAATGATAAGACAGTAAAAGAAAAGGAAAAGAAAGCGACGTAAGTAAGGAAGGAAGGAAGGAAGGAAGGAAGGAAGGAAGGAAGGAAGGAAGGAAGGAAGAAAGAAAGGCATGAAATTAGAACAAAAATTAGGGATGAAAATCCAGAATAAATCGAAGAAAAGAAAGGTAAAGATACAAAGACAGTAATGAAAGAAAAACGAATAATTTGAAAAAAAAAATCAGAGAAAAAGAAAACAAAAGAATGAAAGAAGGAGTGAATGGAGAGAAAATGAAGGAAGAAAACAGTTGAAAATGAATGAATGAATGAAAGAATCAATTATGAAAGAAAGAAGGAAAAAGTAACTGTTGAGAAAGTGATGAGATAGTGAGAGAAAATAGGGAGGAAAAGGGAAAATAGATTGCCCCTAATAAAAAAAAAAAAAAGAAGGAAAGAAAGAAAGCAGAAGTCAAGTAAGAATAAGCAGAACGAATGGAGACAAAACAAACCAAAAAAAAAAAAAAAAAAAGACAGAAAAAAGAAAACAAAAGTAAGAAAGATGCTAAGCCGATTGAACTTTTAGTAATTTCATGACTTATCGCTTTTGGTCCTAATTGTGTTTAAACTCTTCTTTGACGTTGTAGATCTGTATCACGTTTGTGAGCTAAACCAATACCGTATATATAGTCATGTCTAAGCAAAATTCAGGTTTCTTGTGATCCCTGAATTTTCATTTGCACGAACCAATGTCTGGAAACAGTTTCGATAGTAATATGAATTAACTTGTTACACGGTATACAGGAGGAGGCAGAGGAGAAGGACGTTTTTGAATAATTCAAAACGTCATCAAAATTACACAAATAACATTATTCGGACTATTCTCCTCATCTTGTCGCCATATTTATTAGAACGTTTCGGCCTTTCAGTATCTGTCTATATTTCTGAGATGAGGTATTATGTACATTATTTACATTATTCGGACTATTGTCCTCATCTTTGTCGCCATATTTATTACAACATTTCGGCCTTTCAGTATCTGTCTATATTTCTGAGATGAGGTATTATGTACATTATTTACATTATTCGGACTATTCTCCTCATCTTGTCGCCATATTTATTAGAACGTTTCGGCCTTTCAGTATCTGTCTATATTTCTGGGATGAGGTATTATGTACATTATTTACATTATTCGGACTATTGTCCTAATCTTTGTCGCCATATTTATTACAACATTTCGGCCTTTCAGTATCTGTCTATATTTCTGAGATGAGGTATTATGTACATTATTTACATTATTCGGACTATTGTCCTCATCTTTGTCGCCATATTTATTACAACGTTTCGGCCTTTCAGTATCTGTCTATATTTCTGAGATGAGGTATTATGTACATTATTTACATTATTCGGACTATTCTCCTCATCTTGTCGCCATATTTATTAGAACGTTTCGGTCTTTCAGTATCTGTCTATATTTCTGAGATGAGGTATTATGTACATTATTTACATTATTCAGACTATTGTCCTCATCTTTGTCGCCATATTTATTACAACGTTTCGGCCTTTCAGTATCTGTCTATATTTCTGAGATGAGGTATTATGTACATTATTTACATTATTCAGACTATTGTCCTCATCTTTGTCACCATATTTATTACAACGTTTCAGCCGTTGTACGCTCCGGCTTTCTTCAGGTGGTTGGAATGTCGAACTGAACTCTTTTTTTCGCTTAGTGGCGTACTGTTCTAGTTCCACGTGCCATGTTTAATGGATGTCAGGTATCAGTTATCTCCTGTTAATTCCCCTCTCCAAGTTCTCCACTGCCTTAACTGGGTATTGAACTCAAAAAATTCATACACAGATGACATCAAGGACACATGCAACAGTAGATAAAGGCGTTAGTTAGATCTAGTGACAGGACCCCAAAAGCGTTCTAGATTTAAACGTTTTATCAGCAGAGTATATTGGTAATTCTATTAAAATTATATAGCTTACTGGTAATTATATTATAATCCTACAGGTGTGTTATATCGGAATAAAGTGACATTACTAACACTGGAGTTTAAACAAAGATCATCAGAGGCCAAACACAGGCGATCCCATTTTAAATAAGCAAATCACGTGATAGTAAAGGAAACATATATTTGGGAATTAGCGTGGCGTGTAATGGATCACTATTTCTAATCTATCCTCCATTACTATACGGATCACACTACACTATCATCTATCTCTATACTATTCACTATATTATTTCTCTATACTGATTACTACGTGAATTCGGTGTCTACTATTCGAGCGAGTATTACCGAGCAAGTACTATTTGTGCGAGTGATATTCGAAGGCCTCTGACGTCAGTATTGTTCAACGGCGTTAGTATAGTTGTATCTGCGATTACAAAGTCTATACTACAACGAGCATTACGAAAGTGAAAACTAGTATTTGTTGACATCACAAAAGTGGCAACGAGTGTTCGTTGACATCACCAAAATGATACTATTAATTCTATAATAAATCAGTAGTATATTGGCAATTCTATAATAATGCTATATGATACTCTTAAACACAATGATACCTCTATAGTAAATACTGGTAATAATATAATAATCTCTAGCGAGAGATGTGGACAAACTAAATTTTACAATTAGCAAAAATAAAAAAAAAAAACTGTAAAAATTTGTAAACGACAAAAATAAATAAATGAATTCCTCCAGTAGTTACTAGCCAAAAAAATCCCATGAGGATCGAACCTGAAAACACTTCTTTTAAAATTTTACATCGCCAGCCATTATTTCAAGAGATATACTAAGCCTCGATACGATCGCTCTTTAGACCGGCCTTTCAATAAGAATTTTAAAAGAATCGTAATTTAGAATGTTGCCGCCGTCTCTCGCAGTTTTGGTTTAGATTTTAGATATGATTGCTTTTCTGTCACAAAATTCTAATCGAACATTTATTTTATTTTATTTTTTTTATTTTTAATATTACCAAACTCGATTTTGTTTTTTTTTGTTTTTTCTCTCTCTCCATTTTCGATAACTTCTTGCTTGGGTCGTGCTTTATACAGTTTAAATTAAATGGAATTTTGTACAGCTGAAGGGAACTGGTTGACAATTACCAAAAATAAGTATTTCATTTTGTTGGAAGCTATTTCCATCAGAAATCAGCTTCTTGGACATTTATAGAAATGGTTTATGCAATTATTTGTAATTAGATTATTCCATAGACAAAGCCCGAGAGAGAGGATAACGCCTTCAGGTAACTAGTGGATTGCTGACTATATATATATATATATATATATATATATATATATATATATATATATATATATATATACGTTTGGAGCGTGACTTAAGTTTCGTTGTTTTACCAACTCATCAGGCACAAAATATTACTCCAAACGTTGGTAGATGTATATTTATTAATATATATATTTTTTACCTCTGTCTAACGATATTGAGAAGCATTTTTTTTACACTTTAAAATAAATTTAGTAAATATTTATTTGTTTACCTGTGTACACACGCTAACCCGCGCATATACGGTAGATACTATACAGTTATTTGATTTACCTATCTATCTATCTATCTATCTATCTATCTATCTATCTATCTATCTATCTATCTATCTATCTCTCTCTCTCTCTATATATATATATATATATATATATGTGTGTGTGTGTGTGTGTGTGTGTATTTGTGCGTGTGTGTATGTGTGTGTGTTTTCTTTGTGTGTGTGTAATTATTATTGCATGAAACTCTGAGTAGCGTATTTTAATATTATTGCATCATTAATATTATTATTGCTAACGCACACACATACATGCACTCACACACACACACACACACACACATATATATATATATATATATATATATATATATATATGGGGAGAGAGAGAAAGGTCGGCGGGAGAAAGAGTAGACAGCGAGATTGAGCGTTTCTATTTGAGTAATCTTTGTGTTTCTATGTATTTAGGTTACTTCATTTATCTCGGGCACTTTCTTATATCTGTGTATCTTAGACTTTGCTATCAATCTATCTATCTAATGTTGTTCGTATCTAACTATATATCTATCTCATTTTGTTCTTATCTATCTATCTATCTATCAGGTTGGTGCAAAATAATGACGTAATAATGTCGTTTTTTAACGTATTTTTTACCGTTAAAAACGACATTATTACGTCATTATTTGTGCACCAACCTAATATCTATGAAGTTCAGGCTGTTCATATCTATCTATCTATCTATGAATTTCAGGCTTTTCATATCTATCTATCTCATTTTGTTCTTATGTATTTCATTTTCTTCGTATCTATGTATCTATCTGTCTATATATATATATATATATATATATATATATATATATATATATATATATATATATATATAATTTTGTTCTTATGCATTTTGTTCGTATCTATCTATCTATCTCACTTTGTTGTTATCTATTTCCCTTAGTTCGTATCTATCTATCTATCTATTTATCTATCTCTCTCTCTCTCTCTCTCTCTATATATATATATATATATATATATATATATATATATATATATATATCACTTTGTTCATATGTATTTTACTTTGTTCGTATCTATCTATCTATCTATCTCGGCACTTTCTTATATCTATCTCACCCTCTTTCCTCAGTCTATCTCATTTTGTTTTTATCTATCTATCTATCTATCTATCTATCTATCTATCTATCTATGTGTGACGGATATATATTTTTCACATGGTCACTGATTAATACCCGTTACCCTCAGTCGACAGTTGGCCCCCCACAGTAAAGTAAAATTGGAAAATCTAAATTTAAGATCCACTCAGCGGGATGACCATAATTTCGAGACATCGCAAATGGCCTACCAAACATCCAATTATAAACTCTCACACCCACCAGACACACGTAAACTCCCACATGCCCCTGTGTATCGCGATTCCATGATTTAATCTTAATGTCTATATATAGATAACCTGTATTCATATACAACTTAGAAAGGGTTCGTCCTTTTCACGCGCGTGCATAGACTTCCACGCAAACACACACAGTTTATAGGACCTAATGGTTTACTAAAATGGAGATAGTTTCGACTAACACCCGGTTCAGACTTCTTACCCGTCTTTCGAACAGGAGTAAAGGTTTATCCTTTGTTTACTGGTTAGTATTGGGTTTTTAGTTCCTTCTCCTAAAGTCTGCTCATTCTCTTTCGTCCCCAATAAATCTTTGTGTCTTACTGGTATTTTCATCTTGCTCCTGATGAAATGATTATATGTAGGAGCTTACGGCCACATCACGTTGGAACACCAGTTCCCGTACGATCCCCAAAGTTAAGCAACGTCGAGTCTTGTCAGTACCTAGACGCGTGACCGCCTGGGATTAACAGGTTCTGCAAGCTTTTATTTGCGTGTGGTGTAAGGGTTAATGACTCGGAATTTTTAATCAGAGAGCCAAGTTGCTATTCCAGCTTAGTTTATTATAATCACTTGCGTGGAAATTCTCCCACTTTTTGCCCAGCTATGGGTTAATTAGTAAGACTTGTATCACTAGAATTATACAAAATCTCTATATTTCGGTATTAAATAACCCATAGAGATTGATATACCGCTAAATAAAGAAAAGCAAAGTATATATACACACACATATATATATATACTTGACTCTCCCGTCGAATACAACGTATGCGGGTCAAGCAGACCAGAAGTGAGAACATGAGATAACCATAATTTCTCAGACATCGCAAATGGCCTACCAAACATCCAATTATAAACTCTCACACCCACCAGACACACGTAAACTTCCACATGCCCCTGTGTATCGCGATTCCATGATTTAAACTTAATCTATATATAGATAACCTGTATTTATATACAACTTATAAAGGGTTCGTGCTTTTCAAGGGACCTCTGGTCTATCTCAGAAATCAACCATCATAATTTTAAAGAAATAACTTTGAATTCTTCAATTCATCTCATGGATCTTCAAAAATCAAATCTTTAACTCTGATTCGGGCTATGAGTCCAGTTCCGGATAAAAGAATGATTTGGGCCGATCGTCCGATTTGGGTCGAAATCAGATTCAGGCCGAAAATTGAGTACTTCAAATCAAAAACTATGTAGAACTTCAACTGAGTTGAGTTCTTCAAATCCCAAACTCTGTGGAACTTCAACTGAGTTGAGCTCTTCAAATCACCATCTCTGTAAAACTTCAACTGAGTTGAGTTCTTCAAATCCCAAACTTTGTGGAACTTCAACTGAGTTGAGTTCTTCAAATCCCAAACTTTGTGGAACTTCAACTGAGTTCGTCAAATTACCATCTCTGCTGAACTTCAACTGAGTTGATTTCTTCAAATAACAAACTCTGTAAAACTCCAACTGAGTTGAGTTCTTCAAATCCCAAACTCTGTGGAACTTCAACTGAGTTGAGTTCTTCAAATCACCATCTCTGCTGAACTTCAAAAGCTCACGTCACGAAACTATTTACTTTCACTCTCAGACATTGGCATTTCGGAGAAATACAATCAGTTTCCTCAATTCACAAATTTTTGGACATATTTTGTTTTAACTTGTAAAGCTTCTAGGGTCTGAGCCGGTGATTGCTGTTTGGCTGTTCCATTGACAGCTTAACTTCCGGTGCTTGATGTTGTTCCAATATCGAAACATGTAAAGACGTCACATTTTCTTTATTCCATTACCAGTTCAATTTTAATATAGGGATCGCTTACCTGTGTAATCACCTGGAGCTGCAGCTGAAAGGGTTAATAACTCTACTGTTGCTATGGTTTCAATACGTATTGTGACCCTATACCCTTAAGGACTGTAGGAACATGGAATAATGCTGACATTCTTAATGGTTGCTAGTTGTGTGTATTTGACTAAGGAAAACGTCGGAATTGTTCAGTGGTGGAACGGACTCCCTCAAAGACATTTCTCCGATCACTACAATCTTAATCATTTCAAGTCTAGGGCCAACAGCTAGATAATATGCAGCTCTTGACCCCCAACACTGTGCGGCCTTACAAGAACCTGATTTCTAAATCTCTACCTTGTGCAGCTCTTGGATTTTATTTAGGGTGAACACTAATAAAAAATATTAATTAATATGACCTTGAGACTGATTAAATCTAAGCTTAAATAGTAAATAAACAACACAGACATAATCCAATCAATTATTTTTTTTTTCGTTCTTGATATGGTGATTTGTTTTATTCATGATGTATTAGGTTGGTGCAAAAATAATGACGTAATAATGTCGTTTTTTGACGTTAAAAATACGTCAAAAAACGACATTATTACGTCATTATTTATGCACCAACCTAAAAGCATTAACAGGTTTTATCAATGTGTTTGTAATACCGTTTTAGCTGATATGTTTTAAATCCAGTTGAAGGTGAGGACTTGTATTATTCATTCTGTATTTGATACACAGTGAAAATTAATTCAAGTGATATTTTTCGTTGTATTAGGTTGGTGCAAAAATAATTTCGTTTTCTAATATATGTTACTATGTGAGGAAACGAAATTATTTTTGCACCAACCTAACATTTATTGATCTTATTTTACTGGTAATTTTTAATCTTTAGTTTTTTTTGTTTCTTTTTTCTCTTTTTCTTTTTCTTTCTGTTTGTCTTTCATTTTCTCCAAGCTTTTTTTTTTCCTCTTTTTTTTTTTATTCCTTTCATTGTCTTCATTTTTTTTTTTTTTTTTTTCGTTAACTTTTCCTTACTTTCTTTCCTGTTTTTCAAGTTTTCTTTTTCTTTTTTGTTTCTTTCCATTATTTTTCTCGGGTTTTTTTCTCCGATTTTTCCTTCTTTTCTTTTCTTTTTTCTAAAGACTTTTCTTTTCTTTTAAATTTTGTTTCATTTCTTTTATTTTCTTTTCTTTTTATACAGACATTTCTTTTAATTTCTCTTTTTTTTTCTTTCCTTGAATTTTTCTCATTCATTGATTCGTTTTCTACGGTTTGCGGATTATTTAAAGCCAGAAATTATTTTTAGATTGTAAGAATTTCTTTGGAGTTAATCATGATTTGGTGATAGAAACCTTACTAATTAACCCATACCTGTGGGGAGAAGAGATGGAGTTATACGTTTCCCAAAGGTATTTGCACATAATTTTGAAGAACACAACTGAAACTGGAATTCGCCTCTACGATTTATTTTTAATCATTTCACCTCAAGTGAGGTAATAAAGCCACTAAGATTTAACTCCTTACCGAATGTTAAAGAATATGAAAAAATACACTATTAAGGAGAGAAGACAATAATAGAACAAAATTTAAAAAAAAAGAATATAACGATTGACACTGCATTTAAAATTTTTGAACATCAAATTTGACAAGGACGCAAAGAGCCGGAAGAGATTTCCAGAAACAAGAAGTACAACAGAGTAAATTATTAACATGGAACTTAAATCTGTTTAAATCTGTCCATTTTAACTGCAAATTGGTGAAACCTTACCGCCAATCTAGTACTGCGTTTTAAATTCATAAAGTCTAGTTACCATAGAAAAAATTTCATCAGAACAAAGCATAAAAGTATTTATAAAAAAGGCACCGAGAAAATACGTTTCGGCGGAGAGAAAGTGACTGAAGCCGAGATGTCAGGTCGGCACCAAAAACACTACAGATTCTTCTTTGGATTTTATCAAGAATCTCTAAATATATATATTAGAGGCACCAGAGTAAATGTGGCAGCAATATTCAAAGCAAGTACGAATGACAGTCTTATAGATATGTAAAATAGTGAAAAATTGTTTACATCGACACAGTGAACCAAATTTACAATTAACAATTC
>OZ010580.1:119500354-119720354 GCA_963932145.1 Acanthosepion lycidas
CCTGACGTTGAACTTCTAGTGTTCTAAAATCGCATTACAAACGCGGTTGCTCAGGCGTAGGTAAATATCTGCGTACCTATTTCATATTTATCTGTATTGCCCTCCAAGATAGCGGTTAGTATTAATACCGTCTATAAATAAAGTCGAAGATACAGTGAAGATCGATCGATAGATCGATTTTAGCAGAGCTGAAGAACCAGATCGATATTTTTTTCTTCCGTTTCGATACGGAAAGTGTTTCAGCTTCGAAAGATGCGAAGTGCCTCGTAATATGTTCGAGTGTCTCTAAAATATATATATATATATATATATATATATATATATATATATATATATATATATATATATTTCAGTAAGCATCAGCTCGTCTTGAAAATATTTGCTCACTTTTTCATAATCAGGCATCACGCACACGAATAAAGATGTTTGTCTTTTCACGATTGGAGGATTTGAAATGTGCTAGATTAGCCTCTCAGAAAAAGACGGACGAATTTCTTTAACACGAAGAGCCACTCAAGTCAGAGACTTACTGAGTTTGGTCGTTTTATGGACGTAAGAGAGGAGCATGTAAGAAGTGCATATAATAAAGTTGTTGGAGCGGTAATGGCTGACCTAAACTTGAGGCTGTTACGAATGAATCGTTCAGGCAAGCGTGCTCTCGTTAATCAAATCCAGAAAGCAGTAAATTTGAAGAAGAAGCTGTATGAATCGAATTTCTTTCTTATCGATGAAAACCGAAAGAAATAACGACGGCCTATCTCTTTGTGCATTGTTTAATTTGATTTTTTTTAGACTTATCAACCGTTTACATGTTATCTAAAACCAGAAAATAATTTCAGAACTTCTTGAGGGTAATACTAGTTTACGCATACAAGTTTTAGTTATTAACTCAAAGATTGGAGGGAAGAGGTGGGTTCATGCCTTTCCCAAGGTTATTTGCGCGTAAGTGAATATAACGAATTCGACTAGAATTCGAACACGGATCTCCGATTTCAAAACTGTGCCGTTATCACACCGCACGCTTACAGCATCTGCCATTCTCAAGCGGTCACCCTTATATTGACCACGTTCGATATTATTACGAATTAGGGAAAAAAATGACAACAGTGTAGTCCTCAAATTTCAATAACTTAATTATGTTTCAAACTTGACATTTCTGCCTAAATTTATCAGATGATGAGTTATTATTATTATTATTTTTTATTTTCTTTGATTTTTGGCGTTTACACATTTCTTTCCGGGTCCCGCCCACGGACCTAAGTTTAGAAATGGCATCACGACACTTTCCACTGACAAAAAAAAAAAAAAAAAATTACATAGATAAAGCCCTTCGTAAAGTGTGGGCTGTACTTGTCAGAACAATTTTTTGTATCTTCTTGAGGCATGGGCTTCCAGGAATCCCTGCAATTAGTCTACTGCAATCTTTTCCAACCAGTCCTAGGGCTCCAACTACAACAAGGATTGATGTTCCCATATGCCACATTTTCGAGATTTCTATTTCAAGGTCCTTGTATTTTGACAGCTTTTTGAATATCTTCAAAGATACATTGCAGTGAGCAGGGACTGCCATATCAATAAGGAGGCACCGTTTTTGTTTGTGATAACAATATCTGAGCGGTTGGCTTTGATTGTTCTGTCAGTGTGTATTGTGTAGTCCCATAAAATTGTAACAGGTCCTATCTCCGTAACGGGGTCTGGGTGGTGTTCATACCATTTTCTTTCAGTTTCCTTCCCGTAGAAGTTGCAGGTTTAGTTTTCTTCCCGTAGAAATTGCAGATTATTATTATTATTATTATTATTATTATTTACGTCTGGGCTATTTTCCTCTTCTTTGTGACCGATCGATCCGGAATTTGAAATAGACACTTTATTTATTCTACTAGTGTAGATTGTTTTTCGTTCCACTCCCCATGTCTGGGGATATCTAATTTTTTAATTTACTTACTGCTCCGTTATTGTTCGCCCTGTTCCCACCGAGTACAGACGACTCGGTCCAGGGATTGAACTCGTAATTTACTGTTTACGAGGGATGTAAGTGGCACAAAATCGGCCAAAAATATTCCCTTAGAACCCGTATAAACGGGTTCAGTTCCTGTCTACCTCCCCGGACGAAAATTTGCCCTTCGGCAAAGCCTCGTCCGGGTTCGTCTCTGTTCAAGGGAGATAGTTCGACAAATGAACAATCTGTTCAACTGTTCCCTCGCAATTAGCGTGCCATCAAATCACGAAAGAACGCTTCAGTCCACTAAGCTTCAAACACTTCTGTCTAGAGAACTTGGAACCATAAACCTAACCTGCCTGCTGGTGGGAATCCGCGTCCTGGGTAAACTACATCCGACAGCAAGGCTTCTGATCACGAGGTTTTGAGGAGCGTGGAACCACCTCTTAATTGCTGATATTCAAAGGTTCAAACTGACCAAGGGTGTTAGCACCTGTTAGGAGCCCAGCTATGGGCAAATTGTTAACACCCTCAGCAATACGCTTTGGAAAAAAAAAACAGCAATGCATTTTTGAAGGGAAAAAAATTATTAACGGCAATACATTTTTATCAGTGATACATTTCTGAAAAAAAAATATTCCCAGCAATAAAAATCTTGTCAGCAATAAATAACCGATTGAGGTTGATATACCGTAAAACAAAACAAACCTACTGAGGCTTGGGCTGCTGCTGATTATTATGCATGACTGAACTGACTGTGGCTTTTCGCGTTTGTCACACTTGTTGCTAATCGATTTTCTCATGCTTCTACGACAGTTTTCATGTAGTTTGCGGCCATTTTCTACTGGCCAGAGTGAGAGCCTATAGCTGGCTCCCACGAATAGGCAGGGAGATTCTATTGGCCAGCGTGTGAGCCAACATCTGACTGAAACGAATGTTAACTAGCATGCTTGCATGCAAAAAAAAATCGATAGCTGCATTCGTCAAGTGGGAAAAATTTAAATCTGCATGGCACTTTATTCCAATTGACTCATTCGCTTGCTTAAACTCAACGTTGATTCTGATTCCGCAGAACTGGGTTGGGTGTGAAAAAGTATTTGTTCTTAACATTCTTTTTTCATTCGTTTTTTTCCAGTTACGAGTCCTTTTTTAAAGCTGATCGTTTTGTGTTCATTTTGTTTAGTTCTTTTTTCGTAACAGATTTAATGTTTAGTATAGAGCTTAGAAAAAAATTTGCAGTGTGAGACAGGCAAGAAGTAAGGCATGTTGCAACATTAGCACGGCAAAGGGCACTCCTTTAAAGGCAAGGAAGGACAACAATATTTTAAGTCAAGCGATTGCTGTATGAGTCATACGATTTTTGAATCAAGCACGGGCAACGTCGGGCCATGCTGCTAGCATCTATATAAAACAAAGTTCAAATGACTGTTTAAGAAATTAGGCGTAGATTTGAAACTGGCTATTATGAACAGGGTCCCACTTCTTTCATAATTAAAAAAAAAATAAATGTCGTCTGCAGATGAAGGCTAATCTACGAAAAATATGTTTTCTTCTTTTATTTTTAAAGAGCAAACCAGTTAATTTTGATAATACCAACAAAGTTTGTTTTTTTTATCTCGGAATTTTGAAATTCACCAGGAAAGCCGGAGCACATCAGCTGAAAGTCATGGGAGATTAATACAATCGTTCAAATATTTCATCAAATATCGGTCTCCATTTAA
Source organism: Acanthosepion lycidas (assembly GCA_963932145.1). NCBI lineage: Eukaryota > Metazoa > Mollusca > Cephalopoda > Sepiida > Sepiidae > Acanthosepion > Acanthosepion lycidas. The sequence continues at coordinate 119,504,015 of OZ010580.1, forward strand.
TCTAGTTTCGGCTTTTGATTGGGCTTTCATCAGAATAGGTAGGGAGGAGTAGATGCGATAGGCAACAATAAACTACAGAAGAACTCAAAACTGTTTGCTGCATTTAAGTATTGCATTAATATTTATGCTTACCTTTTAAAAGTGTAACGATAATTTTTCTGTCACCACTTAATCTAAAGACAATTTGATGTACGTAAGTCCTTACTTTACAAAAACTCCTCGCAAAAATCACATAAAAATTGCCAAAAATCTTTAATTCGAAAAGGTGCAAGGAGTCACTCTACTGGAGGTTTTAGCAGTAATGAAAAAATGGTAATCCCAAAATTTCAGAATTGCCTCAGCCCGGAAAGTTTTTAATTTGCTTATGGAGTCGGCCTGATTGTACGGCCTTTAGAAGTAAAGTTGAAAACAATATTATTTTGAAACACTGTAATTTGAGAACAGTATTTTTTTCATTTGAACATGAGCTATCGGAAGTTAGAGAGTTGTATGCCTTTAATTGCTTTTATTGGTAGAAGCCAAAATGGCGGAATCCGCAAACAATCGCAGTAATTAAAACATGAGAACCCAAAATTACAAGACTATGCGTGCGGATGCAGTCAAGAATGCTTTTAATTTGCTCACAGAGTCGGCCTGATTCCAAAATGGTATGATGTTCTGGGCTATGGCCTCTAGGAATAAAGTTGAAATAATGTGACTCGGTCACATACTGACATTCTCATTTATTATATAGATTTATAGAGATTTTTTTTTCGCCTATCACAGGTTGGGATATTAATTCTATTGTCCGGGCGGCCGAATTCGTCTTTATCAGCTTAACTTAATTGGCAGAAGAGGAATAGATAAGACAAAAAATGGAGTATAACTGCCATATATATGCAGGAGTTAGTCAATGCTGTCTCGCCAGCATTGAAAGAGTTCAAATGTGTCTGCGCTGCCTTGTGAATAGCGAATTATTTTTCTCCCGGCATCACGTTTGTCACAGACGAAAAGTCGCTAACTTCTCGCTAAGCTATTTTCAAAGAAAATGTTTCGATTATATACATTACTTTCGACAGTTCAAACATTTACAACGAAGACCCGACATGCCATGACTTACTGGCATATGACGCTGAAACACCGGTTATTGTACAATTACCGAAGTTAAGCAATGTCGAGCCTGGTCAGTACCTAGATAGGTGACCGCATAAGAATACCAAGAGATGTAAGCTCGGAAGTGCGGGTGGTGTAATAGATATCTCGAAACTGGAAATTGGAGAGGCGAGTTTCAATTCTCATCAAGTCTATTATATTCACACATGGGAAAATATTCTTGAGGAATGTTGAGAACCATGAGATGGTGTCTCGCTAGAACAATTACGAATGAGTAGTGAGTTCGATCCTCACTGGTTGCTCCATACTTTCGGCTTTGTGTCACATCTAAGCAACGTTCGAGAAAGATATGAATCTAATTCTACTTCCTACAGGTATGTGTTAATTAGTAAAACTTGTATCAGTAAGTAGGACTTATATAAGTAAAGTATTTGTTGACTTTACATTACCTGAAAAAGGTTGATGAACCGTAAAAAGTAAATCAATTAATCGCTGTATCAGTAAAACATTGTTTTCTTACGAAATAATTTTACAATCCAAGAATATTTTCTGGTTTGAAATAACCAACAAATGATTGGCAGGCCTTAAAAACAAAACATGTCAATGAATGGAAACTTAGGTAGTGGGTATAAATGTCCTTATCCAAATATCAAATATTATGATTGAAAAGAAAAAGAGATGATGTCTTGAACAATTCCTGAAATTTTGCTTCATTTTTGTGTGCTTCTACGATAAAACCTCCAGTAGAGTGACTCCTTGCACTTTTTCAAATTAAAGATTTCCGTCGAGATGAATTGTAAAGATTATATTGAATCCCTTGCAAGGGTCTTCTGCTTGAAAAGCTGGTTCCTTTTGTCGTGCTATCCATTGTCCATCTTATGTATTTATAATCTACAATTCGTCGATGCTGTTACTTCTTGTGGTGCTTCTGCTAAATATTTAAAGATTCTTGGTAAAATTTAAAGAATCTGTTCTGTTATTGAAACATCTCGGATTCAGTTATTTTTCACACCGCCGTAACGTATCTTCCTTGGGCCTTTTCTATAAATGTGGAATCCCGAAATTGTTGCCTTTATTTTTGTATGATTCTACGATAAAACCTCCAGTAGAGTGACTCCTTGCACCTTCTCGGACTAACGTTTCCCGCCGACAAGAAGATAAAAGTGTATATTGAATCAGTTGCTAGGTTTGCTGCTAGGAAAATTACTTCTCTGTCCCATGCTAGAATATCTCTGCTCGAATATCTCTGACATATTAATGTCTACCAATCGTTTATGCTGAGTATATTGCTGCCACATGTGATTCTGTGAGTCTGCTATATATTTATAGAAGAATCTGTAACGTTCTTAGTCCTGATCTGGCAACTCGTCTCTCGTCACTTTTCCCATCGCCGTAGCGTTGCTTTCCTGACCCTTTTCTACGAATGTTTTCACGCTAAAGTGCTCTGATGCGCTTTCCTATATGGTGCATCGAATTCGCGAACTTAAGCGCAGCACTAGATTGGTAGTTCGGTCTCATCATCTTACAGCTGAAATAGTGATATGCTAACACGTTCTTCTTTCGCAATTCTCTTACTTTGATCTTCAAAAACTTATGTGTAATGTTAATCGTTATCTTGTCTTAATTCTTTTTTTTTAATGATACCTCTTCTTAATAATGTTTATCTTTTTTCTCGTAGTCATTTAAATTCAGTAATCCATTGTGGCTTAACCGCCTTGCTTGTGGTGAAGTGATTAACACGCCTACTTTAATTAAGGAGGAATAGGGATAACGTTTATTAGAGTTTGAACAGTCATTTTCTTTGCGTCTACTTCAATTGTGAAATTTTTATTTACCATTTATTTACTTTTTTCCTCAATAGGAGTAGATAGGTTTGTCTATAGACCGGTTCACACTCCTCTCAATCTTTTGAGCAGAAGTAGAGTCTTATCACTTGTTTTGTGATAGGATTAAGTTTCCGCTTCATTCTAAATTTCTACAACTCTATAGGTATAACATCTCCACCTAAACTCTAAATTTATACTATTATTGGGTTTACTGTGCCTTTTAAAGTTTTTCCTTATCTCTCCCTCCCAGTAGCCTCCTTCCGTGTTATTAGGTTGGTGCAAAAATAATGTTGCTTTCTCACATAGTAACATATGTGAGAAAACGACATTATTTTTGCACCAACCTAATAGGAGAATTATCGTACTGCGTGTGGGGAATTGATTAAAATTAAAAATGATTAGAAGATTTGAAATCCTGAATCTTTTAAGTTTATTTTGGTTTACTTTGTATGTTTCTGGTATTATTATTATTATTATTATTGTTATTATTATTATTATTTATTTATGGTTTTTATGGTCCAAGGTTATGACCAAGGAAGAACAACACGAACACAAGAGTAGAAATAACGAAGGTATATTACACGAAATAATAATACAAGATGTGGAAGTTGTTAGTATGACTGTCAGTCTGGCTTGGAGTGAACTACTATCGGCTCGACTCGATTCGGTATCTAGCCACCCCCCACGAGGGTTGCATGTGGCACAAGGCCGAGTTTAACGTGGGTTTCCCGCAGGCTCGGCCAAAAATGCCCGTAGAACCCGTATAAACAGGATCGGGTTGGTCAACCTCCCCGAACGAGACCGGGTTGGTCAACCTCCCCGAACAGTAAGGAGTGGACTGTACTCGTGAGTACAATTTTTTATATTTCTTTAAGTCGTGGGCTACCATAAATTCCTTCAATGAGTCTACCGGATTTTTTTTCAGTCAATTTTTGATGTTTTCATATGCCACGTTGTTGCGATTTCGATTTCAAGATACATGTATTTTGATGGTTTATTATTATTATTATTATTATTATTATTATTATTATTATTATTATTATTATTATTTTTATTCTGTTTTAACATAATACGAACAAATATTATGTTCGACCAGTCTTAGTCCTACGATTTACAATGGACGATACTGTATTCGCAATTAGAATTTTAAATCATGAAACTTTTGGGGTCATTCTGTTATGCTTGCTCTGTTTCTACCATTATAGTTATTATTCTACTGTTGACCTCTAAGACAAAATGCATGGTCATCAGTAAGAGGAAGGGCCGGAAGTGCAATATGCAGGTCGGGTACGCTAGAATCAAGCAGACGCAGAAGTTTAAATATCTCGAAGGCGTCTTGACAGAGGATGGTAAGTGCGACACTGAGATCCGTAGACGTATTCGGATGGCCAAGGACGCATTCCAAAATCTGGGCAGAGTATTGCGAGGCAGGAGGATTTCTTTGGTAACAAAGAAAAGACTAGTGAGCTGTTGCGTGACATCTGTCCTTCTTTACGGCAGCCAATGTTGGACGATTTCCTCAATGATGAAGAAGAGACTCGAGGCGACGGAGATGTTGTTCTACAGAAGGATGCTTAGGATATCATGGACGGAGCGTGTTAGCAACGATGAGGTCTTGGATAGGTTACAAACAAGGAGAAGGCTTATGCTTAACATCAGAAAGAGGCAGTTGAATTTTCTGAGACATACGGAGGAAGGACGGTCTGGAGAATCTGATACTCACAGGTCAAATAGAGGGCAAGAGAGAAGGGGAAAAAGCGAGGGACATCCCTGACGAGCTTGAGTAGGTGGATGACAGAACGTGGTCTGGAGAAGAAAGCAGAGGGAAAGAGTAGGACGGAGGGCCTGGAGAATCTGATACTCACGGGTCAAATAGAGGGAAAGAAAGAAGGGGAAAAAGCGAGTGACATACTTGTCCTTGAGTAGGTGGATGGCAGAACGTGGTCTGGGAGAGGAAGCAAAGGGTAAGAGCTTGCTGAGAGATGCAAGGGATAGAGAGAGGTGGAGAGCCATGATCGTCTACACCCTGAAAAGATATGTCACATAAAATGAAAAGAATCTTTGTCTCGCGATTTTAAAAAGAAGACTACATTGGTAACGAGATTTGATATCTTGAAAATGTTGGTATGTTTGCACTGTTGCAACTATTGTCTTTTTTGTAATTATAGCAGCGTAGACGTAATGCTTTTAAACAACTCTTATAGAACACGTTATGAAGAGGAGACCGTCGAAACGTCTACATTTGGGATTTTGGTATTATTGTATTCATTTCTATAGGCTTTTGATAATTCTGAGATTATTACCATTCGAATCAAAGAAGCTAGAAGATTAGTTTTAACTACTCCTCGTTCCATGATTTAGAATCAAGGAGGTTATATTGACAAGTAGACTTGAAATCCTGAATGCGGTAAAAATACCTCTCGCATATTGCTCCCAGAAATTCCTTCCGCATAATGGTAAGACGTTAGCTAGATTAAGACACCTGTAATGACAATAGTACGCAGGTGTTGGTTTTAAGAAAGCTTTATTCCATTGAAAAAAAACAAGTGTTCGCGTATAGTCCCAGTAAACAGAAATAACTCTCTTAGAGAGGAGAGTAACGAAACAAGGGCGATAACTTTTGATTATTCATAACAACACCGTTGCGTCTAATGTCTTACTATTATGTGGGAGATATTTCTGGGATGTACACCCTTGTGCAAATTAATTGGAGCAAAACGAATAATTCCGCTATTATTTACTTTTTTTTTCCAATAAAACATGTCCCAGTGCACATGTTAGTACTTCATATGTCCAGCCCACGAAGACGTTCCTTGCAGTTTGACCACAGATTCTCGATTAGATTTAGATCAGGAGGGTTTCCTGGCCAGTCTGTAGTACTTTGATTTCCTCACTGGTAAGGCATGCCAGTGTGTTCGTGAAGCGTTACAAACATTCGTACGCCTACTTGGAGTAATGTTCATCGCAGACAATGGTCGTAGGACAACTAATCGACAGTCGGGATAATAGTGTCTGGACGTGATCAAAATCTAATACAATCACGGACGAAGCAATATTTTTCGAGACAAAACAAATTTCCTACACTACCACTGCAAATGACTTAATCTGAGGAAAAAAATAGACTACAGTAGGTCTAAAACTGATCGTATGGTGAAAGAAAGGAAACTATTGTTTCATTTAATTTGCATAATGGCGTATATGCTAGGGATATTAGTGTAGCAACGTGTATAAAAAGAAACATTATTTTTTAACGACTCTCACACAACAAATCGGATATAAGAACATATTCAGGGGATGATTTGGTATCTTGAGACATTGGGTTCATTTGGGGCTTCTTTCTACGCTTCTTTGATTAAATGTATTGTAATTAAAAAAAAGTATTATTATTGTTATTTGATTAATCCTCATGCCAGGATTGTGAAGGACGATGACGCTTTTGAGGTCTCGATTAGACGCTCTGAAAATTTTGTGTTCATTTTGGTAACTGTTGTTTTTGCTTCTAATTAAATCTGTTCTAATTAAAGAATAAACCTTACATTCTTTGGAGGCAAGTTAGAGTAATGAACTGCGGTTCGGACTGAGGAATCTGATAGCCGAATTCGAGTTCCTGTTTAGCTAATTACATTGATCTGAGAAAGGTATGAATCCAACTCTTCTCTCACCATCTAAGGGTAAATAGTAGAACAGACTGGGTTCTATAGCCTTCGAGTCTAGGAGAAGGATAACTCTGAATATAAAACTGCGTGCAGTCCTGGTGAAACACATACTATGCAACTAAGGAAAGGATTGTTCGTGTTGACTCGATGGTCCCAAAAGGGGTCGATTCCTTTTCAAATACTGTAATAGAACAGTTTTGAAAATACTCATAGTTTATTGAGTATTGGTATACAGATATATCTGTGTACATTGCTTCTGTCTCTAGATTGCTTCTGTCTCTAGATTTCAATGGATTACCGTATTAATTCAAATAAAGTGCGAGTTATGATCAGTTTCTTACGCAAAAAATAAGGGGTCGCACGATACACAGGTAATTTTTGAAGAGGTTAAAAACATACGTTTTCGGTGGAACGTTGCATTATACAAAGGTGATTCTTTTCTATAGTGGTTAAAATTAATGTCACCGAATTCAGAGGTCGTACTGTGCAAGAAGATGAACGTTAGAGTCATGGATAGCGGCTTAGATTGCGGAATCGAAGAGCCGAGTTCGAATTCCAGTCGAATCCATTACATTCAGTTATGTGCTAATACACTTGGGAAAGGTATAAATCCTCTTCTCCCTCCCCACCACCAGCTACGGATAAATAACAGGACAGATCTGGGTTCTATAGCCTTGGATAGCAATTGGTCTACCGCAGAAGGGAATGGCAATCTACTGCTGGAAAAATCTGCCTCGTCAGTCATGTATCGAAAATACATGACCGCCTAAGCGTGTATCCGGCATGGCACCTTTCTGACTGATTCCAGGTATATATGCCGAGTTCAAATTCCTGTCGAATCCATTACATTCACTTATGTGCTAATACCCTTGGGAAAGGTATGAATCCGCCTCTTCCCCCCAGCTATGGGTAAATAGCTCGACAAACCCGGTTTTCTAGCCGTGTTTGGCAACTGTTCTACCGCCAAAGGAAACGGCAATCTACTGCGGGAAAAATCTGCCTCTGCCTATCGAAAGATACATGATCGCCTAAGCGTGTATGACGCATGTCACATAACTGACTGACTATGCATAAAGTTAGCTTAAACACAAGTTTAAGCTAACTTCATGCAACGGTGTTGCAAGTAGAGATTATTATTGGCTCAATCCTCGTGTAAGAATTATGAAGGAAGAGTAAGATGTCTATTTGAAACCTTGAAACTTTTGTGTTTATTTTGTTTTGTTTTTAAATTTATGCAACCTACAATAAAATCTGTTGTAATAAAAGACTTTTACCTTTTTGAACTATATTAATAGAAATATTTGGGAAAGAATCATAGCATATACTAGATTTGGTATGGGGGCACCGCGACGTGTTGTAATAGAAAGCTTGTCTTGCTAGATCAATTACGACTGAGTAGTGAGTTCAATCTTCACTGGGTGCTCCATTCTTTCTGCCTTGTGCCACATCTAAGCTGATCTTGGAAAATCGCTACTAGATTTGGTATACAGATATTTCTGTGTTCACGCTGGCAGGTTTTGCCTTGTTCAGCCTCTAAGTTTTCTGAGAATTACCATCTATATATACCCAAGTAAAGGGTACGTTTTTATGATCAGTTTTTAAGCAAAAAGTACCCAGAGGCAATTTTTTGGAAAAAGTTAAAAATCATGCATTTTTAGTGACCGTTTGCACTATACAACAGTATTTTTTTTTTTGTAGTGGTTAAAATTCTTGCCCAAAATATAGGGCTCGTAGTAACAGTGAGATTGGTTTAGTTTGTTTTACCAGCATATCAACCCTTTTGGCTTATTCAATGCTGAAAAATTTGTTTGGTTTTTGTTTAATGCTTGTTGATCTTTTGTGAGTTTATTATTTTAAAGGTGTTGTAATTTAGTGCATTATGATAATATGCTATATTTTGCATTTATATTTTGTTAAATAATGTTGTTGGATTTTAGGACTTCTAAAATGTCATTTGGGTCAGTTTTATTGAAGACTAGCAGTAGAGCCCGGCGTTGCCCGGGTATCTAACAGTAAGAGATAGATCAAGTATCGACCATCATAAAGACTGAAAAATAAAATTGACAAAGATTATTGTTTAAGGTTGACGGACACGCATGTCTTAATTAGTTTTTTGTTTTTTTGTTTTTTTTTAGGGGGTGGTTACGAATTGGTCAAACTCAAACAAAAACATTGTTTTCAATCGTTATGAGTCTACCGATTGAGTAGAATTTTATTATAAATTAGTATAAATTTTTAAAGCATTCTGAATGTAAAAATAAAAAAAAAGTGTGCAAGACAATAAGAAACACTACCTGCCAAAAAAAAGTGTAGTTTTGTTGAAATCGGTTGAAAAATGTAGGAAATCCGATCCCATATAAACGAACACGAACACACACACACACACACACACACACACAAACAACCTGGGTTTTATAATAAGTATAACTCGATATGAGTTGTCTCCTTTCATTCTCGCGATGCCTCTTAATCGTGTTTCCAAATTGATTTCGTGAAAAAACAATTGTGTTTTTCTAATTTTTAGCGCTGTCAGAACCACCGCAAGGTAATTTTACGTAGTCCTGTGAAGTTTTGTTGAAATCGGTTGAAAAATGTAGGAAATCCGATCCAATATATAAACGAACACACACACAACCTGGGTTTTATAATAAGTATGATGTCTTTCAGATTGTTTTCTTGGTATTATCTTAATCGCATTGGCTTATAAATATGTTGTAGTAATTAAAGAACATGTATTATTATCATTATTTGATTAAATCAAACACTATACTTGAGTATTTATGATAAATAAGAACCAGTGTTGGTGTTTTAGTCGACTCTTATAAGAATTGCGGCAGAAGGAGAGTAGATTAAGGATTAGAATTGGAATCCTCAGACGATGGAGTTTATTTTGGTATATTTTTATGCATCTATGTTTAAATCTGGTTTGTTTAAAGAAGAGTAGGTGTTATTATTTCATAAATCCTTGTACCTTGATTGAGAAGGAAGAATGCGAGTCCATTTGAAGCCCTGAAACTTATCCGTTTATTTGAATAAGTTTTTATCTTCATTTCTACTGTAAGGTTTTTTTAATAAAAAAATTATATTTTGACGGATGCTGCGAGTTGAATTTTTCGCTTCTGTTTCCCTGATTTAAGGACAAATAATCAATTTTTGTTTCTATCTATGTTTGCTTATTCGCCGCTTTTTAAATCTATTTTCCTTTTCTCTTTTTAGTTCCGTTTATGCTTTTTACATCCTGTTCCTCAGGTGTATTTATTTTTTTTTCGATTATCTCCCTTTTTTAAGTATTGATTATCTCCCCTTATAAAAAATATTTCTCTTCACAGTCGAAGGTCTTATATGAAACTTAGAGGATGCACATTTTATCTCCTGTCCCTGGCACGGTGTTATTCTTTAACCCCTATATTGACTATATTGAATTGTAATAACAAAAGGAAAAAATATATGGCAGCGTGAAACAAAAAAAAAACAAAAAACAACGGCTTTTTATCTAATTTCCAGTACATTTATTTCTAGAAAACCTGCCGAAGACTGTTTTAGTCAGTTCACTAATGAAATAAGTGCCCTTCATAATGTCCATTTAATTTATTTGTTATTTTTTTGCTTTTAAATTACCAAAATAACGGAACCGCATATATCTTTCGTAAAAGGAATAGAATAACTGTCTTATTTCTCCAAGACATTGTCTGTACCACTCTGTTGCAGAAAACAATCTTTCTGCTAAATAAAATGCGGAAAATAAAGAATCAGCTGCCTTATTTTAAAGAAGATAATTATATGTTATTAACCTCCAAGAATACGATATTCTTTTCCTAGCCTTAACTTTTAAACGACGTTCAATAATATTGATTTTTCATTGGAGATCAGTATAATTCCTCAGATGATTATATAATTGTCTTTTCCTAATTCCTTGATTTGAGTCTAAATGACTAATTGGCAACGTTATGGTTCATGAGGTCTGGAAGCATAAGACAAAGCCAGTATTATGTCTGCTTGTATACATCTCGAAGAGAAAAGATATGAAAAATAGTGACAACTTTTTTTTGTATGAACGCAAGAAAAGAAGTGAAGTTAATGGGAAGGATAGCGATTAACCTAGACTTGATTTTCAAGGTTGTAGAGATTGGGAAATAATCCTCTCAAGAGACTGTTCCACAAAGTAACTGTTCCTGGGAAGAATCTGTCCGAGTGGAACTTACTGCTTACTGATGGAATACGAAGGGAATGGGGATGATTAACGTTTTTGGACGTGGCGTGGTGGGTCCCAGTTGTAAAGGTGAGGGGTAGTAGGATTATGGGATGTAGCTCGTCAGAACACGTGTCATGGATAGAGATTAACATTGAGAAATAAGAAAAAAAACACGGATATATCCTAATATAGACAATTGTATTGCTACCCTTACTAACGGGTAAGCGGCGATGAAAAGTGGATTATATACAACAATGTTCAACTCAAAAAACAATGAACTGACAATGCTAAATCTCCACATCTTCTTCATCTAAGTGGTGTGTCCCTTCAAGACGTTAGCGATTATGGCTCTCCACAAATAACCTTATCCGTTGTAACCCTTTGCAGTATTTGTATTATTACTACTCATTTCCCAACCCATTTATGAGATCTATTTAGAAAGGCTCTCGACATTTTATCTTGTAAGGTGGAAAATAATTCTTCACCCACAAGTCCGCGTAGACGTCTTTGAACTTTGTCAGGACAGGCAAATGAAGTAAAGACTGTGCAGCTCTAGCCCATATATAGGTATATCCTGTTAAAAATATTAAATTTAAAAAGATAACCTTTATTTTTCCCCCATTCTCTGTCTTTATCTATATCTATAAAAGGCCGGATGTAAATAAGCTAAAACTTGAAGTAGGAATTTACTCTACTGCCTGTAATATTTGCCACAAGGAATACATCGGAGAAAGCTCGAGGAGTTTAAATAAATAATTAAATGAACATAAAAGGGATCTTTTACAAAATAACATACTAAATGCATTTGATACAGTACAGAAACTGATCACAAACCTTGATTTAAAAAAAAGGTTACTCTAATTAAAAGAGAAAGAGATTCATTAAGAAATAAAATTAATTCGAGCCGATATCCATTACACCACAACTTATATGCAGCCAATTTAGTGCTGCGCTTAAATTCGGGAAGACGAGGTGCCAAAGAAGAAATCTCTATCTATAAAAGACAGGATGTGTGTGTGTGTGTGTGTGTGTGTGTGTGTGTGTGTGTGTGTAACGAATGCACGGCCACAATTTTTGACGGATTTACACCAAAACCTACATGCACATGCTCCAAGTTAGTGGGTAGGCCAAGACTGACTTTGCATTTCTCAACTCCCATCGATAGTGGAAATAATCGATATTTTCATGCTTCTATGGCGGTTTTCATGTAGTTTGCGGCCATTTTCTACGGGCCAGAGTGAGAGACTATAGCTGGCTGCCACGAATAGGCAGGAAGATTCTATTGGCCAGCGTCAGAGCCAACAGCTGACTGACACGAATGTTAACTAGCATGCTAGCATGCAAAAAAATCGATAGCTGCATTCGTCACAAGTAGGAAAAATTTAAATCTGCATGGTACTTTACTCCAATTGGCTCATTCGCTTGCTTAAACTCAACGTTGATTCTTATTCCGCAGAACTGGGTTGGGTGTGAAAAAGTATTTGTTGTTAACATTTTTTTTTTCATTAGGTTTTTCCAGTTACGAGTCCTTTTTTAAAGCTGATCGTTTTGTGTTCATTTTGTTTAGTTCTTTTTTTTGTAACAGATTTAATGTTTAGTATAGAGCTTAGAAAAAAATTTGCAGTGTGAGATAGGCAAGAAGTAAGGTATGTAGCAACATAAGTAAGGTATGTAGCAACATCAGCACGGCAAAGGGCACTCCTTTAAAGGCAAGGAAGGGTAAAAATTATTTTAAGTCATCGATTGCTGTATGAGTTATACGATTTTTGAATCAAGCACGAGAAACGTCGGGCCATGCTGCTAGTTATAATCTAAAAGCATTAAACTTATACCTTTTTTACATAAAAAAATATTGGCCTTTAAATGATAATCTTATCGGTTTTTCCCGTTTAGCGTGCATATTCTATATTCGTGCATAATTTTTTTCTCCCTGTTCAAGGGTAAATATTAAACCAACCTTTCAGCGCCGTTTCACTAACCTGTTGTTTGATTTCTTTCTTTTAAAGGAACATTACTGGATAACCTTCGCTAAAGGACATTACTACTAACAATCAACATGTCTGCCCATCATCTTTCCGATTTCCAGAAGAACAAGATCCTGTGTGTGTTCAACACTTTCTATGGTAAGTACGAAGAGGTTTCTGATTTTAGTTTGTCAGTAGAGAGCACTCAGAGAGCGTATATATCCGCCAACGTCATTATTATGAAAAAAAAAAAAACAAAAAAAAACAAAAATAAACGAGACAATCAGGTTCCAAATAATAATCATTCATCAAAGAGATACAATAGTCTGTGAGAGAAAAGCAAACAACTAAAATCCAGTTTATACTATTTACAAAGATTGAACAAAAGATGGAAGCATTTATTTCGAAAGCAGTTAAATAAGAAATTTTGAGGCTGACAGACATATCACGTTGAAACACCGGTTCTCTTACGATTACCGAAGTTAAGCAACGTCGATCCTAGCCAGTACCTAGATGATTAACATCATCTTTCCCACAGGCGAAAAGTCGCGAACTTCTCGCTACGCTATTTCCAAAGAAAATATTTCATTCTTCAGTTTCCCCAGTTCAGACCTTTACAACTAAGACCCGACATGCCATGCACACAACCTTACAACCATAACACGTTGGAACACCGGTTCCAGTACGCTTACCGAAGTTAAGCAACGTCGAGCCTGGTCAGTACCTAGATGGGTGACCACTTGGGAATATTATGTGCTGTAAGCTTGAATGTGCAATCAGGGTACCTACTTTCAATTACTGTCGGATTCGTTATATTCACTCAGATACCTTTCGTTTCCCTAGCTATGTGTTAATTAGCAAGATTTGTATAACCTAATTATTATTAGCGACAAAAAAATCTTACCATCTAAAATATTTTCTAACTTTAAATAACCCGAAATGTTTTGATAAGGCGTAGAAAACGAATCAATCACATCAGTAATCTGTTATATATATATATATATATATAGATATATTTGGTTGGTGCCAAAAATAATGACGTAATAAATTCGTTTTTTGACGTTAAAAATATGTCAAAAAACGACATTATTACGTCATTATTTTTGCACCAACCTACATATATATATATATATATATATATATATATATATATATATATATATATATATATATTTTAATTTATTTGCAACCTTAATACTTTTGAGGGTTTAGAGCTGAGTCCTATCTAAGACTGTTGACACAATCAAAAAAATTACTGGATCTTCTTCCAAATTCGTCAAATAGAAATCACTGAATTTTACTGAAAATATTTTTTATATAAATTCCGGATAAATGTAGAAAATAAAACAGATGGCCCTACAAATATAGGTGATTACATAATGTCTTGCAACTTTGTTGGTTGAAGCAATGACTAACTTTTATATTGTTGTATATTGTCTTTTCTCTACCCGTTTTAAATATATTCCTCTCATTGTGTTATGGTCCGGTTCCTTGTACCACGGTGATAGTCCAAGGTAGAACCAATAAAGAAGAACTCGAACACGGATATGGAATAACACAGATATATTACAAACAGGAATATATACAGAGAAGTAGAAAGTGTTAGTGTTATGGTCCGGTTCCTTGTACCACGGTGATAGTCCAAGGTAGAACCAATAAAGAAGAACTCGAACACGGATATGGAATAACACAGATATATTACAAACAGGAATATATACAGAGAAGTAGAAAGTGTTAGTGTTATGGTCCGGTTCCTTGTACCACGGTGATAGTCCAAGGTAGAACCAATAAAGAAGAACTCGAACACGGATATGGAATAACAGAGATATATTACAAACAGGAATATATACAGAGAAGTAGAAAGTGTTAGTGTTATGGTCCGGTTCCTTGTACCACGGTGATAGTCCAAGGTAGAACCAATAAAGAAGAGCTCGAACACGGATATGGAATAACACAGATATATTACAAACAGGAATATATACAGAGAAGTAGAAAGTGTTAGTGTTATGGTCCGGTTCCTTGTACCACGGTGATAGTTCAAGGTAGAACCAATAAAGAAGAACGCGAACACAGGTATGGAATAACACAGATATATTACAAACAGGAATATATACAGAGAAGTAGAAAGTGTTAGTGTTATGGTCCGGTTCCTTGTACCTCGGTGATAGTCCAAGGTAGAACCAATAAAGAAGAACTCGAATACGGATATGGAATAACACAGATATATTACAAACAGGAATATATACAGAGAAGTAGAAAGTGTTAATACGAACAATCAGGTTTAGTAGTAATTGTCTGAACGCGACACTGTTTCGGACTGCTTCTGACTCGACTGACTGACTCGCTCTGACTGACTGACAGACTCCAGACGGACTTCACTCCAGACTTCAGAGTGAACTCCCTGCTTCCTCTTGAGGCGCAGTATTTATTACGTATGGAATAGTCCATTATGTTATTATGGGTAGGGTCCCATAACAGATTGATTTAAACAAAATGACTGAATGATTAGGAACTATAGTAGATCAGCATCCTGATACTTTGAAAGGTTATGGCATTTCTGGACTATTGTTTGAACAGACAGTCTTTCTTATCAAATCACGAAATGAGAGTTCTCTTGAATGGCCACTCTTCTAGATCATTTTTGTATTAATGAAGGTGTTCTTGAATCTGCGTTGTTCTCTACTCGTTATTTATGCCGATGACACTACTTAATCCTGTCTTAGTAGTAAGTCTGATCGGTCTGATAATGTTAAATTCGCAGTTGCTCTAAAAAAAATGACGAAGGATCTAAAACAAGGAATGGTTTCTGTTGTGGATTCCGAGATGAAATCCGGTCTCCCATGAATGACAAACGCAGAAATGAAATATAGCAAATAGATGTATTGACGTAATAATACAATTAGTAATACGATTAGTAGATCCAGAAATGCGGTTAGTAGCAATAATATTATATATACAGTCTGGGAAATTCAGTATCGAAGTAGGACTTCCTTTTGAGTCTACGTGCTCGCAACTGTGACTCCTACCAGGCGGTTACCTCACACTCTTACTCTCTGTATTACTCTACCTCTTCCGACCTCTGGGTATTCACCGGCAGTAGTACAAATACACACTGGTCGAGTCCACTTGCATGAAAAAGGGGTGGACCCCATAACAGTTTCTTAATCTTAACACATTCAAAACAAGAACTGCTCTATTTTAATCCCTTTTTTCTTTCTATCTGACAGAAAGTGGAAAAAGTTATACTGAATCAATTGCTAGCTCTGTTGCTAGGAAAGTTGATCGAATTTGTCGAGTTAGACAATTTCTCTTGCCAGAATCTGACTTGAATACTGCTGCCATATCAATTCTGGTGAACTTGGTATATATTTAGAGATTCTTCACTTTCCAGACTCGATGGACTCCTAAAGCTTCTACGCTGTCTTCTGGGTGAAGAATTATTTCCACCATACAACCCCTTTCCCACAGACGAAACGTTTGCAAGCATCTCGATATTCTATCGCTTATTTCTATGGATGGTGTCCAGACAAACTACATTGCATTAGTTCCGAATAAAACCTGACATATCACGCCCATTGTAGCGAACCCCCACTGCATTCTCTTCGTATTTCATTGGTGAGATGTAAATTAAACTCAAAATGCTTGTTCCACGCACCGGTACTTTCGAAACCAAAGAGGATATTTACTCGATGGCTACAGTCTTTACCTGTTCATGTCTAGGGTCAACCGTTATCGTCCCAGATATATCCTCATCAACTATGCACCTTACTTGTTTCTCTACCTCGAGTGGCTCTTGTGCATTGTACAGGGTTATTATTGGTGTACAAATATATAACGATTATAATGTTCTGGTAGAGTTGATAAGCACATAATATCAAATTTGTAGCGGAAACCTCAAAATATTCTGATGTCCACTCAGGGAGGTTTGTTTGTCCACAGATAAAGATTCGAAAACAGTTGGTTGCATTTAAAATCATTTCCAAGAGAAAAATAGAGCATTCAGAATTCACTTATCAATGGTAAATATATTTGTGGGTAGGTAGCTAAAAATAAATTCAAAAACGTATTTTCTAAATGTTATCGTAAATATAAAGCCACTAAGGTTATTGGGTGTGGAAAAGTTGCAAAGAGAAAAATTGCGAGAGATCGACAACCGAGGAAGATGGACAGGGGATAGCGATTGACATTACATTTAAATTTTTGAAGTCCAAAGTTGGCTGGAAAGTAATAAGCCGGAAGTGGGGTTCCACAAACGAGAAGTGGGCGAAAAGAAAATCTTAGCCTATAATCGACGGTTACATCTGACCAGCTCAGCTCTAAATTGGTGAGACTTCTTTGTCAGTCTAGTACTGCGCTTAAATTCAAAGGCAACACAGCGAAGAGCTCACCCGAACAATTACCATGCAAGTACTTGTAGAAAAGGCGACGTGAGTCAACCTTACATCAGTAGGAAAGTGACTGAAGCCGAGGCTCCATATTGCGGCCTATAATATTGTTGATTCTTCTTTGGATTTTATCAAAGAGCTTTACATAAATAGCAAAAACACCCGGCCATGTGTGGCAGCTATAATCTAAACATGACGAATATAGATATAAAAGATACATTCTAGCGAGAAAAATCGTATCACATCGCATGACACAATGAACTAACTTTCTTGACCTAGCAATGGATTCAATCTTTCCACTCTATGTCTGTCGAATAGGTTATCCAAAGAAGGCGAAGTGAGTCACTCTCCTGTGGGGTCAGCATCAGCTATGCTCCTGGAAGGCAGAAAGGGTTATCTCAGATGGTTAATAAAGAGCAGTTTAGTCTTGAGGGCATTAAAATTAACACGCTATTCTTTGCTCCAGTTAACAACAGACTGAAAGTCATTTTGAATATTCTTAAAATAGAAAAAAATATAATATACAGGGTATATGCAAATTCATTAAATTTAGGAGCTTGTTTTCAATATTTAGCTGTAAATTTTTCGTGTTTGAATGTCCGATCTTATGTCGATAAAACCAGACACACATTGAGCCTTTTCTTGTGGTGTAGACATTGTTATCCTATTTTAGGGGCAACTCCTCGTTAACTAAGGTCTGAAACCTAAAATATAACATTAATAAAACTATTAATAGCATTAAAAGAACTTAAAGAAACACCATTAATATGCAACACAAATTTGTATTTCTTCTATGTTTTTTTGCAATTATTTTTTAAATTGTCTGAACACTTTGTTGACGTCTTATATATACAGGGTGCGATGGGTAAATTCTCGCCTTTTTATATTTTGAATTTCGCGCATGCGCATTGTTTTTGATTTTGTCGACTACATCGTATAGTAAGATCAGTTGGGCTCCATCTATGAGAAAAAATAAGTACCATGACAGATTTCACTTCGCCAGAAATTTGGAAACGGCATACTGCACTGCTTGGAATTCGCACCGGAAGCTACAATACTAACATTTCGGATTGTTTGGATGTCAATAAGAAAAGCGTCCAGAAGAGATGCAGGAGGTTCCGAAGTCATCTGGAGGTTAAGCAGAGTTTGGAGCGAATGGCAATTTTATTGAATTAATATACTCTTTAATAGTTTAAGATATATTTGCGTAATTTTGGTAGATATATCTATTAAAATGAAATGTTAGTGTTATTTCATTTTAGCGGCATTTAGACGATAATTTATCGATCGCACCCTGTATCTTTTGTTTTTGTTTAATGAAGTGGACACTCTTCGTGGCTCGCATGAATCAAATAAAGAAAATGGACAGGAAAAGAAAAAAACTAGAGGCGGAAATAAGGTTTAATAAATATAAAAAAAAAAAAAATACCAGGTCAATTTAAAAAAAAAAAAATATCCTGTTTTGTTTTTCTCTTCTTTTTTTTTTCTCTTTATTTCTCTAGATGTTTTGTAAATCAATCAAAATTGAATTTTTTTTAAATTTAATGAAATCGAATTAGTAATTTAAAGTAAGTTTATTTGAACCATTGATTCGAATTTAATTGGATCAACGCCGAACGGTGATTGATTTAGCAATTGGGTTGGAAACGACGCACGGACAAAACATCAAAAATGCAATCGTTCGAGCTGACAAAATTTGAAATTAAACCTTGCTGAGCAGGAAGGAAAAAGCAACAACAACAGCAACAACAACAGAAACAGTTTAACAATTTTTGATCACTGACAACTGAAGCAAAAATAAAAAAAGAAGAAAAACAATGAATCGAACACAGTATTCTTATCTGCTATCATTTTTAAATGCACATTTCAATATAAAATTAATCATCATATCATTATTTTTAAACTGAAATGTTCCGAGCCTCACCAAGATCTCCTACACCCAAATCTGTTTCTGGTGCTTCGATATTTAGACTGATTTTTTGGGAGTTAGACCTCCTGAGGATTTTTCAGTCCCGCTATACCTATGCTCTG
The DNA here is from genome assembly GCA_963932145.1 of Acanthosepion lycidas. NCBI lineage: Eukaryota > Metazoa > Mollusca > Cephalopoda > Sepiida > Sepiidae > Acanthosepion > Acanthosepion lycidas. The sequence continues at coordinate 119,523,161 of OZ010580.1, forward strand.
CTTGTCAGCGAGCAAAATGGAATCGGGTCATCATTTCCTATTCTGGTCAGTTTTAATCCGTTCTCTCCGTAGTATTACCTTTGGAAAAGGCAAAACTCCATCTTTGTCTAGTGATGAGCTAAATATTAATAATGTCGTTTTTTGACGTATTTTTGAACGTTATAAAACGACATTATTTTTGCACCAACCTAATAGCAATATAGACTGGCCTCTCTTGCGAAGTTAAGCAGCGTCGAGCCCGGTCAGTACTTCAATAATACCAGTTGTAGTCGAAGCACTCGGATTGATTGGAAAAGCTTCCGATAGAGTAAATGAAGTACAACTTGCACATTACGAAGGGATTTTTCTATGTAAAATGTTTGTGACCTGAGTTTTTTTTTTTTTTTTTTTTTTTTACAAAAACGTTCAGTGAAAAATGCCATGAAGCTATTTTGGATGCTGGGCCTCTGATTGGAATCCGAAAGAAAATTTGTCTAAAACAGAAATCAAAGGAAGGTTGCAAGTTATTGGCACCCACTGAATATAAACCCTGGCCTGACAGAGTTGGCCAATATCTACTCTGGAAAATTGGCAACTTCTATGGGAAGGAAACTGAGAGAAGTTGGTATGAACACCAACCAGGCCCGGTTACGGAGAGAGGACCTATAATAATTTTATGGGACTACACAATACACACAGACAGAAAAATCAAAGCTAATCGCCCTGACTTCGTTATTAGAGACCGTAAACAAAACAAATGCCTCCTTATTGATATAACAGTCCCTGCAGACTGCAATGAATCTTATAAAGATCTTGAAAAAGCTATCAAAATACAAGGACCTTGAAATAGAAGCATCAAAAGTGTGGCACATGGGAACATCAACAATCCCCGTTGTAGTTGGAGCCCTCGGGTTGGTTAGAAAAGATTCCAGTAGACTCATTGAAGGGATTCCTGAACGACCATGCTTTAAAGAAATGCCAAAACTTGTTATCTCCATTACTGCCCACACATTGCAAAGTGCTTTATCTATGGAAAATATGTGTTGTTGATCTTTTTTTTTTTTCGTTGGTTAGTGGAAAATGTCATGATGACATTTTTGACCTTAGGTCTCTGGGCGGGAACCAGAAAGAAATGTTTACACACCAGAAATCAAAGGGAATAATAATAATAATAATAATAATAATAATAATAATAATAATAATAATAATAATAAATTGAGGGAACTTAGTAATTTTTTATATTCTTTAAATAATTCGGTTATAAGAAATTATTGTTAAAAGGTTTAGTTATCTAGATAATTCCGTAAAAAATAGTTTTAAAACTAAAATCAATACAGCATCTGTCTTTTAATGAGCTGAATACAAGATCTACACAAAGTTATAAAAGTAACTCCGTTGCGTTTATATAAGATTTCTGTACCCATAACATTTTCAGCCAGGCTATTATTTTCTAAACTCATTTTCATCATAATGTCAAGTCCAGTTTAATTACCTACTCTAGATATATAGCTGCATAAAACTGACTGTGAAAGAAATATTTGAATACATATCTTGGCAGAATGGTTGATTCGTTTTAACGGACTACCAACACTTTACAGGGTATTTAAAGCCAGAAAATATTTTTAGATTGTATGAAGTTTTTTGGAGATAATATATTAATGACACAAATCTTACTAATTGACTCATAACTGGCGGGGCGGGGGGCGTAGTAAGAGGTGAACTCATACCTTTCCTAAGGATATTTGCGTGTAAGTGAATATAATAGACCCAACTTGAATAGGAAGACGGCTCATCGATTATCACTTTTGAGCCCTAATCCATTACACCACCCGCACACCCAAGCTTGCAGCACATGATGTTCCCGAGGGGTCACCCATCTATAAGAACAATTATACTCGTAGTTTTAAGTTTCCAGATTTGGGTTACGTTGATTTCCGTGTCCTTATAATTTTAGTTTTTCTAAATTCTTTTTTTTAGAGACCATGAAATCCTATGGGCAAATCACGTGAATTCGTCCGCAAATTTTTTAAATCTTTTATGACTATGTCTGTTTTATTTGCATCAATTGTCCTGTCTATAAGTATTGGTAATTTCCACAGTAGAGTCGCTCCTTCACCGTTTGTGACATTATTCGGGTGGTGTTTGTACAATTATTATTATTATTATTATTATTATTATTATTATTATTATTATTATTATTTTCTTTAATTTCTGGCGTTTAAACATTTCTTTCCGGGTCCCGCCCAGGGACCTAAGGTTAGAGATGGCATCATGACACTTTACAACGCCAAAAAAAATAAAATAATAAAATAAAATAAATAAATAAATAAATAAATAAAAATAAAAAAACTACATAGATAAAGCCCTTCGTAAAGTGTGGGCTGTACTTGTCAGAACAATTTTTTGTATCTTTTTTGAGGCATAGACTTCCATGGATCCCTCCGATTAGTCTACTGGGATCTTTTCCAACCAATCCTAGGGCTCCAACTACAACAGGGATTGTTGATGTTCCCATGTGCCACATTTTGAGATTTCTATTTCCATGTCCTTGTATTTTGACAGCTTTTTGAATATCTTCAAAGATACATTGCAGTCTGCAGGGACTGCCATATCAATATGGATGCACTTATTATTATTATTATTATTATTTCCTTTGATTTCTGTAATATACACATATCCTATCGGGTCCTAACCAGAGAGCTAAGGTTGGAAACGGCTTCATGACAGTTTTCAATAGTCATTTTTTTTGTCACTATTATTATTTGTGTATGTAATGTTTCCTCCTTTAGAGATCGGTTCAAACTATTTTCTGTGGTTCTATAGGAGAATTGTCATTTAATTGATAGCATTTCTCTTAGTATATGAGATGTTCATAGTAGGGCGATCTTCTAGCAACTTGATGTTACCCGGGGCACTATAATTGTCCATTCCTTTTCTCACGAGGCCCAGTGCTCCGATTACTACTGGTACAGTCCCAGTCTTCATTCCCCCACATCCTGTTAATCTCGATCGCCAGGTCCTTGTATTTGGATAATTTCTCGATCATTTTCATGGAGATCTTTCTCTCAGATGGTACTGCTATGTGAATAAGAATACACTTCCAGAATTTCTCGTTTTTTATGATAATATCTGTTTTGTTGGCTTTTATTTGCCTGTCGTTTTGAATTGGCATGTCCCAGAGGATAGTTACATCGTTATTTTGAGTGTCTGGTTGGTGCTCATACAATCTCTTAGTGGTTTCGATTTTGTGCTTCTTTGCATATCTTCCATTGCGCATATATCGCTACCTTGTTATTTCTGTGTGTATATTAATTAGTTACTACTACTACTACTACTACTACTACTACTACTACTACTAATAATAATAATAATGCAAACAGTAGAAGGTTTTTCAAATTTTCTTTTATGGTCAGCTCTGTGTAGCTATGCCTGCATGGGAGATTCAAGTGGTCATCGCATAATGATCAAAAAAAAATTTAGAAAATAATTATCTTGCTGAATATGTTTTTAAATTTTGTAAAACGTAACAGAACTCTTAGAACTTTCCTTTGTCTATAGTATTTTCCATCCTCAAAAATTCTCCCTTGGAAGCAGGATATGGTGAGCATCTCTCCGCTCTATGGCTATTTCCACAGAAAATGCTCAGACGAAGTACATTTCTTGATTCTGTCAGGTCCAACCTTCACAGATAGGACCCACTATGCCACTTACATTGTAGCAAACCACCCACATTCTCTCCATATTCCATTGGTGAGAAGTAAGTTCCACTCACTTAGCTTCTTCCCGTAAACCACTGAACAGACTCCCAAGAGGATATTTCCCTGTTCACTACAATCTTAACCTGTTCATGTCTAGAGTTAACCATTATCTCCCCCTTCTATCCAATAAACTATTCCTTAATGTAACCGTCTACCTCAAGTGGCCCCTGGGGCTTGGACAGGGTGAACCTTAAAGTTAAAAAAATCTGTTCAATAATACTTTCTTATAAGTGTACTGAATTATTTAAAAAAATAAAAAATAGCAAGTTTATGAATATATTATTAATAGAAAGTTATTCAAATTTTCTTTTATAGTCAGCTCTGGGTAGCTATGTCTGCAATAGGAGATTCAAGTGGTCATAGCACATGATCAAAAGAACTTTAGAAAATGGATGCCTTGTCGAAAATGTTGCTTGTCTTGATGCATAAGAGGTAGAGAAAACTTCAATTTCCTATTCCTTTTTCGTACGACGCGTATTAAGCTAGTATTTAAAAGAAAAACACTTAGTTGTTGAGACTACAGAAAAAAAAAAGATGTCAGGTATCTCTTTGAAAAGTTATGTCCTCCAACTCCTGATTTATCGCCTCTTTTTGGCTGCAATTTCAGCTGTCGCGGTCCTTTTTAGACACATATGACTTCTTCGATTCGGTGGAAAATAAACAGATAATGAAAGATCCACTAAAAGAAGAAAAAAAGAAATAAAAATGATAGAAATAGGCAAAAAGAAAAAGACAACATGGCGGTGCGATTAATATGACGGGCATGACGTCACATTTGACGTCATCATACCGTCAGGGGCGAGTCGAGGCATATTTGACAGTTTTCTTTGTTTATTATTTCATATCTGTTTATTTCGCAACGGGAATTTGGTGGACATTTTTTTTCTTCTTTTTTTATTTAAAAAAACTATCTTGTTTTTGCAATTGTCAGCAACGATTGTCAGATTAATCGCAGGTCATTTCAATCTCTGAGTTTAAAATCCAAGCGCTGGTAGTGTAATGGCTACATTGTTATTTTGAGTGTCTGGTTGGTGCTCATACAATCTCTTGTTATTTCTGTGGGTATATTAATTAGTTACTACTACTACTACTACTAATAATAATAATAATGCAAACATTAGAAAGTTTTTCAAATTTTCTTTTTTCTCTAGGTTAAAGAAAATTTCGGTCGCGTAAGTTCTATTCTCCTTTGCACAAATACTCCGAGGAAAGGTATTGTTAGGGGATGCTAACTTACTTCTCCTATAAAGGATGATAACTCAAAATACAACTGAGTTACTTCCCTTGTTCACTATAAAGGATCACGGCACTTTTGAATGTTAAGCAGACCCTTACGCAGAATTCATGGTCTCAATTCAAAGAAATTCTTGCTATTGTTAAACAGTAAATGAATAAAAGTTGTTTTATTATGTTTCAAAATACACGCCTTATTTTGATACGTTTTTGTTCATCCCAACAGCATGGGAAAAAACAGGTACGAATCGATGTCTTCCTCTCTTTCAAAATTTGCGTTAAATAACAGGGCCGTCTACATGAAGCTGCGTAAAGATAGTGAGGCATTAGGTGCATCAACCTGAACGTCCGGAGCTGCCAGGCTCTGGTCAGGGCGATACTTCTCTCTGCATGTGTAACGTGACCAGCGAGAGCTGGGGTCCTTCACAAAGTTGAGGTATTCGATCATTTCTGCCTGCAGGGAATGCTCCATTTCTGCAGGAAACAACTTTATCTCGAACACCGTACTCGGTGCAAAATTGTTTTCTCTCCATCAAGCTCTGTTAACAAAGCTACTTCCGTGGCTTGGTCAAGCTCTTAATCGATAACGGGTCGAATTCGCTACGGACACATTCACCTCAAAGTTGGCGGAATCGGTGTGGTGGATAGTTAAAGACATGGCTTAAGATGGTTTAAGGAGGACCTCGAACCGTTCTCAGGTGCATTCGTATTCAGTACACGCCGCTGGATCCGTGATTGATCCGCTCTTGCTGACGGAATTGCATCCGACCACAGAGTTTGTTCAGCTGTCGTTTGGTATGCGATCAATTTCGTTCGGGATGCGGCAAACTACATTCGGGATCCGGCAAATTCATTTGACGGAGTCAACAAGTAAATGTAAGTAAATATTAGGGGAAAATCCTCCTCATCAAAATCATCACCTATACCCTGTCAGGGCATGCACCTAAACTGTTCTTTCTATACACAGTGTAACCCGAATATAAGAGACCCGGATATCAGATATATTTTCTCTGGTCCCAAATTAGAGCCATACTTACCTAAACAAAATAGACCAAACCCGGATATAAGAGAAACCCGGATATAAGATATTTATTCTTCGGTCCCGACAACTCTCTTATATCCGGGTTACACTGTATCTGAAATGACAGCTAGAAAAATATTCCTTTGTGCATAGCGTGCAAGTAGGCCTATTGGTGACCCTCCTGTTCGAGGCCAAATCACGATGTTCTCCCACTTGAAAGGTTGCTTTGCTCAAAGGTGGCTGTTAATTCCTTTGAGGAATCTCTACCTTTACTTCAGCATAGAACTCTATTCGACCAGAGATGCTGTGTCATCAGAGCACGAGTGATGAAAACGATTTAGTCACAGACAACCCGATGATGATTCAGGCTCTCATAAAGTACATTTTTTTCAAGCAAATTCACCCCAAACAAGGCGGCATGCCACTAGCATGCAAGGGGTTACAGAGAGTGGGAACGAGAGTAAAGAGGCGTGATGGAGGAAAGGATGAAGAGAAGGATAGGGAATAGATCAGGGCATCTGGATATGTCGATTGACATGACATTTGAATAGTTGGAGATTATAGCTATCAGGGAAACAAGTAAGATGAAGGGATTTCCACAGACAGGAAGTGCAAGACATGAAGATATTGGAGTAGAAGAGACGGATATATTTAACCGTTTGATACCAGTAAAACTCGTGGATAGCAATTAAACACTTTCTGAACATTTTAATTATTATTTCGTTTTGTAAATAATAAGCTAAAACTTGAATTAGGAATTTACTCTATTAGCTGTAATAATTGCCACAAGGAATACATTGGAGAAACCTCGAGGAGTTTAAATAAATGATTAAATGAACACAAAAGGGATCTTTTACAAAATAACATACTAAATGCATTTGATACTCACCGTACAGAAACTGGTCACAAACCTTGATTTTAAAAAAAGCTTACTCTAATTAAAAGAGAAAGAAATTCATTAAGAAATAAAATTAATTCGAGCCGATATCCATTACATCACAACTTATATGCAGCCAATTTAGTGTTGCGCTTAAATTCGGGAAGAAGAGGTGCCAAAGAAGAAAGATCGTCAGCTGAATCTCTATCTATAACCGGCAGGATGTGTGTGTGTGTGTGTGTGTAATGAATTCAGGGCCACAATTTTCGACGGATTTGCACCAAAATTTACATGCACATGCTCCAAATTAGCGGAAAGGCCAAGACCGACTATGCATTTCTTAACTCCCATCGATAATGGAAATAATCGATTTTTTCATGATTCTACGGCAGTTTTCACGTAGTTTGCGGCCATTTTGTACTGGCCAGAGTGAGAGCCTATAGCTGGTTGCCACGAATAGGCGGGAAGAATCTATTGGCCAACGTGAGAGCCAACAGCTGACAGACACGAATGTTAACTAGCATGCTAACATGCAAAAAAATCGATAGCTGCATTCGTCATAAGCGGGAAAAATTTAAATCTGCATGGCACTTTACTCCAATTGGCTCATTCGCTTGCTTAAACTCAACGTTGATTCTGATTACGCAGAACTGGGTTCGGTGTGAAAAATATTTCTTGTTAACATTCTTTTTTCATTCGGTTTTTCCAGTTATGAGTCCTTTTTTAAAGCTGATCGTTTTGTGTTCATTTTGTTTAGTTCTTTTTTCGTAGCAGATTTAATGTTTAGTATAGAGTTTAGAAAAAATTCACAGTGTGAGATAGGCAAGAAGTAAGGCATGTAGCAACATCAGCACGGCAAAGGGCACTCCTTTAAAGGCAAGGAAGGGCAAAAATATTTTAAGTCAAGTGATAGCGATTGCTGTATGAGTCGTACGATTTTTGAATCAAGCACGGGCAACGCCGGGCCATGCTGCTAGTGTATTTATAGAAAATAGGCCGTGGGTAAATGAGTGAAGCGCCGAAGACAAGTCAGGACCGATAAAAGGGAAGATTCTTCGTTGGATTTTGTGAAGAATTTCAAGATTCATAGCAGATCCATTCAATGCACGATCGAATGGTAGACTCATAAATGTGCAAGAAGATACTAGTGAAAAGAGTTGTCAAAGAGAATATAGTGGACCAGCTTTTTTTAACAGCAAACATAGCAGTTTTCTCAGTATAACCGTTTAATTTCATATTTTGCAACCCCCCCCCCAAAAAAAAAACAAAAAAACAAAACAAAACAAAAAAAACAAAACAACAAAAAACAAAAAAAAAATATTTGGTCACCTCACAATGTAAACATTAACCATTTCCCGACAAAACACTATTATTGTAGGAAAACAGATTTCTCGAGTCCAGCAGCTGTTATCGCTCTTTCCAGTAGCAATGGTAGTTCTCTTCTAGATATTGTAGTGGTGTGGAATCTTACCTTCTTCATTATATCATTATTTTCTCTTAGAGTTACATGTGCTATCCTTTTTAGTTGTTGCTGCTGTTGGTAGTCCACAAGTGACGTGGTTCCTGCTATTTCATACTGTTCTTTGTTTGTGATTATGTACCGCTAGGCCACAATGTTCAAATAAGGATGATCTTTGCCAAGACCTTCAGGATTTCCTCGTTAAAAGCATTTTTTTCATCACATAGCATTCATATGAAAGCCTCGATCGGACAAGTAGTTGCGACATATATATATTTAATGATCGATAAAACATTTCTATTTGTTATGATCCAAGGTTAGGACCATGGAAGAACAACACGAAACACAAGAGTAGAAATAACAAATGATATATTACAAGAAGTGGAAGGTGTTAGTATGACTGTCAGACTGGTTGAGAGTGAACTACTATCAGTTCGACTCGATTCAATGCCGTCTAAATACCGTTCGTCTCTCTTGAGAGGCGTAGTATATATAGCGTTAGGAAGAGTTCATTCTGTCGTTCTAGGTAGGGACCATGACACTATCCAAGTTATATTTTCCTATATTTTCAATTAGACAAACCGATTGACAAATAGATATTAAATTATTCGTCTTTTTTTTTTTAAATATCTATCTTATTTTCAATCTCTTCGTGATTGGTTTATCGTTTGTCTTCCAGAAAATACAGTAAATACATGGAAAGTGCGTGTAGTGTATTCCATTTGACCACTGTAATATGATTGGCTGGTGTCAGCCATAAATACAGACTGATGTGGAGGTACAGAACGACGCCTATTGGCTACGCCTATAGTGTCTGTCTGTTGCCTACGCCTATTGCCTACCACTACGACGAGGACTAGTCCATTACTGTTACCTGCTAGATTGTCCTACTCGGTTACAGTCGTCCAAAACCACTTTGCTATTTCGAACAAATATATCCCTTTCCGAGACATATCAGAGTATTATTTATTTAGAAAGACTTGAATACCCATTATTCGAAGCATGTGTCTTAACTCGTGAGAAATCTCGCATTGTGATGTAATGAATATGCATACACCTGTGTTCCCCCCTCACAGTAATATGATTGGCTGGTGTCAGCCATAAATACAGACTGATGTGGAGGTACATGAACGGCACCTATTATCTTCACCTACTGCATATCCCTATTGCCTAACACTACGACGAGGACCAGTCCATTACGGTTACCTGCTAGATTGTCCTACTCGGTTACAGTAGTCCAAAACCACTTTGCTACTTCGAACAAATATATCCTTTTTCGGGACATATCAACCACCCGCACATCCTGATTATTATAAAAATTACACAAAAATATATGACTCATTCTTAATGAATAAAGTGACGTCTTTGTTAATATTATATCAATCTCTTTCTGAATTTAACTTAAAACTTTACACACCTTTCATCTTGAACATGGACAAAAAGATGTGTTACACTATTCGGACTGTTATCCCATCTTTGTTGCCGTATTCAATACGTTTCGGTCGTTGTACGCTTCAGCCTTCTTCAGGTGATTGGAATTTCGAACTGAGCCCTTTATTTCCTCCACGTGCCATGCCTCTTCCGCATGTCTTACTTACCTCCCTTTAACTCAACTCTCTAGGATTTTTGATCACCACTGTAGTAGTCAGGTGTTGAAATGACAACTCTTTGGCTCATCACTGGATCCAACCTTTTATCCATTGTATATATAGCAATAAAGATGAGGAAACAGTCTTAACAATGTAAATAACTGTAAATTATTACAATACCCCATCTCAGAAATATATGTGCTATACGTAACGAGACAGATTTTTTTCCCGCAGTAGGTTGCCATTTCTTTCTGCGGTAGACAAGTTGCTATCCAAGACTGTAGAATTTGGTATGTCCTGCTATATACCCATAGCTGGGGGGGAGAATAGGATTCATACCTTTCTTAAGCACGTAAGTGAATGTAATGGATTCAACTGGAATTTGAACTCGGCTCTCCGATTCCTCAATCCAAGCTGCTATCCATTACTCCATCGTCAGGAATATAGACGGGATAATAATAAATATGAAATTATTCTTGTAAATAAATAATCTATAGAAGCCCGGTATTAAACTTTTTTGTTCAAGTCACTGGATTTAACCAACGCTTTTAACCATTGGGTCATGTATCTTTGATGACGTCAGTGCGTTAATTTTTGGCACGGTAACTATTTTCTACCAATTTAGCTGTTATCATTGCTTTTTTCTAACACTCTGTATTACTGGTTCCAGTATTGTCTTACTTTTTATCTTTGGCTGTTAGTATCTGTTAATTCTGCTTTATAGATTATTGCTTCTGTTTTACAAGCTAAATCTAATGGACATCTATTCTTATTTCTACAGTTGCATAAATTATTAGTGTGAACTATATTTTACTGCGCATTAGTTTTGAGATTTTTGGCGTTTTGTCTATTTATTATTGTTTCTAAATTACTAGTACAGCTGTAGCTTAATTTAACTGTGTTTTTATTGAATAATACCAGTTGGTAATTGGTAGGGATAATTCCAAAGAGGACATTAATCCAAAGAGAGCTGAATGTAAATAACAGAGCAACATATTAATAATAAGTAAAGACAATCCTTAAAAGTCCATTTCGGTTATAATTTATTTCATGAATATATTTAAATTTAAATTTATCTGCCCATGGGTAAATAGCTGGACAGACTGGGTTCTACAGCTTTGGATGTCAACTGGTCTAGGAGAGGGACAACTCTGAATTCAAAATGTGCGGAGGGTCGTTTGGGGACCCTGTGGAACGTAGTGCACCAGGTCTCTGTATTCGGCCCTTCAAAAAGTGCAGTTGGTTCTGCACAATGCACAATATATGTGGTGGTGTCTGGCTGTCGGTTCCTAGGAACTGAGCTGCTTGACCCTCGTACCTCGAATTGACGGAAGAGTCCACCATATATATATATATATATATATATATATATATATATATATATATATGTGTGTGTGTGTGTGTGTGTGTGTGTGTGCACGCGTGTGTGTGTTCAAACATGTTTCGTTGAACAATATAGACATACTATATTTATTTTTTATAATAATCCTTTCTTGTTCTCTAATTAGCTTCTAGATGTTAAGTTGAAATTAATTAATGAAAGCGCGTAGTTTTTGTTTACTCAAGCATTTTGCCTTCCTGGATGAGGTTCCACTTAACACCAAGAACCTAATTAGTGAACTGAGAGGGTTATTATAAAAAATAAATCGACATAATAAGTCTATATTGTTCAAGGAAACATCCTTGAATGGATATATATATATATATATATATATATATATATATATATATATATATATATATATATGAAAATATTATTTTTTCCAAAGTGAAAAATGTTTCAAATAGCTGATAGAGAAACAGAAAGGAAGTTATACAGCGTGAATTTTGTAGTTTTTTTTGGAAGTGTCGAAAAATTCTCGGCCCAACTAATAAGGTTTTGCCCATTCGACCACATTTTAGAAAGTGCGTCTGGCGGAGGACTCCGAGACGGTATTTACTCTGTTCCCCCTACTAGGACAAGATGTGACACAAGGTCTATTTTGGGGAGGGGACCCATGCGCGTACGCCCGGGACAGGAACATAAATTACCCTCAGCCCCCGCAACCGTCGGTTGCGCTGCCCTTGGTGCGAGCACTGATCCCTCCCTCTGGTGCAATGGGAGGGTGCGGCCGAGGGCAACTGTTCTTCAGGTCTGGGCACTTTTTCTGTGTAATTTTCTCAGTTGCCCCTCTGTCCTTTGACAGAGAAGCCCCTGAGCGCACTCTGCCCAAAGACAGAAACGCAACTGAGAGATGATAAGTAGATGTGTACCTACTCATATAGAGGAAGGTACACACAAAAGGTGGACTTTCCAAAACGCCCTCCTTTATTGACATTTGGTAGATATCGAGGTGCGTTGATTTATCTAAATACGTTATTGGTTCCAAAAGACAAATCGTTGTTCCCATATGGCCGACCAGTGAGTTATAACTTTCCCTTTGAAAAGCAAATCCCCCGCCATCTGCAACTATTATAGCTATAGAAAAATAAGTCATTAGTATTTTTTTATACTTAACTCTATTCACACATCCTTTCATGCCTTTTTCTCAGATTCATTCTGCTACCAGTGGTCGCCATTCATTAAATTCGGCCTCTCGACAGGACGTAGACAAATATATATATATATATATATATATATATATATATATATATATATATATATATATATGAAAATTTCTCCGAATTAATCAGTAAAGAGACAATATTTATGAATAAAAATGAAAATAGGAAAACTGGTAATTGCTGACGCGTTTCGTCCAATGTGGACTTTATCAAAGCAAAATACGAAAATGAAATTAAATGAACAAAGTAACTAATAAAAACAAAAACAGAATGTACCTAGCAACTGGAATATAGAGAAACGCTATTTTCATATTTTTAACTGAAAAATAACGTCAGTAATTGTCACGTGTGGAGAATATTGTCATTATAACTGATGTTGATGTATTCAACCATTTTCTTTTGATTTTATGAATCTGTTGTGTTTTTATTAGTTACTTTGTTCATTTAATTTCATTTTCGTATTTTGCGTTGATAAAGTCCACATTGGACGAAACGCGTCAGCAATTACCAGTTTTCCTATTGACATTTTTATTCATAAATATATATATATATATATATATATATATATATATATATAAGTGCATCGTAAAAAATCTACTAAGAAAAAAAGCTAATATATTTAATCTGTCTTTACACCTCCCTTTTTTTAACCCGGTTTTTAGACAGGCACACAAAGCTGGCATTTAAAGCAGATATCAGTCATTGTTCATGGCCCTCCATATTAATGTACTTGTTTGAGCTTAAATCCATTAGGGTCAATTAATTTTCTAATTCAGACGAAAGCTTGGCCACCAATGGAATACAAATGTACACTATTTGCTATGTACTAACACTATCTGCATTTTTTGATGTGTTAAAAGAGTTGCCAACTTTCTGTAGGCGACAGACGTTCTTTCTAACACAAAATATTTCAACAGAACATGTCTAATTCTCCGTCCACTCAATCCAGGATCTATATTTATCTAGTATATTTATTTTTTGTATAATATAGTAATTTTACATTGGTTTAGAAGTTAATCAACGTCGATCCTGGCCAATAACTTGATGGATATCCATTTGAGAATACCAGGAGCTGTATGCTTCAGGGTGCGAGGGGTTTAATAGATAATAGCTCGGAATTGTTAATCGGAGAGTCAACTTCTAAATCCCGCTCAAGGACACATGGCACAGTGGATAAAGATGTTGATTAGATCCAGTAACAGGACCCAAACAATGAGAGTTCAATACCCTGTTAAGGCAGTGGAGAACTTTCAGAGGGAAATTAACAGGAGATAATTGATAAGTGACATCCATTAAACATGATACGTGGAACTCGAACAGTCCACCACAGTGAGCGAAATAAAGGGTTAAGTTCGACATTCCAACAACCTGAAGGCCGGAGCGTACAACGGCCGAAACGTTGTAATAAATATGGCGACAAAGATGAGGACAATAGTCCGAATAATGTAAATAATGTTCCTCCTTGCTTACCCGCTTCTTCTATGGAATTCTAACTATCCTTCTGTAGAACTAACTTTCTGTTACCTCTCCAACTGACCGGCGATTGTCCGGCATTAGCTGCCATATCAAAGGATGGATATCACGTAGAAGTTTTACTATTTAACCCATAGTAAAGGGGAAATGGTTTTATAACTTTCCCAATAGTATTTGCCCGTAAGTAAATGTTATGAAACCGACTGGAATTCGAACTCGGCTTTTCGATTTCTAATTCCGATTAGAATTATTGCTATTACACCACCCGCACATCAGAACTTAATAGAAAAGACGCATCATGAAAATAAAAGAAAATAAACAGCTGTCAATCTTTTTTTTTTAATGCCAGCATCAAAATATTTACACCTTTTAATCTGGAAACGAAAACGTCTTGTTTTGTTTTTGCTCTGTCTTTGTTCGCTTTCCTCTTGTTTTTGTTTTGTTTCAATTTTTGCCTTCCATAGTGACGCAATACGACATTTAAGAATCGGACGACTCTAATCAATCAAATCTTCTTAAGGGATTTAATGAAAAGCATTTCGTATTCAACTAGAAGCTTATTTATGGCAGCCCATTCGTGCCTAATGTTGTAAAATCCTCTTAAGCCTCATACAGTCGTTGAGCAATACAGCTGAATTGATTGGGTGCGTCGCCATAGAAGAGTGTTTAGCAAGCTAGACAATTAAACCGTTGTTATCTTTAAAAAGTCGACCAATTCTTGTGGTTTTACAGCAGACTTGGCCGGCTTTAAAAAAAAAATAAAAAAAGCTTTGTGTGGCACGGGATTTAACCATTAGCCAATGACTGTTTACTGAGGCGTGGTTAATGTTCCTGTGCTGTTAGGGGAGCTATGATTCTCCTCATTTTGCTCAGCCCCGTATCAGTACAGTTCTAGGACAGTTATGTACTGGACATTTGCATCCCGGACAATTGCGTACTAAATAATTTCTCCCACTGACATTTGCGTCCCTAGGCAAATACGTCACTGGATAATTGCGTACATTTGATAATATTTTTGAAGCTTTTAAAGGCAATTACCATAATTTTTTTAAAAAAGGAATAACATTTTTTTTTAAATTTAAAACAAAATCAAACATTATTAGAAAAAATACTTCTGAACGCGGAAAATTACGGCCACCACCCTCATAAGAAAAACGCCGATGAAAGAAAAACATAAAAATAAACTTTTTAAAATTAAAAAAAAAATGTTATTTCTTTTTTAAAAAAAATAAAAAGTTTATTTTGTTTAAAATGCAATGACAGATTAACAATGTCGCAAGAGCGCTCTACACATCGCCAGTAAGGTATTCTTTCATCGGCGTTTTTCTTGTGAGGGTGGTGGCTGTAATTTTCCGCATTCAGAAGTATTCTTCTAACAATGTTTGATTTTCGGAACTTAGCCATGGGCTCCAAATAAAAATATAATCTATAAAATCCAGAATCTATTAGATGTTTGTGGTACGCACTGCTGGAGTGAACTAAAACTGCTAGCTTAATTTTTTCTTGCCTTAAAAAGAAATTTTTCACTCTTTTTCATAACTACCTTTCTGCTTGTTTAGAGCAATTAAAGGTATTAATGTGAAAATTCCCATATTAAACAGCTCTTGAAAAAAATGGTAATTTCAAAGAGATAAGCAACTATCCAGAGACGCATTTATCTAAAGACGCAAATGTCCAGGGATGCAGTTGTCTGGTAAGCAATTGTCCGGGACGCAACTGTCCGTTTACAGGTTAGTACTTTTTTCATCGAACTAAAGAGGTTGGGTCAGTGTAATACCGATGACAGCGGATGGGGCTGGACAAAAATCAATTTTTTGTTCTTGAGGTGTATGTGTATGGCGCTTCTTGCGTTAAAACGACCTTGAGTTGCATCCAGCCTTGGTGGGGAGGCCGGGTAAATATTGTGGTGCACTGCAGTGACGCAATGCTTAGCACGGTAACATCACAGACCTTTAATGCTGATTTGGCTATATCAACAGTCACCTAAGTTTTACGAAACCGGAATACACACCCTCATTCGGAGATGGAACACTGCTATTGAGAGAGGTGGTGCTCATGTTGAGAAGTAGGGATGTGAACTTGTGATGTATAGCTATATCATCTTGTATGATATGTTTGATTCTGTTAATTATTTCTTATATAATAAAACAAATTGCATTACCATTTGACTCACTAACGTACACACACATACATACACACACACACACACATACACACATATATATATATATATATATATATATATATATATATATATATCAGGAAGAGATTATAGTAGTTCCGACGAGAGAAAAGTGTGTATATTAAAAAGAAGAGAGAAAGGTTTTTGGTTGTAATGTGGATTAAAAAACAAACAAAATATGCTTTATTTCCCTTAATTTTGCTACACTTGTTTCCGGTCTCGCGACCTTCATCTGGCAAAGAGTGAATATTTCCACATATTCTTAAAAGGAATTAATTTTTCTTATGTTTATCGATGTTAAATATTCTAGATATTAGAAATTCACTTTTTTGTGTGTTAGTGACCCAAATGTCTTCCTTGAACTGACAGTGAAATAGTTCTGCGTGAAGGGCAATAAAACAATTAAGACTGGCCCGAGAAAGGGTGAGAAGATATCAACATTCTTATCTTTTAATGAACCCTTTGTGTTCTTAGATCTATTTCTACTTTTTGTATTTTTCTCAGCATGGGTACGCATACGTATATTCCCTATCCATATATATGCTTAAAATAAATGAGGTTAGAAGTACAGAGTTGAAGTAGACTTCAAAAGGAACCAGAACCACTGAAAAAACCACAATCCCAAACTGAAAACAAGAGTCAAAACTCTACTTCTGTCCAAAACATCTTCTCTTTTTTTTATATAAAATAAGTATACCTAGTCATTAAAACATACGATCGTTTATTCAAAGTCTGTGCAATATTCACTATATAAATACGTTCTTTTACGCAATGCTTCTTCCCTTTATTTGAGAAGCATAATTTTGAACACATATATCACCGTTTGAGCGCTTCGACACGGTGTAATCGTCAGCGATCTTGTCTTGATACTACAATTACGAATGAGTAGTGAGTTCTATCCTTACTGGGTGCTCCGAACTTTGCACCACATCCAAACTACGCTTAGAAAATCACCACGGGTCTTCGACGTGGTTTAATTGTTATCTCGCTTGTCTCGCTAGATCAATTACGACTGACTAGTGAGTTCGATTCTCACTAGGTGCCCCACACTCTCAATTTTGTGCCATATCCAAGCTATAATTAGAAAATCATTTTTGAGAACTTTGACGTGTTGTAATGGTTAGCGAGGTTGTTCGGCTAAACTGAGTAGTAAGTTCAATTCTCATGAGAGGCTTTACGGTTTCGGATTTGTGCCATATCTAAGGTACGTTTAGAAAATCTCCAGGGCATTTCGACGTCGTGTAATGGTTAGCTTGGTTGTCTCGCAAGTTCAGTTACATATGCCGACAGGAATTCTACCTCACCACAAGGAAGCGTCGGCAGATGTCATGGTCTGACTACTCACACTTCATTACCGCCTCTGCAAGACGATCGTGGAAAGCACTGTTAAAGCCGGACACAAACAGGGACAGTAACGGAAAATCTGCTCAGGTAACATCAAAGTGTGAACAAAGATGAAAGTACCTCGACTCCTGAGGGCCACCGACTATTATACTTCCTTGTATAAGAGTGTAATATATAGTCAAGACACGACCGAAACATTCACGAATATATTAAACACTAGTTCAAAATCCCTCTATAGGGACGCATTTCGCCTAGCTACCGCGGAGCGCTCTTGATTGGGCCTTCATCACAATAGGTAGGGAGGAGTAGATGCGATAGATAACAATAAAATACAGAGGTACTCAAAAATGATCGCTGCATTTAAGTATTGTAATAATATTTAAGTTTATCTTTTAAAAGTTCGACGATAATTCTTCTGTCACCACTTAATTTAAAGACAATGTATATAGGTCCTAACTTTCCGTAAAAACAATTATTTGATTTCATGGCTGACTTTCGCTGGATTTCGCAATCAAGTTCGATTATTCCCAAATTTATTTCCAAATTTTAGCGTACAAAAAAATTCGTCTGAAATAATAACGTCAAAAATCATTAAAAGCATTCCTAGCAATGAAAACTTGAGAATAGAAAATTTCAGAATCAGACCCAGAATATTTTTAATTTGCTCAAGGAGTCACCCTGATTCCAAAATGGTGTGATATGTTGGGGTACGGCCTCTGGGAATAAAGTTGAAAAAGTGTGACACACTGACACACTGACATTCGCATTTATTACATGGAATAATGAATTGGAAGAAAGGTGTGAGATGTCGAGTGGGGAAGTAACGAGCGTATTAGTGGATATGGTTTTAATGTTCTATTCTCACCAGATATAGGACATCACTTGTTTATCCATGAACGTATTCCTTTCCGAATGGTACCATAACAGAATAGGTTAATCTATCGCCCAAAAGTATTTAAACTTAACGTTGTTTCTGAGACTTCTGGTTTCTGAATGTGAAATTAATAAATTCCAACCACTATAAATACATCGGTGTCTGTGTGTCAGATTTTTTAATCATTTCACCCCAAGAAAGGCAATAAAGCCACTACGACGTAAAGTGGTTACTTAGTTTTAGAGAAAATAATAAGATACTATTAAGGAAAGTATGCAATAAAAGAACAATATATACGACAAAAGAAAACAATTGAACTTGCATTTACATCTTTTTTTATGTTTCTTGATACTTTGCTTAGATTCTGGAAGGTAACTTACGTTATATAAATGTGCTTTCGGATCTCCGTGTTACAGTTTATGTCCTCTGTTAATACACTTCTGAGATATCTATGTAACACAACTATTGACGGCAAGGGTTCCGTCTACCTAATTTCACTCACAAGGCTTGGGTCAACCCGTGATGTGGTTTTCAGGCACTTTCCAAAAGTGACGCACGCTGGGATCGACCCCTCCAGTTCGATAACAGTCCTGTCAAATCAACCGTGGTGAGATTCGAAAACGGGTTTATTGTCTGAAAACGAACGTCCTAACCAATCGGCCACGTGCCCATACTCAGCCAGGTCCCCATTGCTGCCAGTATAGGTTCAGGGTTATTCTAATATCTTTCCCAAATGTGCTATATCTATCTAGCATTTCCTCTGTTCTTTCTTTTTATAATATCTAAAACATAGGTATACATCCTTTTGAACTTGTATTGCTCTTTTTGGAGCATAAATATCTCAGATCTTGTCTCAATGTCTTTAACGAACCAGCACTGGTCTTAATCTACTTCCGGTCTGATTCTGCTGCACTTTTTTTCCATCAGTGAAAACCTTCCTATGCGTTATGGTAACATCTCCACTCACATAATTGCTAAGGGGACGGCTTCGGTTTAAAAGGGATTTCTTCTTTTATCTTCCGTGTCTTGTCAGGACGTAGGAGATCATGACCCTCCACATCTTCCTGTCCTGTGTATAGGTTTTGTCTTTTAGATATTTCTCCCAAACCCTGATCCGTTTGCCCAAGCCCATCAAGTATGTCACGCGCTGCTTTCCTCTTTCCCATTTTTCCTTCTATCTGTCCCTGCGAGTATCAGATTTTCCAAGCCATCGTTCCTCATTATGTGTCTCAGGACTTTTAACTGCGCCTTCTGGTGTGAAGTATATGTTTCCTTTTCGATTCTGTTTTCTTCCTCATTGCTCACATGTAAGTTCAAGTATATTCTTAGCATCCTTCTGTAGAACCGCAATTCTGTTGCTTCAAGTCTCGTCTTCATCTTTGAAGAGATTGTCGAGCATTCACTACCATACAGACGGTTTTGATGCAATGAGAATTTAAAACAACACCCAAAGGAATTTTTTCCATGGGGTATGTTTGTTCAGATAAATTTTAAAGCTCTCAGTTGGCATGTGGGTGGTTGACGTCTTCTAAGCGTATGTGAGCGAGTGTTCGGAAAAAAAAAAAAAAAAAACAGAACACATTACTATGAGCGAACAGTTCTTCAATGCTCACTGCTTCGAATACTTATAAGAGTTATCGATCCAATGCAATTCTCAAAATTGCATCTCGTGTGTCTTCTTGGGAATGGTAGAATTTCAGACAATAGTTCGACGTTTCTGCTCTCGGCATCTGTTTAATTTCCAAAGTACAAATGAAATCCGATAAGCTGCGAAAATTCCGCGAAAAAAATTAAGTTGGAAAGACAACAGATTGAAAACGAAAACAAAAAAAAAACCTGAAAAAAAGACTGAGAGAGACCGACTAAATCTGGTGTCAAATTTGGAGAGATCGTTACTATAATAATAATAATAATAATAATAATAATAATAATAATAATAAAAAGAAAGTTGTGTTCCTGAAACGGGTTTGACATTTTTAAAGATTCCGATCGAACTAGCTGGATTTAAGATTCTGTTTTCAAGTTAACATATCAATCTCAAGTCTAATCTTTTTTCCCGCAATACAGATAGTCAGCAAAAATGTGTAATTTTCTCTTTGTAAAGTTTATTGCTCTTTCTCTTTCTATATCTCTCTATCTCTGAATATAAATTATGTTATCTACTTCAGGAAAGCAAGTTTTCTTTTCGGGAGTTCTACAAATTTATATCTATAAGCATGTGTGTCATATCCGAAAAAATAAACAACATTAATTTGTTAAAATATTTTTTCTTATTAATATGAATATTACGTGTATTGGCCTTCCATTGTTATCTCAGTTTCTTTTTTTTTATTTTTGTCAATTTTTTCTCTATTTAACAGTGAAATTAATAAAAAAAACCGACACTTTGGTCCATATCTCTCTCTCTCTCTCTCTCTCTTTCTCTCTCTCTGTATATATATATATATATATATATATATATATATATATATATAAGGAAATAATCATGCATAGAACGTCCTGGGTATGATGTTAAACTACATCCGCGTGCTGGTTACGGCGATAAACTGCATCCAACAGCAAGGTCTCAGATAATGTTTTCAGAAAAATAATGTTGCCAGCTCTAAGTTTTTGAAACAATAATGTTGCCAGCTCTAAATTTTTGAAATAATAATACGTTTTTTGTAAAAAAGTAATGTTGCCAGCTATACGTTTTTTGTAAAAAAAAGTAATGTTGCCAGCTATACGTTTTTTGTAAAAAAGTAATGTTGCCAGCTACACGTTTTTTTTTTTTTTTTTTTTTTTTTTAAACAATAATGTTGCCTGTTATACATTTTTTATTCCATACAAAATAGGCACTTAAAATTCATATAAACTGGATTCGGCATTAAATAACCCACAGTGGTTGATATGCCATAAAACCCAAACAAACAAACAATCATACATAGAATCAATCAGCAATATTAATGCGATTAATGGCGAAATCACTTCGCTAGTAGAAACATAATGTATACATTAAAATACTGTTAATCCATTGAATGATGTGATCCTCATTTATAAAACTGTTGTCAGATGTTTCTAGTGTATATTTTTTTTAAGTTAAGCAAGTACTTTCGAAGATCTATGTCTCCATCATTAGGCTGTAATTTTTTTTATTCCTTTAAAGTTAAAACTTGAAGACGAAATAATTGTTTATATATATGGTGGACTCTCCCGTCGTATACTTGAACAACACGGTAGATAAAATAAGTAAAGGTTTATTGTAAAAACGAGAACAATAAGAAATAAGGTAACATTTAATGCGCACGATAGTCTCAAGTCAATTCAGTAGTGAATGCTACGATTGGAAGGTCGGTAGTTCTCGCGTAAGTCTGAGTCGTACTCAACAGATCCCAGCTATTAATACAGGGTGTTTCAAAAAGAATACGCCAAAATAATCACGTGATGTGTCAAAAACGAAAAAAATTACAAACCTCTAGCATGAACACATGTGTTGTATATACATTCAAGTTTCATTTCATGTTTTATAAGTGCTCAATGTGGCCACCGCTGGCAGCGGGGACAACATCAAGCCGATATGAGAATTCCTCCCAAACGCGCCTCAGCATGTCACGGTCCACCGTGTTGATTGCAGCTGTTATTCGATCTTTCGAGTCATCGATACTTGCTGGAAGTGCTGGAACATAAACTTGGTCTTTAACATACCCCTACAAGAAAAAGTCACACACAGTGAGGTGCGGGGATCTGGCAGGCCAAGCACAGAGAGCAAGGTCTTTAGAACCTCTCCTCCCAATCCATCGCTGAGGCATGTTTTCATTCAGATAAGCTCTAACCCGTAGATGCAAATTGGGTGGTGCTCCATCTTGCTGAAAAATGAAGTCATTCGAATCTGCTTGCACCGTGACAATGGCGTTTGTTTTCGCGAACTCAAGCACGCAAAACGCATCTGCTGAGGAGTCGCGATTTTGATTGATCTTCCCACAATTCAGCTGCACCGGAAGTTATACTAACGACAGTGGTGAAACTGACACCCAATCAAACTTTGATAACTACTCTATCAAATAACTACTGATTCAGTCCACTAAAATGCTATAGACCTGAAAAAACAGCGCAATGATTTTGGCGTATTCTTTTTGAAACACCCTGTATTTACCAACATTCCCACGGAGTAGGATGTGGCATAAGGCCGAATGTGGGCCAATCCGAGCCCGTAGGCGCAATCAAAAAATTCCCCGTAAACTCTGCATAAACGGGTTCGGGTCTGTCTACCTACTCGGACGAGACTCTGGCCTTCGGCATAGCTTCGTTCCAACTGAGGGCAGAGTGTTCGACAACAACTAAGAGCTGAGTAACAGATCCCAGTTAGACGATATTTACCAGCCTCCCCACGAGTTAGGATGTGGCTTAAGGCCAAGTTTAATGCGAGCTAATCCGAGAGAGATCGACCAGCACAACTGGAAAAGATTCCAGCTAGAGTATCTAGCAACTGTCCCACGCAGTCACATGTGGCACAAGGTCGAATTTAATGTCGGGTTATCGAGCCCTTAGGCTCGGTCCCAAAATCGTCGTAGATCCCGCATAAACGAAATCGGATAACTCTAACTCCCAGAACAAGACTCTGCCCTTCGGCATAACCTCGTTCGGGTTCCTTTGCCCGAAGGCAGAGAATTCGACCAGCAGAGCTGAAAAAAAGATTTCAGCCAGACGGTATTTACTAGACAACGAGGGTGGCACAAGGCCGAGTATAACGAGTTTAAAAATTTCTTATTGTACTGGTTATTTACAATAATCCTTTATTTATTTATCAACCCTGTTGTTCAAGTATAGATTCCTATTAGCACGGAATATAACAAAAATTCCCTGTAGAACCTTCATGAACGGGATCGGTTCGGTCTACCTCCACGAACGAGACTCTGCCCTTCAGCATAGCCTCGCCCGGGTTCCCATCTACCTTCGGGCAGAGAGTTTGACCGTATAGCTGAAAAGATTTCAGCTAGGATATTTGCCAAACGCCTCAGGCGGTCAGATGTGACACAAAGCAGAATTTAACGAGGAGTATCCGAGCCCGTAGGCTCGGGCAAAAATTTCCCGTAGACCTTGTATAGAATGGGGACGGGTTACAGTCTACCAACCCAGACAAGAATCTGCCCTTCGGCATAGACTCGTCTGGCTTCTTCTCTGCCCGAAGGCACGTAGTTTGTCAGTACAGCCAAAAAAGATTTTCAGCCATTGTATTTAGCAACTGCCCCACGCAGTCACATGTGGTAGAAGGCCAAATTTAATGTGGCTGAGCCTCGTCCGTGTTCTTCTCTGCTCAGAGGCAGAGAGTTCGACCGTCAACCCGAGAAGATTTCGGGTAGACAATATTTAGCGCCCCACACACACACATGGGTTGCATATGGCACAAGGCTGGATTTAACGTGTGTTCCCCGAGCCCGTAGTTTCGACCAAAAAATGGATCTAGAAACCGCATAACGGGATCCGGTTGGTCAAACTTCTCGAACGAGACTCTGCACTTCCGCTGACACTCGTCCGGGTTCCTCTCTGCTTAGAGGCAGAGAGTTCGACCGTCTAGCCGAAACGATTTTGCATAGACTCTGTAGTCTGTTGACTTACTGATACTTATAAGTTACTACCTATACTCATATGGGTGACAGGTTATTCCAATACTTCAGTATTAAATGTTGGTAATTTTGTTAGCATTATCTAGCTGCGTAGTTCAAATAAATCCGGTAAGACGATAAACTCTTGTCTTAGTTTTCCGTTCCATATTTGGGTACTTGCTTAAATCGTTCCCAACCTGCTTGCAGTTGGATGTTTTAAAGTAAATGTCGTTGATTATCCAATTATTTTTTCCATACAACTCAAGAATATCGTTTCTAATGTTCATCAATTATCATCTCAATGTCATAATTTCCTAAGTAAATATTTATGCAGATATTAGCAACTACTTCTGTCTCACCAGAACATCCGTCAGGGCTGACAAAGTAAATTTGGCTGCTACCTTTGAAAAAGACCCCCAGTCAGTGGTTAAAGACGGCAGAAAAGGACCTGCAAATTGTTACGCCTCCAAAACAAAACTGCTCCCATTTAACCCCCATAGAGAAACCTTTCTGTCTGCCATCAGTATGGCTGACGCTAGTCTCCTAGAGATAAACTCACAGCAGCTTCTTGGTCTTACGTTTTCAATTGATTTGAAGTGGACCGACGGCATCAAATCAATAGCTGCATTTACTGCAAGGAAAGTTGGGTTACTGTGTCACGGTAGAATTTTTTTAACATCAGAATCCATCTTGCACATTTACAAATCTGTCATTCCTCCGTGTATTGAATACTGCTGCCATATCGGGTCCGGTGCACCTGCTATTCATCTCGAGGTTCTTGACAAACACTCTCAAAATAGAAATATTTTCATCACAACAGTTGTGAGGTGCTTTTTTCCATGGTTCCCCGCCTACATGAATTTAAGCGTACTACTAGATCGGCATCTAGGTCCCATCCGTTTACGGCTGAACTATCTAAATGCAACCGCCATCTCTTCTCGAAACGGTTTCTCTTCTCAAACTTCCCGCCTGTGGAACCCATTTCTGTTTACTTGATTCCCTGATAAATAAAATCTTCAAAAATTTAAGTGCAACGTCAATCGCCATCTTCCATCTTCATCGTTCATCTTTTTTTTTTCCCTTTTTTCAATCCTCCCTATATCCAGTCTTTTCTATCACCTTCACTCTCTGTAACCCCTCTGCGTAATAATGGCACTCGCGCCTTGCTTGGGGTGAAATGATTCAAAACAAAATCGAGCTTTCCTGGTAGTTCAAATAGTTTTCGTTTCGTACTTTACTAAAATCGTTTTGTGTAACCTACGAAACATGCGTTATAGATTAACCTCATGACACTCTATATATGGAGATACATTTTGGCTGTCTGTATGATATAGTAATTAAAAAAGGTGTAATTTTAATTATGTTGTTTACTGCCATTGACTGCGTGTAAATGCTGCCATTTCATTAGCGCAGAAGCATTACTAATGACTGTGTATGGCCGAGGTAGAGATTCATATCAGTAACGCTTTTAGTTACTGCACCAGGTAACCCCAACCTTAATGACGCCAAGGCTGGAAAATGGAGAGGAAACGTAAAGAGCTGTTGGTCGCTGAGCATCGGAAAAATTAGTACAGCTAATGAGTATAATTTTAAATGTACTTCACTTGAAATTAGTGTTATTCATATCTATTTATTGGCACCTTGAACGTGAGAACATAGAGATGGACAGAAATTAAATGTGTATTCTATTACTTCTAAAAAATAAAGTTAATTTAGATTAAATTTTAAAAAAAATAACAATTAAAAACATGTCTATATTTCTGAGATAAAATATTTTATCCTTTTATACTATTTACATTGTTCGGGCTGTACATCATTTTTACCGTCATATTCACGAAGTTTTGGCTGTTGTATGCATTCTTCAGGCGATTGGAGCCATGGCTCAGCGGATGAAAGCGTTCGTTGAATTAATTCGCTGAACTGTCACAAAGAGTTGTATGTTCAATACTTGGCCACAACAGAGGTGAAGAAAAACTTGGAGTGTTGAGCTACTGAATCAACAGAAAACTGAGATACTCAGAAAAGGTATTGTCCGTGGAACTGGAACAATTGATCCCAGTGGACTAAATAAATGTCCTAGTTCAAAATTCAAATTTATACCACCTGAAGAAGTACGGAGCATACAAGAGCCAAAACGTCGTTAATATGACAACAGAATAAGTACAACAGTCCGAATAATGTAAATAGTGTAAACAGCAATAAAAATACTTGATTGCCGCTTAAACTAATTCAGGTAAAAATGTCTTAAGACGGATGAGAGGGGAAAATGAAACTGCGGCGAGCTACAGGAGTTTTTGACCACCTCGACGCAATGTAATGGTTAGTTTTTTCTCGCTAGAAGTCGTAATGACTGTGTAGTGAGGTCGATCCTCACAGGATGGTCATTATTTTTCCCCCTTGTATCACATCCAATCTAATCTACACTCAGTAAATCACAGGACACCACGGCGTGGCGAAACTGTTAGCAAGTTTGCCTCGCTAGATCTATTACGACTGAGTAGGGACTTGGATCCTCACTGGGTTTTGTATACTTTCGGCCTCGTGCCACGTCTTGTCTTGCTAGATCTATTACCACTGACCATTTTCACCTTGTAAATTGAAATAAAATTTACAAGGATTTTTCAAACCAGTCAATGGATGACAAAATGTTGATTTTATTATCCACGGACTGGTTTGAAAAATTCTTGTAAATTTTATTTCAATTTACAAGGTGAAAATGATACTTAACATAATGTAATCTTAATACGTCTTTTATAATATATATATATATATATATATATATATATATATATATATATATATATATATATATATATATATATGGGAATGGGTAGGATAAAAATCTACATACACGCACATTTACTTGAACGTACGTATAAATATATTTCTTTCGCAGGTGCTCAATGTTATGGAACAGAGCTAGAAGTATATATTAAACAATATAATATGATATCCAACGTCGACAGCACGACTCGGAGTTTCATGCAGTTCATGCAATCTTCAGGTGCAAATACATTTGGATATTATCTATATTCATTAATATATATATATATATATATATATATATATATATATATATATATATATATTAAATAACAGATAAATCCAAAATTACCTCAGGAGTATAGACTATTTAAACTTTTAAGTAAAAGTTGAAAGTTTTGGGGTCCTCTCTCCTTCATGCGCATGCGCAGTTCCATCAACGTAAATGTCGCTTTAGTCTGATTAATTCCTAAATTATCGAAACGCATTCCACGGAATTTTTTTCCCACTTAGTCATTACAGTGTGTCTCAAAAAAATGTAATACACTTTTACAGTGTCTAGCCCAAGTCGACTTACTTTCTTTTTAGATTTACATGTTGGCATTACTGATATCATACACGATTAACTTTGAACAAATGAAGGTTCATACTGAAATACTGCTGGAAGTACAAAAATTCAGTTGAAGTTCAAAGGTCATATCAGATCCACCCAGGCGACTTACAATCTCACGGATTAGAGATAATCTTGAAGATGATGGTACTGAATATAGTGTGCGCAAGAACCGTTCCTGAAGATCAGGGTATGACGATAAACTACATCCGCGTCCTGGGTAAGACGATGAACTACGTCCAGGGGCGAGGCCTCTGATCGGAAGGTTTTGAGGAGCTTCGAACCGCCTCTTGGTTGCTGGTATTCCCGGGTCCATGATAACCCGGGGTGGTGGCACCTGTTGGGGTTCCGGCTATGAGCGGGTAGTTAACCCCGAAACTGGGGTCAACGCACTGTCGGGACGTAGGAGTGGGTTTTGATACCACAAATGCTTTCTAAACAATTATCAGCAAATGTGTTTTTGAGGAAAGAGAGCTGTTACCAGCAATACATTTTTGAAAAACGAAATTACCAACAATGCATTTTTGGAAAGAAAAAATATTACAAACGGTACTTTTTTGAAAAAAAATTATTTCCAGCAGTACATTTTTTTGAAAAAAAAATATTACCAGCGATACAGTTTTAAATGAAAAACTTATTACCAGAAACAGATTTTTGACAAAACAAAATAATATCAACAATAAAAATGTTGTCGGCATTAAATAACCCATTGAGGTTGATATGCCGTAAAACAAAACAAATCAAACCAAACCAAACCAGGGATATAAACCACACCCTGTGAAGCAAGAAATAGTGGTGGATAGTATTCACAGAAGTTCAAGAAACCCATCGAAATTTAGATTGTTGCTTGTGGATCGATTGCGTCGCGTTGTCAGTAAAGTCTGGATCAATTTGAAAAAATGCGACAAGCTCTTAAGACCATGCATTTAGAATAAAGATTCTCTTCCAAGAACGAATTCCCTCACCAGGGAGGAATTTCAGGATTTCACGAGTGAATCTTTTATTTTTTTTTTAATTTTCAAAATTTGGTTATTGAATTACAATAAACTGGCATTTTTTAAATTTTGTGTTTATTGAAGTATGCTTCAGTTTATTCATTTAAGAATTAATTATGAATTAATGCAAATCTTTGTCGCCATATTTATTACAACGTTTCGGCCCTTCAGTATCTGTCTATATTTCTAAGATGACGTATTATGTACACTATTTACATTATTCGGACTATTGTCCTCATCTTTGTCGCCATATTTATTACAACGTTTCGGCCCTTCAGTATCTGTCTATATTTCTAAGATGACGTATTATGTACACTATTTACATTATTCGGACTATTGTCCTCATCTTTG
Organism: Acanthosepion lycidas; assembly: GCA_963932145.1. Lineage (NCBI taxonomy): Eukaryota > Metazoa > Mollusca > Cephalopoda > Sepiida > Sepiidae > Acanthosepion > Acanthosepion lycidas. Next base: position 119,551,795 of record OZ010580.1, read on the forward strand.
TCGCCATATTTATTACAACGTTTCGGCCCTTCAGTATCTGTCTATATTTCTAAGATGACGTATTATGTACACTATTTACATTATTCGGACTATTGTCCTCATCTTTGTCGCCATATTTATCACAACGTTCCGGCCATTCAGTATCTGTCTATATTTCTAAGATGACGTATTATGTATATTATTTACATTATTCGGACTATTGTCCTCATCTTTGTCGACATATTTATTACAACGTTTCGGCCCTTCAGTATCTGTCTATATTTCTAAGATGACGTATTATGTACACTATTTACATTATTCGGAATATTGTCCTCATCTTTGTCGACATATTTATTACAACGTTTCAGCCCTTCAGTATCTGTCTATATTTCTAAGATGACGTATTATGTATATTATTTACATTATTCGGACTATTGTCCTCATCTTTGTCGCCATATTTATTAGAACTTTTCGGCCCTTCAGTATCTGTCTATATTTCTAAGATGACGTATTATGTATATTATTTACATTATTCCGACTATTGTCCTCATCTTTGTCGCCATATTTATTACAACGTTTCGGCCCTTCAGTATCTGTCTATATTTCTAAGATGACGTATTATGTACACTATTTACATTATTCGGACTATTGTCCTCATCTTTGTCGACATATTTATTACAACGTTTCGGCCCTTCAGTATCTGTCTATATTTCTAAGATGACGTATTATGTACACTATTTACATTATTCGGACTATTGTCCTCATCTTTGTCGCCATATTTATTAGAACTTTTCGGCCCTTCAGTATCTGTCTATATTTCTAAGATGACGTATTATGTACACTATTTACATTATTCGGACTATTGTCCTCATCTTTGTCGACATATTTATTACAACGTTTCGGCCCTTCAGTATCTGTCTATATTTCTAAGATGACGTATTATGTACACTATTTACATTATTCGGACTATTGTCCTCATCTTTGTCGACATATTTATTACAACGTTTCGGCCCTTCAGTATCTGTCTATATTTTTAAGATGACGTATTATGTACACTATTTACATTATTCGGACTATTGTCCTCATCTTTGTCGACATATTTATTACAACGTTTCGGCCCTTCAGTATCTGTCTATATTTCTAAGATGACGTATTATGTACACTATTTACATTATTCGGACTATTGTCTTCATCTTTGTCACCATATTTATTAGAACTTTTCGGCCCTTCAGTATCTGTCTATATTTCTAAGATGACGTATTATGTACACTATTTACATTATTCGGACTATTGTCCTCATCTTTGTCGACATATTTATTACAACGTTTCGGCCCTTCAGTATCTGTCTATATTTTTAAGATGACGTATTATGTACACTATTTACATTATTCGGACTATTGTCCTCATCGTTGTCGCCATATTTATTACAACGTTTCGGCCCTTCAGTATATGTCTATATTTCTGAGATGAGGTATTATGTACACTATTTACATTATTCGTACTATTGTCCTCATCATTGTCGCCATATTTATTACAACGTTTCGGCCGTTGTACGCTCTGGCTTCTTCAGGTGGTTCCAATGGCATTTTTTGAATTTTTTGTTTATTGAAGTATGCTTCAGTTTATTCATTTAATAATTAGTTTTGAATTGAAACAAATTACATAGTTTAGCCTAGCATGAAACAGCCTGTCGCCTCTGAGTGTTGACTTCAATGTTGACTTTTTTTTATATATACATACGCTCTATCTGTGATATTGAGCACTTTATCCCATAAATATAGCACACCTTAAAAGTATATTTCTTCACACACACACACACACACACACACACACACACACACACACATATATATATATATATATATATATATATATATATATATATATATGCAATGTTTATATATATATTATTTATATATTATATAAGCACTGGATATCAGTGATAGAGCTAATATATTTAGTTGGATTGATGTGAGTTTGTCACCCTGGGTTTCACGCTATTTTAGATCGTAAATAGCGTGAAACCTAGAGTCACAAACTCACTTCAATCCAATTATATATATATATATATATATATATATATATATATATATATATATATATATATATATACATATATATATGGAACCCAACGTAAACAGAATCAATTATGGCATCTCTACAAATATTCTTAAATGTCTATAATTGGTAACAGAAGTCATTGGTTTATACCATAGGCTTCCCATACTTCATACTTCTCCAAGTCACTCTCGTTTGGTCATGTGTGACGTCATGAGATGCGGTGCAATTTTCGCTTCTAGCGTCTTATATGCGCGTGTTTATCGTTGCTTAGAAATCTTCTATGTAAACATTGACAGACTATCATCACTGTCTTGTCCGTATATTGCTTAATATGTTGTAATTGACATCTTTGATAATGGCTTATGTAAGCCGAAAGCTTAGATTTTATTAAAAAAATATGGATGAATATTGCGAATTTCTTTCTTCGTTCAACGATAATGTTATTAAACTTATCAGACGTTACGAAAAAAATTTACATAAAATAAATAGACAACACTTGTCTATATTATTTAATGACACGTGTATATATATATATATATATATATATATATATATATATATATATATATATATATATATATGACAAAAGGAAATTATCTCAGCCAAAGTGTTTTGTCCTCTGATATGCTGTAACATATACAGATTGCGTAATTTTTCTTCAGAGGACACACAGTCTACAATAGCCAAAAAGAGTTAATTTCTCCTCACAAAGTCTAATTGTATTATTATATCGTTTTCTGACGTATCTTTTAACGTCAAAAAACGATATTATTTTTGCACCAACCTAATAAATGTTAAAAATGCGAGCCTTGTAGAAAAGCGTTTGGAGGTTATGTCCTTGGAGATATACTGTTTCGTAATTACGTTTTTTCATAAACCTATAAAACCACAGGAAGTTTTTTCCCCTAGTCCGTACACGTTTCCAGATATTATTTCTACCGTCTTTTTTTTTTTTTTTTTTTTTTTAATGTCGGACGAATTACGTCTTCTCTTTTATAGTCGTGCTTGCTTAGGTGTGTTTTGTTTTCCAGTGTACGCATAGCAACAAGTTTAGTTCATTCTTCCCGCCAGGGTGTTTCTCCAATTTCAAACATGAGACACTCTACTGATCATTTTCTGTTCATCGCTACCAAGGAATTGTCGCCTCAAATGAAACTGCATTAAACTTAAATACTAAATCTTACTGTAATATACAAAGCACATAAACAGTACTCTACTACACAATTCATTCAAATTTACAATTCTACAAAAAACATATGCCTTAAAAAGCAATTCCAAAGCTTTTTCTGTAGCAAAATTATTTACAATGCATCTTCATTTATGTGAATGTCCTTTCTGGACGTTGCTCATCATGGCTCCACACAATTTCCTGTCATTTGTAGCTCTTAATATTTTTTTTTCTTTTTGCCATCTTCCCCAAACACAGCTCTGTCATTCATTTACTCAAGCTCACTAAGTATGTTATATATTGTCTCTGTCTCTCTTGTCTTCAGTCTGTTCTGTGAGTATCAAAATTTCCAAGCCCTCTTTCCTCATTGTGTGCCCTAGAAATATAAACTCTTCCTGATGTAAAGCATAAGTTTCCTTTTTTTGGTTTCCATTGTCTCTAGAACTTCGTCATTGCTCACATACTCGGTATCCTCAGCATCCTTCTGTAGAACCATATTTCTGTTGCTTCGTGCTGTCTTTATCTGTAAAGTTTAAGTTTCCTTTTTTGGTTTGCATTTTCTCTAGAACTTCGTCATTGCTCACATATTCGGTATCCTCAGCATCCTTCTGTAGAACCACATTTCTGTTGCTTCCTGCTGTCTTTATCTGTAAAGTTTAAGTTTCCTTTTTTGGTTTGCATTTTCTCTAGAACTTCGTCATTGCTCACATATTCGGTATCCTCAGCATCCTTCTGTAGAACCACATTTCTGTTGCTTCGTGCTGTCTTTATCTGAAAGGGGATTGGTCAGTATTCACTACCATATAAGAGGACTGATATTATATAACATTTCAGTACTCTTTCTTTTGTCTCGAATGAAATTTTTCTGTTTGTTAATACATTGCTTAGCTTTTGGAAGACATCTTTCGCTATGCCAATGCGTCTTCGAATTTCAGTGTCGTCGTTTCCGACCTCTGTCCAAACACTTCCCAGATTGCAGTACACTTTTTTTTTTTCTCGAACAAAATTTTCTTGTTTCTTAATACTTTGCTTAGCTTTTGGAAAGCATCTTTCTCTATGCTAATACGACTGCAGATTTCAGTGTCGCCCTTTCTGACCTCTTTTCAGACACTTCCCAGATTGAGGATTCTTTTTCTTTGTCTCGAACGATTTTTTGTCTCGAACGATGTTTTTCAGTTTGTTAATACTTTGCTTAGCTTTTGAAAAGCATCTTTCTCTATATCAATTTATTATTAGTAGTAGTATTAGTATTGTGAAAACGTTTCACAATAGCCCTGTCTTTAATGGCTTTCAATATTTCTATTCATGGCTTGACAATACGAATTAAGGATTTTAAGGCAGTTACACAGAAGCTCCTATATCAGTAGCTCTTAATATCTTTTGTTCTTTCGCTATACCTCCCAAACCCTGATCCCCCATCCATTTACCCAAGCTCACCAGGGGGAGGTTATGCTTTGCTTACCGCTGTTAATCTTACTTTCAATCTGTTCTTTGAGTATCAAATTTTCCAATCACTCTTTCCTCGGTATGTGCCCTAGAAATTTCAAATGAGTCCTGATGTTAACAATAAGTATCCTTTCTGCTTCCATTCTTTCTAGAAGTTTGTTGTTGCTCACATGTCTATAGTATTCTCAGTATCCTTCTGTAGATCCACATTTCTGTTGCTTCAATTCTCTTCGTTATCTGTGAGGAGACTTTCCAACATTCATTGACATATATCAGGACTGATATTATGTCACGGTTCAATACGGTTTTTTTATTATTATTCTAACGACATATTTCTGTTTCTTAGCAATGTTGTTTAGATTTTGGAAGGCACCATTCGCTATCCCAAAGCACCTTCATGTTTCCGTTCCATATTTTCTGTCTCCAGTTTTTGAAAACAAAAATTCTCTGTAAATTACTATAAAAAAACATCAAATTCATTCCATTCCTGGTTTGGTTTAGTTTGTTTTACGGCATATCAACCTCAATGGCTTATTTAATGCCGACAAGACTTTTATCCCTGGTAATATTTTTTTTTAAATATATTACCGGTAATATTTTTTCTTCAAAAATTTATTGCTGGTAATATTTTTTTACAAAGTATTTCTGGTATTAAAACCTATTTTTTACACTTTCATAGTTGTTTGACCCCAGTTTGTAAGTTAACTATTTGCCTATAGCTAGGACCCGAACAGGTGCTACCATCCCGAGTCAGGGTGGACCTGGGAACATCAGCAGCTAATAGGTATTTCCATACTCCTCAAAACCTTATCAAACGCCTTGTTCTTGGATGCAGTTTATCGTCTTACCCAGCACGCGGATGTAGGTTATCGTTATAGCCAGGACGAGTACATTCCTCTAAGGATGACCCCAATGCAAATCTGTCGCAAAAAAGATTTCAAATACAAATCTATGATAAAATAATTTACTATGCAAAAAACAAACAAACAAAAAACAAAAACAAAACAAAAAAATCCTCCCCTGTAGCTTTCAATGCATTTATATCTTTAAAATAATTTCCAATGGATGTTTGCGTCTGCTCTAATGCAAATTGACCGTGCAAAGATTTCCAATGCAATTTTATTGGAAAATAATTTATATTGTATTTCTATAAGAAATTCTACCCTGCAACGCAAATCTATAATGAAATAACCATAATGCAATTCTATTATAAAACAATTAACAATGTATTTCTATATGAAACCCTTCCTTCCAATGCAAATCTATTGTGAAACGACATTGAATGCAATTCTATTGTAAAATAATTTACAATGGGTTTCTATGAGAAAAGTTTACTTCAAATTCAAATCTATCGTCAAATTATATCAATGCAATTCTATTGTAAATTAAGTTACTATAGATTTCTATAAGATTTCCCCCTCCCACACAATGCTATAATAAAATGATTATCAGTGCATTTCTACTGTAAAATAACCTAATATAAGCATGAGAAAAAACTTTCTGTTGTAGCATATCTACGGAAGATAATCGGCATGTCCCCATTCACAAAAATACAATATTAAATACTGTATGTTGGTCTGCAGTCGGATATTCGTTTCTAGCTGTGCTGGTAAAACTCTCTGCTTCCGAGCAGAAAGCATCCTCAGACGAGATTATGTCGAAGGGCAGAGTCTCGTCTCGGGAAACAGCTACCTGACGCCGTTTTATACGCGGTCCACAGGGAATTTTTCGCCGAGTCTACGGGCACAGATACCGCACATTAAATTCGGCCTTGTTCCGCATCTGACCGCGTGGGACGGTTGATAGATATCCTGCAGTTGGAGATTCATTGTGGAATTCACTTGGCTCACTGCCAGCAGTTGATTACTTCTTCTGCTGGCGAATCTTATATGTGTTGTTCTTGTCCTAAGTATTATCGTTCATTACCAAACTTCGTTTGATTATTCTATTGAATAACCTTCCCTAGGTTACAACACTTTCTCTGATCTATATTGTCGCAAAATGAAGTACAATTTCCAATCTATATTAGAACAATATCAAGAGAAATTCTACGGCAGAGGCTTTCTTTATATATTCTCTCGTTATGTGTGTAATGATTGAATTAAAATTGGCGCGCTTTTCAGTAGATTCTAAGATCACTCTTTTTAGTAAATCCTTTTCGCAATATGATTTGTATACGCTAATAATTAAAGGTCCTGTGTTGAAAAATAATATTAAAGAATTAAAAAATATATAACACACGTCCCGTAACAGTTTAAGACCTTAGAAGGGCACCACCCTCCCCGCAACAGTAGTGGTGTTTTGTTGGGATGATAGCCTGACAGAACCAAACTCTTTCCAGGCGGTTTTCATTTCAGTAGTTTTCATTCTTCTAAAGTAGTCTCCAACCAAGTCTTTAAGACCCAGTCTGCCCTGCTATTTTACTAATAACTGGGTGAAGAGATAGATATATACCTTTCCTAAGGCTATTAGAACGTAAGTGAATATAGCGAACTCGAGTGAAATTCAAACTCGGCACACTGATTCCTCAATCCCAGCCGCCCCTTTATTACTTCCCAATGCCGCCAATCTTGATTTATGTGCCAAAAATAATTCTTGTAAAAATGTATTTTCTTTTATTTTGGTTGTTTCTTCGTTTTTTTTTTTGTTTTTCTTTTTTTAATTTTCACGCAGTGAGTTCCAGTTCAGGTTTGGTGTTAACTTGAGTCTCAACAGACGTAGCCCTCTGTGTTGAGTCTGATACCCACTTTGAGTCCTTTATTAGGACTCAGGCCCCCAAAAGACCCTCAAGCAGAACTCATATATACGGTCGATCGTTACGGGTACTTGCCAGTTCCTTGTATCACAACAAAAAAAAGTACCACACTACTTCTGTGATACTTTATCTTTACAAGAGGCAGATCAGACCAAGGTAGGGGCTGCCCGACACTCACATTCCTCTAAGGTGTATTTCGGTAAAAAGTATTCATTCAAATACGTTTTATTGACTACCAACGACAAGTTCTGTTTACTTAAATCTTAAATTCCGAGTGCGATGTTTCACATCAGGATTTTAAAAAAAGTTAACCGTCGAAAGGTAACTTTAATAGATTCAAGTATTTTCGACTTTCAGCCAGTCATGTGCCATGCGTGATACACGCTTAGGCGATCATGTGTCTTTCGATACATGGCTGACGAGGCAGATTTTTTTCCGCACTAGGTTGCCATTTCTTTCTGCGGTAGACCAGTTTCCATCCAAGGCTATAGAACCGGTTTGTCCTGCTACTTACCCATAACTGGCAGAAGAAGAAGAGGATTCATACCTTAGCCAAGGTTATTAGCATGTATGGGAATGTAAAGGATTCGACTAGAATTCGAACTCGGCTCTCCGATTCCTCAATCCGAGCCGCTATCCAGCGTGTCTCCTCTTTTCGATTATCACTATAGTCTTTATCACAAATTGCGAGTTATCAGTCTGTTTTTTTAAAAATGTGCTTGGTAAACAGGCGCGCTTTTCTTTTTCATCCTGACGGAAAACATTCTTATATTCGATATAACCTGTTTGTTTATATAGAGGATGTGATGGATAAATTGTCGTCTTAATGACTCAGAAATTAAAATAACACTGACATCTCATTTTAACAGATATATTTACCAACATTATTTACATTATTCGGACTATTGTCCTCATCTTTGTCGCCATATTTATCACAACGTTTCGGTCGTTGTACGCTCCGGCCTTTTTCAGGTGGTTAGAATTTCGGGACTGAACCCTTTATTTCGATCCCTGGGTTAAAGTGTTCTAGTTCCACTTGCCATGTTTAATGGATGTCAGTTATCAGTTATCTCTTGTTAATTTTCCCTCTGAAAGTTCTCCACTGCCTTAACCGGGTATTGAACTCACACACTTTGGGTCCTGTCACTAGATCTTACCAACGCCTTTATCCACTGTGCCATGTGTCCTTGAGGATATCTGGGTATGACTTTCTGGGTATTATATTATATTTATTTACCAACATTACACAAAAATATCTTGAAATACTAATGAGTAAATTAATTCAATATAATCCACATTGACTTGAACCACGGCTTCCAGATGACTTTGGAATCTACTGCAACTCTTCTGGACAGTTTATTTGTTCTAGTTGGTGAATGCTGCAATAATCCTTGACTTGTACTAACGGGCCTCAGTGGAGATAAATTACTTAAGTCTCTCAAATCCTCCTTACTTTCTATCATTTGTATATCCTCGGCTGAACCGGCTTCAAATGCTTCTGCATAGAGCGGCTTGTTCATGGTAGTCGTGGCTCTCGGAGGCACAGTCCTATGGATAAAGGATCTTAGATGAGTTCCAACACGGAATTTTTGAACGATCGGCTCATTATGGAGTCTACTTCGCTACCTCTTTGCCACCGTTGGTGCAGTTGGTATGACGTTTGCCTCTCAATGTAACTGTCCGGGTTTCAATCCTCTATAGTGGATGCACACTTCTGATAAGTCCCAGATATAGGACGAAACGGCCGTCCAGTGCTTTCAGCATTCTGCTGAGGTTTCTTCTATACGCGATGTATTACTTATATATATATATATATATATATATATATATATATATATATATATATATATATATATATATATATATATATATATATATATATATGAATTACAAATTTAAGCGTACCTGAAAGATTTCCTTACAAAATGCCATACTGATCTATTCAGGTAGGTTGAATAAATAATCTTGGCACATATAAGGAAATGATAGTTTTAAAAATATTTCGCTAACAAGATGATTCCTTCGTTTAATCAGTTCCTTTATTAGACGGATCCATATATATATATATCTTCTCAGGTATTTGTTCGTTAATGCAAAGACTTTTCATAAAACCTCATTTTTAATTATCAACAAGAGAATCCGTCATATAATCATACAAACACACGCACACCACACACACACACACACACACACACATATATATATATATATATATATATATATATATATATATATATATAATATGCATGTGTTTGTGTTTGTTTGTGTGTGTGTGAGCGCGGGAGAAATAAAAAAAAAGAAAACTTGAAAAGTTCTCTGCCCAGTATACTTATTTCTTAATATCTATTTTTGTCTTAAACAAAGCCAAAATTCTTTATAAGGCTAAAAAACTTTCCTTGCCCTCCCGTAAATATAGTGTCCTAAACATTTATTTTCGGTGACTTCTTATTAGGTTGGTGCAAAAATAATGTCGTTTTCTCACATAGTAACATATGTGAGAAAACGACATTATTTTTGCACCACCCTAATAGAAGGACTGAAAAATGTTCGCCATTTCTTTTTAAACTTGATGTCCCCAAGTATTTTTTTTGTTTGTTTGTTTAGGAAATACAATTTGCTTTGTGTTACTACATTCTTATTGACCCACTCATAAAAAATGAAGCTGTAACAATTGTTTTTTTTTTTTTTTAAGAAATACCTCTTGGGCTGACTGAGAACTTTTCGTTACTTAGAGTTAATATGGTATCCCAAAGGTTATGAGTCAACCGTTTATCGTAGAGAGTTGAGTATTTCTTTCCCTGCGTGCAGGTCAAAGGGAAACCCATGATTAGAAATATTAACATTTAATAGAATGTATCCCTGCTCTTGTAATATTAACGTAGTACAACCTTTTATCTCTCTTCGGCTTTGAGGTTTTTCTATTAAATTTTAATAAATATAAAAAATGAAATTTTAATCCTGCAGAAAGTGATAGCCATGGCGGATACATTTTTTTTTTTTCAGTATAATTAAATTTAATAATTTCTAATTCGGGAAATAAATAAATACGAAGAATTAATTCGCAAAGCAATAATTAGATTGTGAAATTCTTTGATTGATCCTGAGAATAGAGAGGTTGAATTGACAAAATTTTGTCGAGAAAGAATCGCACCAAGTGATTTGACATTAAATTTTCATGACCTACCATTTTTTTCTTTCTTTCATGGCATAAAATGTCAAACGCGCATCACGAAGAGAAGATCTAAGTTGGAAAGGTCAGGGAACATGTTTCGCAATTTTTCCTCTCCGATTAGTCGATTTCAACTTAAATAAATTAATTATTAAACTCAAACAATTTGAACAGATGAAACGAAAAAAAATATATATATATATAACAAACAAATTTTTAAATCAAATTATACGACAGCAGGCTCACCTTAAATCCGTCAAATTTTACACCCACATCATACTGTACAATTATAAGGTTGCTGCAAAAATAATGACGTAATAATGTCGTTTTTTTACCTATTTTTAACGTCAAAAAACGACATTATTACGTCATTATTTTTGCAACAACCTAATACTGAAGATAAGCAGTGACGAAGCTGATCAATATTCTCGATGTGCGACTGCTTGGGAAAACCAGGGGCTGTAAGTTTGGGTGTACTGGTGGTGTAATGTCTATTGGTTCGGAATTGTTAATCGGAGAGCCGAGTTCGAATTCAAGTCAGGTTCGTTATATTCATTTACGCGCTAATACTCTTGGGAAAGGTATGAATACACGTCTTCTCCATCAACTATGGGTTAATTAGCAAGAGTTGTATTATTAAACCAGTATTATCTACAAAAATAATTTTAGAATCTAAACATATTTTCTGACTTTAAATAACCCGCAAAGGGATGGTAAGCAGTAGGAAAATAAATATCTCAATCAGTTTGCACTTAGAATTAGAGAATGAATGAATTAAACTCTTCTCTGTCCCATGTATGTGTTATTCTCTATCTATAAAAAGCAGGATGTGTGTGTGTGTGTCTGTGTGTGTGTGTGTGTGTGTGTGTCTGTGTAACGAATGCACGGCCGCAATTTTCGACGGATTGGCACCCAAATTTATATACACATGCTCCAAGTCAGTGGGAAGGCCAAGACCGACTTTGCATTTCCCAATTCCCATCGATAGTGGAAATAATCGATTTTTTCATGCTTCTACGACACTTTTCATGTAATTTGAGGCCATTTTCTACTGGCCAGATTGAGAGCCTATAGCTGGCTGCCACGAATAGGCAGGAAGATTCTATTGGCCAGCGTGAGAGCCAACAGCTGACTGACACGAATGTTAAGAAGCATGCAAAAAAAAATCGATAGCTGCATTCGCCACAAGTGGGAAAAAATTAAATCTGCATGGCTCATTCGCTTGCTTAAACTCAACGTTGATTCTGATTCCGCAGAACTGGGTTGGATGTGAAAAAGTATTTGTTGTTAACATACTTTTTTCATTAAGTTTTTCCAGTTACGAGTCCTTTTTTTCAAAGCTGATCGTTTTGTGTTCATTTTGTTTAGTTCTTTTTTCGTAACAGATTTAATGTTTAGTATAGAGCTTAGAAAAAATTCGCAGTGTGAGATAGGCAAGAAGTAAGGCATGTAGCAACATCAGCACGGCAAAGGGCACTCCTTTAAAGGCAAGGAAGGGCAAAAATATTTTAATTCAAGGGATAGCGATTGTTGTAGTCGTACGATTTTCTGAATCAAGCACGGGCAACGCCGGGTCATGCTACTAGTTAGTGTTATATAAGAAAAGTGTCGCTGTCGACACTTGAGTTTGAACATAGACGCCAGTGAGTGTCATCTCCTTTTTTTTTAAGTGAACTGCTTCACTGTTCATTTTTTGGGGGTCATTTTCCCAAATTACTGCAAACTTTTCACCTGTGAATTGATTAAACGTATCTCTCTATCAGTTAACTCACACATTTGATGCGAGTAAGAATGTGAAACTAACAACGTAGACTTCGAAATATATGACGATGTAAATCGTGCCCTGTTACAGAGACACACACACACACACATACGTACACACACACACACATACGCACCACACACAGAGAGAGAGAGAGAGAGAGAGAGATAGAGAGAGAGAGAAAGAAAAAGGTGGGGACACACCTCCCCATTAATTTGGCCAGAAGTAGAAGTTTATCTCCAGCTTTTTTCTTTAGGAATTGGTTAACAATTCCTTCTGAAGATTTCTCATTCGTTTCCAGTAGCATCTTGAACTTTAGTGGCATTAATCCCTTGCTTGGTTTCAATTGATTAATATATATATATATATATATATATATATATATATATATATATATATATATATATATATATATATATCACACCAAAAAAGAAATAAGAATAAAAGAAACCAAATTCCTTTGTAACTTATGTAAACCTGATGAACCAGGTAAATATATTTTCTGGGGAATTAAATTATAGTCATGTTTATTTCTTAATTATTTAATTAATTTGTATATATATATATATTTTTTTTAATTTAATTTATATATATATATATATATATATATGTATATTTTATCTATCTATCTATCTATCTATCTATCTATCTATCTATATATATATATATATATATATGTAAGCAAATATATGGATATAGATCCGACAGTATGAAGAAAAATATACGGAAAAAACAAACAAAAATCCTTATATGCAATTATGCTGTTTTAATGTTAATATAATGTCAACGTCGGACGTTTCGGTCTAATAAACCATCTTCAGGACATATTCATAAAATATAATTAACATTATCAATTCAACATGACAAAGACGATGGACATAAGAACAAGACTTATCCAAACAGATAACTGAATGTTTTATATGATCAGCGTTCCGTTTGAACATGGTCACGTTGTCGTCACGTGGGCAACGCTGTCAAAACGTATTCCTAAAATTTGAGTATTTTTAATGAAAAATGAGAAATGAAAAGAATTCTATTTTGATCTAAAATTTATATGTACGCTAGTCGAGCATTAATCTCGCTAGAAAAAGGGAAATACTAAAGAAGCCAGGTCTAGTATTCACCGTGCGTGAGATGGATATTATGCCTGCTTCATAAATCCTCCTAAGATTTTTATTATTTTTGGCGGAGCCTACGGGCTCGGAGATACCCACATTAAACCGGCCTTGTGCCACATTTGATCCTCGTGGGTGGATTAATAAATACCTAGGTGGCGTCTCGCGGTCTTTGACTGCGGTCGCCTTCTGTCCAACTCTCTGCGTTTGCAGAGAGGAACCCGGACGAGGCTTTGCGGAAAGGCAAGGTTTCGTTCGGGGAGTTAGACAGAGCCTGAACCCGTCTTGGCGGGTTCAAAGACTATATTTTTGGCCGAGCCTACGGGCTTGGAGAGGCCCACATTAAACCCGGCCTTGTGCCACATTCGGTCCTCGTGGGTGGATCGATAAATACCTAAGTGGCGTCTCGCGGTCTTTGACTGGGGACGCATTCTGTCCCACTCTCTGCGTTTGCAGAGAGGAACCCGGTCGAGGCTTTGCCGAAGGGCAAGGTTTCGTCCGGGGAGGTAGACAGAGCCTGAACCCGTCTAGGCGGGTTCAAACGCTATATTTTTGGCCGAGCCTACGGAGTCAGAGATACCCACATTAAACCGGCCTTGTGCCACATTTGATCCTCGTGGGTGGATTAATAAATACCTAGGTGGCGTCTCGCTGTCTTTGACTGCGGTCGCCTTCTGTCCAACTCTCTGCATTTGCAGAGAGGAACTCAGACGAGGCTTTGCCGAAGGGCAAGGTTTCGTTCGGGCAGTTAGACAGAGCCTGAACCCGTCTAGGCGGGTTCAAAGGCTATATTTTTGGCCGAGCCTACGGGATGGAGAGGCCCACATTAAACCCGGCCTTGTGCCACATTCGGTCCTCGTGGGTGGATCGATAAATACCTAGGTGGTGTTGAGCGGTCTCTGACTGCGCTCGCCTTCTGTCCCACTCTCTGCGTTTGCAGAGAGGAAGCCGGACGAGGCTTTGCCGAAGGGCAAGGTTTCGTCCGGGGAGGTAGACAGGGCCTGAACCCGTCTAGGCGGGTTCAAAGGCTATATTTTTGGCCGAGCTAACGGGCTCGGAGAAACCCACATTAAACCCGGCCTTGTTCCACATTCAATCCTCGTTGGTGGATCGATGAATACCTAGGTGGTGTTGAGCGAGTCAGACGATATCGGACATTGAAGTATCAACCATCACAACTAGATTGCTGTGTCCTTAACTCTTATTTCCAAGTTCTAACGTTTTTGTACGTCGAACCTAATTTAGGACGACTTATTGAAATACAAGGCTCCACTGTGAAACGAATCCACAACACCCAACATACTTGCGCTCCTCACTCCGCTAATTTAAACCCTCCTGATTTCCCCTGCCCCAACTGCATAAATTTAAACGTGCTACTTGGTTGGCATGTAGGTCCCAGCATTTTACTACTGAAATAGCTAAGTTCAACCGCCACTTCCACTTCATCAGATTCTTTTCTCCCATTTTCCATTTGCAGAAATCCATTCCGTTTTCTTTATTCTTTGATAATCAAAAAAATAAATGCAACATCAATCGCCATCTTATGTCTTCTTGAATTCCGTTCACCTTTTCTCCTTTCATCAATCTCTCCCTGTTCTTAGTCTTCACTTTAACTTAAACTCTCTGTAAAACCCCTTCGCTCTAGCGGCATTCCCGCCTTGCTTGAGGTTAAATGATTTTTTTTTTAAAGTGACTAAAAGTACCTTTTAGTCACTTAAAAAAAAAAAACATCAGGAAGAAACCCAACGAACTACAAAAAATCAGTTACACTAATTGTTTATCAGCTCCTTCTGTGGGAGTGAACAATTAGACGCATACTACGCGAAGACATCAGGAGGAAACCCTGCTTTATGATGAGAGGGAAGTTCATGTCCACCATACTCAGGAGAATCGTGTAACCCGGCTAAAGAGTTTGCTAAACAAAGTTAAACCATCTCACGATCATGTTACCCAACAATACTTGGGCTCCTCACTCCGCTAATTTAAACCCTCTGTATTCATACGTCTAAAGCGTCGTAGCGAGGTAGACTAATAAATGCGTTCACAATCCCAAGGATTCCGTTTCAGGCTGCCCTTTTTGGATGCCATGCTCAATGCAATCGTTTTAGACGGTGAATGAAAACCATAATCGAAGCCGTTGACGATTATATTGAATAGACTAATATTTTGTGCCTTTAGAAAAGTACATGTGTAAATATAAAATTACCTCTGCTTAATAATGTTTAATTCAAGACGATCCATAAATTAGGCATGGCAACCATGCAGTTGGCGTCTACGACTTGGGGCGGACACTTCAGAGAATATTTTAAGCAAAGAACTTGTTTGTAATGTCTAGTAATTAATTAATTAGTAACGATACATAATATTACAATGACGTTTAAAATTATTGAATTATTTCTATAAATGCAAATGTACAAAAAAGAACAAAATTAAGCCTCACTGCCATAGAATAACTAAATATAAAAATCACTTTATTTGCGGTAAATTAGACATTTTTAGATGATACTGCAAAGGTAATGAGTTAATTTGTTTATACAAATTGATTACAGAAAATATACAATTTTATAATACAATCAGAAAGAAATTTCAACATTTTAATTAATTGTGTATTAACAAAGTCTCAAAATTCTTTCCAAATATGTGAATTTCAAACAATAATTTTGATTCTGTCTATATTTCTAAGATAAGGTATTATGTACATTATTTACATTATTCGGACTATTGTCCTCATCTTTGTCGCCATATTTATCACAACGTTTCGGCCGTTGTACACTCCGGCCTTCTTCAGGTGGTTGGAATATCGAACTGAACCCTTTATTTCGCTCACTGTGGTGGACTGTTTTAGTTCCACGTGCCGTGTTTGATGGATGTCAGTTATCAGTTATCTCCTGCTAATTTCCGTCTGAACGTTCTCCACTGCCTTAACCGGGTATTGAACTCACACTCTTTGGGTCTCTCACTGGATTTAACGAATGCCTTCATCCACTGTGCCATGTGTCCTTGAGGATATCAATATGCAATATGAGCTCTGGTAAAAACATGTAATGATAACAGCAAAATTGAAATATGAGCACTGGTAAAAATGGTTGCTGAAAACATTAGGTTTATAATACCCAGAAATTCATACCCAGATGTCCTCAAGGACACATGGCCAGTGAGCGAAATAAAGGGTTCAGTTCGACATTCCAACCACCTCAACAAATCCAGAGTGTACAACGGCCGAGACGTTGTGATAAATATGGCGACAAAAATGAGGACAATAATCCGAATAATGTAAATAATGTACATAATACCTCATCTCAGAAATATAGACAGATACTGAAAGGCCGAAACGTCGTAATAAATATGGTGACAAAGATGAGGACAATAGTCCGAATAATGAAAATAATGTACATAATACGTCATCTTAGGAATATAGACTGATACTGAAAGGCCGAAACGTCGTAATAAATATGGCGACAAAGATGCGGACAATAGTCCGAATAATGTAAATAGTGTACATAATACGTCATCTTAGAAATATAGACTGATACTGAAAGGCCGAAACGTCGTAATAAATATGGCGACAAAGATGCGGACAATAGTCCGAATAATGTAAATAATGTACATAATACCTCATCTCTGAAATATAGACAGATACTGAAAGGCCGAAACGTCGTAATAAATATGGCGACAAAATTGAGGACAATAGTCCAAATAATATATATAATGTAAATAATTTTGATAATCTTTACAAACATTATTGTGTTTTGTGCTACATATACAATATGTTTCACAGAAGATGAATACAGTACTTATTTAATTATAATACAATGATAGGTATTACCACTACACATAGTTTTAAATATTAAACTCAGTTTACATCAAGATGACAGCAAATATAATTAATAAGGTAATTTGGGGGAGTTAACCAATTAAATGTATGTAAAAAGGCGGGAAATTGAAAAGAAAACATATCTGTTAAATATTTCTTTGAATGAATAAGTATGTATATATATTTACTATTTGAAAAAATATGACTTTGTAATATTGATTGTGTAGTCTTAAAGAGAATTGTATAAACATTTTTATATTGTCAATAAAATTTCAAGATAATTTCAAAATTTTAAGTGCCGGTTCTTGGCTAAACTAGTGTCTCTTGCTTTCCTTCTTTTTCCTTGCTTTCCTGCCATTCTTTGCGTCATTTTCCCAAAATTAAAAACAAATAACAGATGTTTATCATTTAAATCTGATATCATTTTTCTTAGTGTCAGCATATATTTCATTGTGCAGAGAGAATTTTTTCAAAATGTAAGCAAACAATAATTTTTGAAGAATATATTTGGCTGTATAACCGCGTGCTCTATTTTCATATTAAATTGATCCATATCGGAAACTAACATAAAGATTTTTGTCAAGTCTTCAATTTAACAACACCAAACATTATAAAACAGAAAAAAAAACCCCACTGAACTGGAAGATCCAGTGTAACTTTTAAATTACCAGGATCTATTTCTTTCAAAAAATATCCATATTCTTGAAAATAAAAACTAGTATTATTAAATATTTCCTCTCCTGTGGGACAATCTTTTCTTTAAGCATAGCCTGCTATATACAAAAGTGACATTTTAATATCTTTAGGGATCCTAGTTTCAGGCTGCCATTTTTAGATGCCATGGTCAATGCAATTGTTTCAGACGGTGAATCAAAACCGTAATCGAAGCCACTGACGATTATATTGAATAGACTTATATTTTGTGACTAGAAAAGTACGTGTGTTAATATAAAATTACCTCTGCTTAATAATATGATTTTTATATTTAGTTATTTTATGGAAACTTATTAAATGTTTGACATTCCATTTTATCCAGCAAATATTGAGCAATTATGGCCAAGATCAAAGTTGTATGATTTGATATCAACAATTTATTTTGTTTTTTCAATAAAATTTTTTAACTGTTATAAAATATACACCGCCAGAAATTTGTCTTAGTTTTTCAAATTGATTTTTCAAATTGATTTTCTAACTAGACTGGGATAAATTCCCCATGCAAATTAAATAAATAAAACCGACTGTTTAGCAAATATCTGCAAACATCAATTAAGCCATTGCATGTGTGTTCAATGGCTAAACTAGTATCTCTTGTTAATGATTTCCTTCTTCTTCCTTGTCTCCCTACCATTCTTTGCGTCATTTTCCCAAAATTAAAAACAGATAACAGATGTTTATCATTTAAATCTGATATCATTTTTATTAGTGTCAGCATATATTTCATTGTTCAGAGAGAATTTTTTCAAAATGTTAAGACTTTTTCAATGAAATTAATTGTTTCTGCAATATCCTCCCCATATATATATATATATATATATATATATATATATATATATATATATATATATATATATATATATGTAGGGTGACCCAAAAAACGGGAATTTTTGAAGTGCGTATTGCCAGACATGAGCAAGTGGCAACACTGCGAGACAGTGAGCTTGAGCAAGTAAACATTTCGCCATTTAGAATTCAAGATGAAATTCACAGTATCCCAGCTGTGATGTTGCAGCAGTCAATGAGGAATCTCAACAGCAGATTTCAAGAATGCATTCGTACAGGAGGACGTCATCTACAGCACGTAATTATTAAAAAAATGAAAATTACATCATTGGTTATATTATTTACATTATTCGGACTATTGTCCTCATCTTTGTCGCCATATTTATCAAAACGTTTCGGCCGTTGTACGCTCCGGCTTTCTTCAGGTGGTTGGAATGTCGAACTGAACCCTTTATTTCGCTCACTGGGGTAGACTGTTCGAGTTCCACGTGCCATGTTTGATGGATGTCAATGTCCATCATTCTTTCTTAAATGGCATCGTTTAAGGTTTCAATTACTATGAATAAAATATTTTTCTTCCCTCACTCTTGGTTTTATTGGATTGTTAAAAAGTTCCCGATTTTTTTTGTCACCCTGTATATATATATATATATATATATATATATATATATATATATATATATATATATGACTCGCATTCTTCCGCCACTCTCATACATACACTCTCACTAAATTTTATTTTTTATTCCCGGAGTTTTTTTTTCTGATTTCTTTTTGAATTTTGTAGGTCTGAGGAATTGGATCGTACTTACGATTCCAATGGAATAAATTATACTAGTGTTTAAGCCTTTTTATTATATATATATATATATATATATATATATATATATATATATATATATATATATATATATACACACAGAGACATACACACACACACACACATATATATATATATATATATATATATATGTGTGTGTGTGTGAGTGCGTGGGTGTGTGTGCGCGTATGTGTGTTTGCGTATGTGTGTATGTGTGTAATGTAATGCATAGCGGCTCGGGATTAAAATCAGAGAGAAGAGTTCGAATTCCAATCGAGTTCATTACTTTCGCACAAATAAACTTGGGAAAGGCATGAATCCATCATCTCTCCATCTAACTCGGGGTAAATAGCGGGGCAGTCTGGGCAATCTTACTGTGGTTAGCATCCCGGGTAGGAGAAGAAGTACCGATATCAATGGCTTAAGATCTCTTTAGGTTTCTTTCAAATTGCTTATCAAATCAAAAAACCTCAATAAGTATTAAGCAATGATCCTGCATTGGATCATGCGATAAATATCTATATATCTATATCTATATCTACCTACCTACCTATCTATCTATCTATCTATCTATCTATCTATCTATCTATCTATATATATATATATATATATATATATATATATATTATATTGGTGCATTGTTTCAAAGTAAAATTGTCAGTTTTGACAACTTTACTCCTAAAGGCCGTACCCCAAGATATCATACAATTTTGGAATCAGGCTAACCCCATGAGCAAATTAAAAAAAAAACACAATCCGAACCTGCAATCTTGAAATTTTGGATTGACAATTTTACATTACAGCGATTGTTTTCGGCGATATTTTTACGTGATTTTTTGCGACGAATTTTTTTGTACGATAACAATTTTTATGGAAGTAAGTTTGGGAATAATCTTTAAAATAAGTGTCAACAGAAGAATTATCGTGGAACTTTTAAAAGGCAAGCTTAAATATTAATGCAACACTTAAATGCAGCAATCGACTTTGAGTTCTTCAGTAGTTTATTGTTGCCTATTGCATCTACTCCACCCTAACTATTGTGATGAAGCCCTAATCAAGAGCCTCCACCCCGTAGAAGTTAGCTAAATATTTTTTGCCCTTCCTTGCCTTTAAAGGAGTGCCCTTTCCCGTGCTGATGTTGCTACATGCCTTACTTCTTGCCTACCTCACACTGTGATTTTTTTCTAAGCTCTATACTAAACATTAAATCTGTTGTGAAAAAAGAACTAAACAAAATGAAGACAAAACGATCAGCTTTAAAAAAGGACTCGTAACTGGAAAACACGAATGAAAAAAGAATGTTAACAACAAATACTTTTGCACATCCAACCCAGTTCTGCGGAATCAGAATCAACGTTGAGTTTAAGCAAGCGAATGAGCCAATTGGAATAAAGTGCCATGCAGATTTAAATTTTTACCACTTGTGATGAATGCAGCTATCGTTTTTTTTTTTACATGCTAGCATGCTAGTTAACATTCGTGTCAGTCAGCTGTTAGCTCTCACGCTGGCCAATAGAATCTTCCTGCCAAAACGTGGCAGCCAGCTACAGGCTCTCACTCTGGCCAGTACAAAATGACCGCAAACTACATGAAAACTGCCATAGAAGCCACTATCGATGGGACTTGGGAAATGCAAAGTCGGTCTCGGCCTTTCCACTGACTTGGAGCATGCGCATGTAAATTTTGGTGCAAATCCGTCGAAAATTGCGGCCGTGGATTCGTTACACACACACAAACACATCCTGCCTTTTATAGATAGTGATCACAAACGGATCTAGTCATATTTTGGTCCTCTAAGAAAGAAAAGACTTCTAAAGTGTTATTTAATATCAGTCCTAAATCGCAATGAATGCTGCACAATTTCCTCGCAGATGAAGAAGAGATTTGAAGCAACAGAAATAGGATTCTACAGAGGAATTCAAAAAATACCATGAACTGAACTTATGAGCAACGACGAAGATTTAAAGAAAAAAAAAACTATACTTATCCTAAGTAAGTGGTAGCTGAAATAAAAAAAAATAGAAGGCTTGGATAATTTTAAACTCATAGGAGAGTTTGAGAGCAAGTAGATATTTGTCTACGGCACATTTGTGAGTGAAATTAACCGATCTGCCATCGAACTAGAGATGCATATTACGTTGCCATGCGATAACAGTTGTAGCAATCAACAATCACTCAAAATATTAGTTATTTGAGAATGCCTGGAAACAACGTGGGAGAAACCTGGAATCAGACAGGAAGGTAATCGATTGACGCTATATTGAGCTACCCTGGTGAATCGATCGAGAAATTTAAATCAGGAAGCTATTAAATTTGAAATAGACTACCACTTCTTAATTTTCTCAAATGATCAATCATTATATATATATATATATATATATATATATATATATATATTATAATTTTAAAAAAAATATGATTCCTTCGTTACATAAGAGTTCTCATGTTTCAAAAACGAGAGCCGAAACCCTCAGTATAATTGTTAAAAATAAATTGAATTAAAGTAACAAGCCCTGTTTCATTCTCAAGCGAAAATTCAGGAATAACCAATTTTAAAATTTACGTATTGTTATAAGCCTATTCATTCGTTACTATGGAAACGGCTGGGGCGACCATTTTTATCCACATATCAGTCACCTTCAGGGAGAGGTCAAGTTGAGGTAGAGTGGGGTGTCTATTTCAAACTGAATTATGTCTTTCTTTTATGCGCATCGTCTATTCATTCAGAGAGGAAGATAGACTTTGGCACCATCATGTGTCGTTAAGTGTCTGGATAATTTTGTTTATTTTATTTGTTTATTTATTTATTTTCAACAGGCTGTTCCATATATAAATGCGTCGCACTGAACTACAAATTGTTTTTTTGACGACTTCATAAAGAGTTTTCTCTTTAATGATTGGGTTAATCTTTTAAACCTTTATTATTATTTACCAAACGTGTTCTTTCCTATTTTTCTAAATACCTGCACACACACACACACACACACACACACACAAACACACACACACACACACACACACATATATATATATATATATATATATATATTTATTAAAGACATTTTATTTATGTTTAACGTTCTTTTTATAGATACAAGCATTTAAGTAAATGCTCTGTTTATAATAAACAGTATTAAATAACATTTACCGGCCTGAATGTCCGAGAAATTTTCATAGAAAATATTCGTCCTTTGACAGGATTCGAATCTGCATCCTATACAGAACCGTTATTTAACTTGACGTGCCTAACCGCTCGGCCACAAAGGATCGTTCGGTTGGCAACCTGGGTTTTATAATAAGTATAACTCGATATGAGTTGTGCCCCTTTCATCAATGCCTCTTAATCGTGTTTTCAAATTGATTTTGTGCAAAAACAATTGTATTTTTCCAATTATTGGCGCTGTTAGAAACACCGCAAGGTAATTTTACGTAGTCCTGTAGAAGTTTTGTTGAAATCGGTTGAAAATTGTAGGAAATCCGCTCCAATATATAAACGTACACACACACACACACGCACACGCACACACACACACACACAATTTGCGTTTTATAATAAGTAAGATTTAGCTCTGTGTTTTGGTAAATCCTTTTTTTTTTCTTTGTGACAATTTGCAACACGTAACAGAGAGCCATAACTGAGTACTCCTGTTTGTGTGACATAATGCAGAGGAATATAGCTAGACATAGGCTCTTCCAGCAGCCACCCCCATGACACAGATCAGCACTTCCTCCTAAAGTCATTTGATGTATGTATCTATGTTGAGTCAGAGGCCCTGTGGGAAAGTGAATGGAGGGATAATAACAACATTATTAACGATCACTCCAAAGAACTTCGTAATCACCATTAGACTCATCCAACTCATTCCGAATCTTCTTCACTGTCCTCAGATCGACACAAACACTCTGAAATATCCATAATAAAGCTTCCGGCGCAGTACTGCATAACATTCTCAAATTTCTGGCCGAGTGAATTGCATCATGGTACTCTTTTTCACACAGGTGGTGCCCAACTGACCCTACTATACTGTGCAGTCGGCAAAATAAAAATAAAAAACTTACAACGCGATTGCACGAAATTAGAAATATAAAATGGGGTCAATTTAACAATCCCACCCTGTATAGCCGATCACAGCGTGTAAACTATACCACGGGTTGACCCATGACTTGTGAGTGATATTGGGTAGACATAACTATTTGGGAGCCGTAGATGGTTGAGCTCGCACGAATTACCAAATCATCGAGGGTTTCAGCGTACTGACCTTTGTTCATCACACCAGATAATGCTCTCTGTCTCACCTGCTATCTCTCTCAGAAACTATATTAAGGTCCGCTTAGCATAGTTTCGATATAAAGCACAGTTGGGCTCTGTGGGTGATGAACGAAAACAAAAGTACCTGAGAAAGCATCTGTAGTAGCGATTGGTTAGACGCCATTATGGACAATCGGTTGGCCATATCAAGTCACTATATTTACATTTTATTTTACGTATAGTCTGCATATTATTTTTTCCATTGTAAAAAGTGTTCCAATAACTTGGACTGATTTTAAATTTGGATTAAGTTGAAGGGTCTAATATTTTTTTTTCTTTCTCTTTCATATTTAACAACTTAAGTCTGGCAGTTTCAACCAAGGAAAGATTAATAAGCAAACAACGTGTTAAAGTTTTCGGAGCCTATTACAAATATGGACGTCCAAACAGAAATGCATTTTGCGCACATCGCGATTTTTTGGTCGACATAATCGACAAACCGAGAGTGCAGTTAGAAACGATGTAACCTTCTTGCGCGAAGAAGAAATAGAGGTGTCTAGATTTTCAGCAGGATTCTCGTGCACTACAGCAAAGTTTTCGGCTGAACGGTGTAAACGAGCACGCAATGGTGTTTTCACATCTGCCACCGACCCAGTTTGTTTGAATTTACGAACAATTTTTCCAATTACACTCTTGAAACTTTAACACGTTTCATTGTTAATCTTTCCATGGTTGAAATTGCCAAAGACTTAAGTTGTTAAATCTGAAAGAAAAAGAAAAAAGATCATTAGACGCTTAAACTTACAATTTATTGGAACATCCGATATATATATATATATATATATATATATATATATATATATATATATATATATATATATATATATAATATTATTTTATATTCTATTCTTACTCTGTCATGGACATTGAGTTCTACCTAGATTCTATCCTCTTGGGAATTTATATATATAAATATATAAACCTAATGTTTTCAGCAACCATTTTTCCTGTGATCATATTGCAATTTTGCTTTTATCATTACATGTTTTTACCAGAGGTCATATTGCAACTTTGTTATCATTGCTTTTCTCTGGCACTCCTTATTACTGGTTCCCATATTGTATTTATTTCTATGCTTGGTCGGCTCAGGAGATTTTTGTGGCCTAGCATATTTGCTGATTCCTTAAGTTTACGAATTTTCCAATGGTGTTCCCTGTCTATGATCTCAACATGATCCCACAGGGGACGGTGATCTTCCTTCTCTCTCCATATGTGGTCAGCCACGCCTGATTTTTCTACTTCCCCTCGCGTACCAGCTTTCTGGTGTTCTTGAAGCCTTACCTTGATATGAGCACTAGTAAAAATGGTTGCTGAAAACATTAGGTTTACAGAAATTCATACCCAGATGTCCTCAAGGACACATGGCACAGTGGATAAAGGGGTTGTTTAGATACAGTGACAGACCCAAAGAGTGTGAGTTCAATACTCTAACCGAGTATTGAACTCACACTCTTTGGGTCAGGCAGTGGTGAACTTTCAGAGGGAAAATTAGCAGGAGATAACTGATAACTGACATCCATCAAATATGGCACGTGGAACTAGAACAGTCTACCCCAGTGATCGAAATAAAGAGTTCAGTTCGAAATTCCAACCACCTGAAGAAGGCCGGAACGTTGTGACAAATATGTCGACAAAGATGAGGACAATAGTCCGCATAATGTAAATACGGTACATAATACCTCATCTCAGAAATATAGACAGATACTGAAGATATATATATATATATGTGTGTGTGTATATATGTATCATCCTTCCACTCCAACTAAGGCGATATTTCCACTAAGACGCAAGTGGTTACTGTGAAAGGAAGAGAATGAGAAAACTTTATTGAGGAAAAATAACAATAAAATAACAGAAAGATTGCAGTTGCATTTAACCCAAGAACACTAACCATCAATTAAAATTACACCACTACTTACCATGGTTATATCATAACTGATTTTGAAATTATCAAAAAAATATTAAATATAAATCTTTATTTGAAATATTTTACCTGCAGGCATTTCAAACTTTGTACTTTGAGTTAACATTAACAGCAATGGAAAAACAAATTATTTAGGTAAGAAAATCAGGTACTGAAAATTGTACTTAAAAATAGGAAAATCTGCGCTGGGTACTATATACCCATGGTTAGTAAGATTGTACACGGCAAAGGAACAAGAAATCGCAGGTGGGAAGTGCGATAATAGGAACTATTAGAATAAAACTTTTCTAGCTATTTCAACAGTTAAAGGATGATACCTAGTTCCCAAACTTAAATTCAAGCGGTCGTGGTACCAAGGAGGTGAGGTCATTAGAACGTCTGCCAAGAAAAAAATATATATAGAAAAGACAGAGGGAAGCCACGTCACAATGATGGGAAATTGGCTAAAGCTGATATGTAAGGTCAGGACCGACAACATTGCAGAACCTTCTTTCGATTTTGTCAAGAATACAGAGACATATAGCAGATTTATACATATGGAATTCAACGAGAAAAACGGCCTGGCACGACGCAGTGAACCAAATTTTCTGGCAGCAGAATTAGCATTTGATTATCATAATGGCTCAAATTTAGTAGAAAACGTGTGCGCGTGTTAACTTGTTCCTTTAAAAAGGATCAGGGTATGACATAATTTTCTAAAACGGAGATCAGCTTGCTCACATTGGGATCACATTATACTTGTTTTCTTTATAATCAACTCACCTAGATAAGATGGTCAAGATAGTTGCCAACCTATAGTATTTTTTTTTTTCATATCTTTAACCTATTGTAGACAAGTTATCTCGGATATTTTCAAGAAGCAGAATGTCTCCAGTTATTAGGTTGATGCAAAAATAATGACGTAATAATGACGTTTTTGACGTATTTTTTTAGTGTCAAAAAACGACATTATTACGTCATTATTTTTGCACCAACCTAATACCAATTTGCCGATAGCAAGGCGCTGGGCAATGGAATTTATATGCAACTTGAATTTTAAGAAAAAAAAAAAGTTTTCTTACCTTGCCCGATTGCCATCGTGCGAAGTGAGAACAAACTGACTCGACGGGAAAAATGAAATCGCTTAATCGATTCCATTTCTATACCGTGAAAACGTGACGCCAACCAAATATGATGATTGCTTACTTTTTTATGTTTTATTTTATACACAGATTGCAACCATGACGGTGTCATCGAATGGGACGACTTTGAGCTGGCCATCAAAGTAAGTACCAAATCTTTTATTCAATATTTCTATCATCCTCCTCTTTATATATACATATATTTACATATCCATCTATGTTAACTTATAACATCGCCCTGCTGGCGGAGCTCCGAATAAACCGACTGCACACACTGGTGGAAACTTGAACATTCGGCTACAAACCAGAACTCGGTCTACTATCATAATTCTAGTGTAAAGTGGACTTACAACTATCGCTTAATACAAGCGTGAGTCGGACTTAGGTTTAATATTAAGACTTCAAATATAAAATGAGTTTTTCATTCACGGGAAAACCGAATCTCTGTCTATCTTTTTGACTTAAGGAAAAACCTTTTTTTTTCCCAACGTTTTAACTCTAACTAGATGAGTCTACCCCGATGGAAAAAAAAATCAAGGGTTCAGTTCAAAATTCCAAAGAATTCCTGAAGGAGACCGGAGCGTACAACAGCCAAGGCGTCGTAAATATGGCAAGAAATATGAGACCAAAGGTCAGACCAATGTAAATAATGTAAATAATTACAATATCTCATCTCAGAAATATAGACATGTTTAAACTCTATCTATAAAAGGCAGGATGTGTGTGTGTGTGTGTGTGTGTGTGTGTGTGTGTGTGTGTGTGTGTGTATGTAACGAATGCTCGGCCGCAATTTTCGACGTTTTTGCACCACAATTTACATGCACATGCTCCAAGTTAGCGGGAAGGCCAAGACTGACGTTGAATTTCCCAACTCCCATCGATAGTGGAAATAATCGATTTTTTCATGCTTCTACGGTAGTTTTCATGTAGTTTGCGGCCATTTTGTACTGGCCAGAGTGAGAGCCTATAGAAAGTTGCCACGCATAGGCAGGAAGATTCTATTGGCCAGCGTGAGAGCCAACTCCTTTTCCAGGAGTGACAGAAGAAAGGATGAGGAGAAGGGTAGTGGATAGATCAAGGCAACTGGAGATGTCGATATATAAATATATATTGTTGATTGATTCTGTGTATGATTACTCCTTTGATCCGCAGCATGAAAATCCTGAGAAAAAAACTACTAAGACATATCACTATATTAATTGAAATAAATACTTAGTTCATGTCATGTTAACTGAAAAACACTTATAAAAAAAGAATTCGTGGATTTACCATATTACAAAATTCATATAAAAATTCTCACTTGACTCTCACGTTCCGAGATTGTACGACCGCCAAAAAAACATCTTTCTGTCTACAAACAATTATTTCGTCTTCAAGTTTTTACTTTAAAAGAAAAAAAATTAGAGCCTGATGATGAAGACATATGGATCTTCGAAAGTACTTGCTTAACTTAAAAAAAGTATACAGTAGAAACAAGTGACAACAGTTTTATAAATTAGGATCACATCATTCAATGGATTAACAGTATTTTAATGCATACATTATGTTCTACTAGCGAACCATTAATCGCATTAATATTGCTGATTATTGATTCTATGTATGATTATTTCCTTATATATATATATATATATATATATATATATATATATATATATATATATATATATGTGTGTGTGTGTGTGTGTATGTATGAGTGCGTGTGTTTCATTAAATGATATAGACAAGTTTTTGTCTATTTATTTCAAGTTCCTTTCATATTTTCTGATAAGCTTAATAACATTATCATAGAAGGACGAAAAAAACACCATATTGATAAATGTTTAAATCTAATCTAAGCTTTCGGCTTGCATAAGCCATTATCAAAGATGGCAATTACTTTTCAATACATCAACCAATACATGGAACTCTAATGATAGTCTGTTTTTGTTGCATGAAAAATTTCAAAGCAACAACCAACTCGTGTATACGAGACGCGGAAGCGAAAATCGCGTCACAGCTCGTGACGTCACACATGACCACGCGAGAGTGAAAACGAGAAGTATTAAGTATGGGAAACCGTTCGTATAAACCAGTGGCTTCTGTTATGAATTATAGGCATTTAAGAATATTTGTGGAGATTTCATATTTTATTTTATTCAGGTTAGGTTTCAACTGTTTTATGCATATAGCTTCAAGAATTTTTAGTTTTTGTTTATTGTTTTCATGTTTAAGTATAGTTGTGTTTTCAACAAGGATTTTACGGAATGTTATATATATATATATATATATATATATATATATATATATATATATCTGTGTGTGCGTGTGAGTGTGTGTGTGTGTGTATGTTTCATTAAAAACGACAGAAAATGTACTACGATTAGGCATTTTATTTATTTTTCTTGTGTTCGAACAAATGTATTTTTTGGGACACAGAGTGTGTAGAAGCTGTTCACATGTCTTGTAATTACACGTGTAAAAAAAACATATTAGAAGCTTTGATAATAAAAAAGAAAAAAACAGGACTTAATAATATTAACTACGAACAAGGCCACAATGTGCTGACTGTGTTCAGAAAACAAAACATCTCTATAACATACGCACAAAGTACACACCCAATTAAATTGTAAAAAAATATCATCGTTGATAATAGCTAAAAGTATAGTCGACAGATGGTCGTTAAATATCCATTTGGTTATAATGCATTTCATGAATATACAAATATTCCTCTCTTCAGACCAAAGTTTTTTGATAAAAGTTTTAAGAATTGTCTGTACTCATTATTTTTTTGCTTTGTTACTTACATTGAGCTCTCTTTCGATTAATGTCCTCCTTGTAATTATCATATATATATATATATATATATATATATATATATATATATATATATATATATATGTATGTATGTATGTATGTATATATATATATATATATGTGTGTGTGTGTGTGTGTGTGTGTGTGCGTACGCGCGTTTGTATGGTTATATGGCGGATTCTCTTATTGATAATGAAAAATCAGGTTTTATGAAAAGCCTTTGCATTAACGAACAAATACCTGGCAATATATATATATATATATATATATATATATATATATATATATATTATGGTCATGTATGCTGGCTTAGGAAAAAATTTTCTTTTAGGAAAGGCGATATTCGAAAACAGCTGGAGCGCAGTTTAACATTTTTTGCAAGTTTTGATAGTGGCACTTTCCGTCTTAGTAAGCTATTTTCTCTTTAAGTGTAGCATTCTGTAGATCGAAGTTGTGGTCAAACTTCTTTCTGTATATGGCTAATGCAATTCATATATCGTTATATATAAGATTTGTTCTGTTTTTAGTTGCTGCAAGTTTCACCAATATAATGTAAGGAACAGTAAAGTAAAAAAAAAACTTTTATATTTATTCATATTTTTTTACAAGTATATTTTATTGATACCTGAACTTTTACACATAAATATGTTAAATGTTTATTAGTAAAATGTTCGGAGCCATCTTTATGTTCTAAGTTTTGTTGTGTAGAATTCTGAATGGGAACAATGGTAATTCAATGTTGGCTGTGCCTTGAAATTCCCCAACAGATTTTTTACCATTTTTAAAGAGTGTACGATTCAGACTTGCCTGTTAAGTCAAGTTTGAAACATATGCTCTTTAATTATCGATTTATATAAAGTCCTTCAATTATCTTTAGATATATTTTGCAATTGAATGTTCCGAGAATGACAGTATATATATATATATATATATATATATATATATATATATATATATATATATATATATATATATATATATATATATTAGTAGTATTAGTAGTAATAATCTTATAAGTATAAGAAATTATACTCGTCCGGAAAACTTTCGGTGACTTGATTTGCGAATAAGTAAACCAATACCAAAGGGAAAAAAGGCATAAAAAGAACCAAGAACATGTACGTTAACCAAACATAATCATCTAGCATCCAAGTCCAAAGTCCCAAGAAAAAAAACACCCGACACGAGTAAGTAAAATAACTAAATAAAGTGTTCAATACGCTAAGTAGAACAGACCTAGTTAAACCTAGAGAGCCAGACCAACCTACCAAGGTTTCACCTAAGGATCGTCAGCCTTCCCTGACGATCCTTAGGTGAAACTTCGGTAGGCTTGCCTGGCTCTCTAGTTTTAACTATATATATATATATATATATATATATATATATATATATATATATATATATATATATATATAAGTCTCAAACACTAATATTCCATGGTTATAAAATATTAGATTGGAATCGTAATCACGATCCAATTCATCAGACCTAGGTTTAATGAATGCGATCAAGATTACGATTCCAATGTAATAAATTATACCATGGAATATTAATGTTTGAGGCTTTTATTTATATTCTTATTCTGTTCTGGACATTGAGTTCTACCTGGATTCTATACACTTGTGAATATATATATATATATATATATATATATATATATATATATATATATATATATATATATATATATTACGAAATGGACAAAGTCCGACAATTTATTTATTAAAGACATTTTTTATGTTTAACGTTCTTTTTATAGATACAAGTATTTAAGTAAATGATCTGTTTATAATAAACAGTATTAAATAACATTTAATTCAGGCCGGTAAATGTTATTTAATACTGTTTATTATAAACAGAGAATTTACTTAAATACTTGTGTCTATAAAAAGAACGTTAAACATAAAAAAATGTCTTTAATATATATATATATATATATATATATATATATATATATATATATATATATATATATATATATATATATATATATATACTCGACTCTCCCGTCGAATTCGACGTATGAAGGTCAAGCAGATCAGTTCCCAGGAAACCGACAGCCCGTCAACAGCACATGAGATTTGATTATAGTGGTGAAGGTTTCGTGCAGGACCATCCACACTTTTTGAAGGGCCGAATACAGAGACCTGTTGCACTACGTGTCACAAGGTCCCCAAACCACCCTCCGCAGGTTTTGAATTCAGAGTTGCCCTTCACCTAGACCAGTTGCCATCCATTGCTATAGAACCTAGTCTATCCTGCTATTTACCCACAGTTGGAGGGAGAAGAAGAGGATTCACACCTTTCTATAAATACACACACACAAACACACACACACACACACACACACACACACACACACACACATATATATATATATATATATATATATATATATATATATATATATATATATTTATATATATATATGAGAACATGCATGAGCTCTCACTCGCAAATCAGTCCGGTTGCAATGGGACATCTAGCCACACCGAGGAGCTGTGATACAGCGAAACAGTCTGTCTGTGGATGACTATATGTATATATATATATATATATGCAAAGAGAAACGCATATTTATAGGCGATAGTCAAAAATAAAAATATACATAGGTGCTACTCAGGATAATTTTAAAAAAAGATACTATAACCACATGAGTAGTTTTCAAAACGAAAAAAACTAAACATAGTACCACGCTATCCACCTATGTATGGGAAACTAGACAAGAAAACGATAAAGACCCCATCCTTAAATCGGAAATATTAAAAAAAATGCCCCAAATATAAAGCAGGCCAAAAATGTTGTAAATTATGTACAGAGGAGAAATTAGCCATAGCTTTATATAATCAACCTAACCAGCTATTAAACTCCAAAACCGAAATTCTTAACATATGTAGGCATAAAAAATCTTGGTTACTAAATTCAGACGAATTTCCCCGTTTATTTTCTCATTCCACCTTAATGTTCGTATTTTAATATCCCCTCCCCTTTTAGTTGAATAAATCTTTAACACCCCTCCCCTGGTGTTTTTGTGTTTTTCTTGATCTTTGGTCACGTGGTATAATTTTGACTATCGCCTATAAATATGCGTTTCCCTTTGCTTCTTTAGCCAGCTTTCCCTGACGATCCGTTTAGGTGAAACCTAGGTAGGTTTGTCTGGCTCACTAGGTTTATCTAGGTCTGCTCTGCGGTTGTATTGAGCTGTTTTGTTAGTTAGTTGTTTACTCGTGTCGGGGTTTTTTCTTTGGGCTTCAGACCTGCATCTGTGCGATTTTTTTCGGCATAATTTCATGTTTGTAGCTCTTTCTTTTTTTAAAACCTTTTTTCCTTCGAGATTGATTTGATTATTGGCAAATCAAAAATTCGAGTTTTTTCGAAACGTGTGTAGTTACCTATATATATATATATATATATATATATATATATATATATATATATATATAGATAGATAGATAGATAGATAGATAGATAGATAAATTAGCAAATTTATTTGCGTGATATAACGTACATATATAAATGAGCAAATAAATATTTATTCAATTTAAGTTATAAAAACGTGGTTATATGGAGCTATAAAGTAAATATTAATAAATAAACATATACCTACATTTGTAGTGCAACTCAGAGATTCGTGGTTACCGAATTCATAAAGAAAAAAATTGTAAATGATTCATTGTTGCACTACAAATGTAAGTATATGTGTATTTAAATATATATATATATATATATATGTGTGTGTGTGTGTGTGTGTGTGTGTGTGTGTGTGTTTGTGTGTAGTACTATTAGATTGGCAACTAGGCCTCATCATTTTACTCTTTAAATAATAAGATGTAACCGTAAATTCTGTTATAATAGTTTCTTTTCTGGTGGTTCTCTCATTTGGAACGCTCTTCTCATTCCCTTCCACACCCAGTAACCCCTTAGTGGCATTATAGTCTTGCTTGGAAGTTGAATAATTAACGTATATATATATATATATATATATATATATATATATATATATATATATATATGTATATATACTAGCAGCATGGCCCGGCGTTGCCCGTGCTTGATTCAAAAATTGTACTAGTCATACAGCAATCGCTCTCACTTGACTTAAAATATTTTTACCCTTCCTTGCCTTTAAAGGAGTTCCCTTTGCCGTGCTGATGTTGCTACATGCCTTACTTCTTGCCTATCTCACACTGCGAATTTTTTCTAAGCTCTCTACTAAACATTAAATCTGTTACGAAAAAAAGAACTAAACAAAATGAACACAAAACGATCAACTTTAAAAAAGGCCTTGTAACTGGAAAAACCGAATGAAAAAAGAATGTTAACAACAAATACTTTTTCACACCCAACCCAGTTCTGCGGAATCAGAATCAACGTTGAGTTTAAGCAAGCGAATGAGCCAATTGGAATAAAGTGCCATGCAGATTTAAATTTTTCCTACTTGTGACGAATGTAGCTATCGATTTTTTTTGCATGCTAGCATGCTAGTTAACATTCGTGTCAGTCAGTTGTTAGCTCTCACGCTGGCCAATAGAATCTTCCCGCCTATTCGTGGCAGCCAGCTACAGGCTCTCACTCTGGCCAGTACAAAATGGCCGCAAACTACATGAAAACTGCCGTAGAAGCATGAAAAAATCTATTATTTCCACTATCTATAGGAGTTGGGAAATGCAACGTCGGTCTTTGCCTTGCTGCTAACTTGGAGCATGTGCCTGTAAATTGTGGTTCAAATCCGTCGAAAATTCCGGCCGTGCATTTCTTACACCCCCACACACACATCCTGCCTTATATATATATATATATATATATATATATATATATATATATGTATATATATGGTGAAACGAAAAATGAATTTAAAATTTTAAATTCAATTTAAATTCATGTTTCGTTTCGCCTTTAGTAAGTGAAGTCTGAAGATCCAGAGAAAAATTAAAATTCTCTGGTGAAATTAATTATTACAATTGGACCCTTAAAGGGGCCTGTTTTTGTTTAAATTAAATTATTTACTCTGAGTTAACATTGAGCTCTCAGGATTTTATCCTCCTCGGGATTATCCATACGGATTACCAATATTTTCGTTACTTACATACATACATACATACATACATACATATATATATATATATATATATATATATATTTTATCTACAGTCTGAAAAAAAATCTATCTCAGGTTTTTTTTCCGCTGTATATAGAAGCTAATTAAGATATCCCTACTTAAATATACAAGGGTGCGTGTATTGGAATGGGGATAATTAATCATATCTAAACATAGATGTGTCTAACAGAACCGGGCAAGATCTTGATTTCGCCTTACACCTCAAAGTTTAAACTTTAAAGCCGTCCTGCAAGAAATCATTCTTTCTTTCAACAAGTGTATTACATCATATATTAATCTTACACGTAGACGCTTGTATGTATGAAGAGACATCAGTCCATCTACACCAGTAGCTACTCACCTCCGAGACCTGACGTTGAAACCGCATATGCCTTTAATAAATTGTCCAATAGGATTTAAAAAAAAAAAAAAAAGTCTGCTATGAACAGGTAATCAAAGACAAACTGTCAAACTGTCGGATTAATACTTACCTTTGTCTACCTGTGGTCGTAACTGCTAAAGATGTTATTTTCGATGACGTATGGGTTTATTTAGCCAAACACTCTTTATTTAGATACTTGATTTTCATCGTCTAGAAGGGAATTGAAAACAGTTTTACAAGCATCAGATGAAATCGGATTCTTAATAATATATATTTTTCATGAATGAACAGTTTTTTTTCCAAGTAAGGAGATAAAGCCACTAAGACACAAAAGGTTACTGAGACGGAAAGAACATGAGAAAACTCTAGTGAAATGAAAGGACAATAAAAACCTATATTTTACTGTGTATAATAATACACGTGTTTCTGAATATAAAACTGGCTAATAAATTACATCCTTGATTATATTGCGAACCCATAGTATTAGGTTGGTGCAAAAAGAATGACGTAATAATGTCGTTTTTTGACGTTAAAAATACGTCAAAAAACGACATTATTACGTCATTATTTTTGCACTACCCTAATATTTCTATCTCAAAATAACGTTTTCTTTTGCTTTTAAATTTTAAAGTTTCATCATATCATCCATTAAAATCTCAATGTCGTAAATTCATTTCACTAAAATATTTAATTTTTGAAGATTTTAAAGTGTAAAAAGGAACCGGATGTTTCTTCTCTTCATTTCCGCTTCCAAAAATTATTTTCAGGAAAAATGATACCTAGAAATACCTGGTAATACATTTTAGGATGTATTTTTTTTATATTTGATATGACTATTATATTAATAAATTATAATAACAAACAAAAAAAAAAAACATCGTTCTTCGTTAAGAAGAACAGGGGAAATACGTATTATCGATATTAAGAACAGATAAAGAAAAAAAATATTGCCGATATATCAAATACTTTTTGTAAACAATTGTTATCAACACCTCCCTATCTTGTGTTTTCACTGTGGAGTAATGGATAGCAGCTCGGATTGGGGAATGAGTAGCCGAGTTCGAATTCCAGTGGAATCCATTACATTCATTTAAGTGCTAATAACTTTGGGAAAGGTATGAAACCTCTTCTTCTACACCCTCGCCCTAGCTATGGATAAATAGCAGGACAGATTGGGTTCTATAGCCTCAGATGGCAACTGGTCTACCGTAGAAAGAAATGGCAACATACTGCGGAAAAATCTGCCTCGTCAGTCATGTATCGAGAGATACATGATCGGCTAAGCGTGTATCACGCATGATACATAACTGACAGACTATGGGTAAATAGCAGGGCAGATCGGAATCTATAGATTCAGCTGGCAACTGGTCTACCGCCGAAAGAAATGGCAACCTACTGCGGGAAAAAATCTGCCTCGTCAGTCATGTATCGAAAGATAGAAGATCGACTAAGCGTGTATCACGCATGGCACATAACTGACTATGGGTAAATAGCAGGACAGACCGGGTTTTATAGCCTTGGACGGCCACTGGTCTACCGCAGAAAGAAATGGCAACCTACTACGGGAAGAATCTGCCTCGTCAGTCATGTATCGAAAGATAGATGATCGACTAAGCGTGTATCACTCATAGCACATAATTAACTAATTAATCGGATTTTTAAGCTAGCTCCCGCGGATGGCTAATGGAACCTTCGGCTCTAAAATAAAGGTACCTCTGATCTAACTTAGAAAACAGGGATTATAATTTTGAAGAAATAACTTCCTCAATTCACTCCATGGAACTTTAAAGCCTCATTTTTATCTCTAATTCGTGCAATAAGTCCAATTCCGGCTAAAAGACCGATTTGGGACGAAATTCCAAATCAGACGAAATATTCAGTTCTTCAAATAACAAAATCCGTAAAACTTTAACTGAGTTGAGTTTTTCAAATCCCAAACTCTGCAGAACTTCAAAACCTCACGTCACTAACCCACTTACTTTAAAGGCGATTCCTTGGCATTTTGAAGAAATCAAATTTATTTTCTCAATTCAAAAAGTTTCTCAGATATTCTAAAGTGAATTTAATTTTTTTTTTTTTAAATTCACAAAGTTTTTGTGTCACTTTAAACTCAATATAAATTTAAAACTTTTAAAACAACTAAATTCTTTTTCAGCTAATTTAACATTTGAATTTCTAACTGGGCCCCACCACCTCTAGGCACGAATCTTAGTGCTGGATGTTCGAGCACAAGATAAAGGGTAGATTTTAAATCCCATGATTCCAACTCTGGTCCGAGTTAGAGAGGTTTCAAATATACGGACAGAGAGAATTTACCGTTTGTTTATTTAGATTATGCTGAGTGTATTCATAATCTTGCTGTTTCAAATAAGAGGTTTTTTAAGCTAAGTAAAATTCCTGAGAATGCGTACTTATGTATAATAAGCCTTCACATTTTTATCTTTAATTGTCATCCAAAATTTCTCGTATTACGCACAAGGAAATGCAGTGGATTAAAGAAAATGTCAATTGACGTTACATTTAAACTTTTAAAAATCATAATGAACAGAAAAGCAGGAAGAGAGTTTCTCAATCAAGAAGTACAAGAAAAGAAAAGATAAGAAGAGAACTTACGAACACATCTAGCAATTTCAACATTTTAATGATGAAACCTAATAGCCAATCTAGTACAGCGCTTAAATTCATGAATTCAATGTATCTAAGAGGAAAGTAACATTTATTTTGTAAATTAAAAAATGTTCTACGAGGCCAAAAGTGAGAATATTCTAGTCTGGAGCACGAAATTTGGGCATTCGTTTCAAAGGTTTCTCAAAGTATAAGTTTGGTAACTGATTCCATTCTTTTTTCAATGATTCTAAGAATTCTTTTTCATTTATTTTTTTCACGCTTCTATCAAGTTCATCCGATGATAATTCTAGGAGGTAGCTTCAAACTTTTGAACTGTAGTATATATATATATATATATATATATATATATATATATATATATATATATATATATATATAGAGAGAGAGAGAGAGAGAGAGAGAGAGAGAGTTTTAAGGGTTTTATGGGATAAAGTGCTCAATATCAAAGATAGAGCGTATGCAAATATAAAAGTGAACCTTGAAGTCAAAACTTAGAGGCGACAGACTGTTTCATGCTAGACGCAATCATCAGGTCTATCGCCTCTAAGTATATATATATATATATATATATATATATATATATATATATATATATATGTGTGTGTGTGTGTGTGTGTGTGTGTGTGTGTGTGTGTGTGTGTGTTTGAAAAATTTAACCTGTAGAAAGAGACAATATTTATAAAGGTAAAAGACAATAGGAAAACTAATATTAGCCGACGCGTTTCGTCCAATGTTGGATTTTTCAAGGCAAAAACGAAATAATGTTATTGGAACAAAGTAACTATTAACAACAAAACAAATATGAATACAATAGCTTTCTCTAAACTCTTCCATTTGCTAAGGACATTTTGCTTTGTTGTTAATAGTTACTTTGTTTTAATAAATTCCTTTCGTTTTTACCTTGAAAAAGTCCGCATCGGACGAAACCCGTCGTGCAATATTACAGTTTTCCTATTGTCTTTTACCTTTATATTTATATATATATATATATATGTGTGTGTGTGTGTGTGTGTGTATATGTGTGTGTGTGTGTGTGAAAAGCGTGTATATCTCAATATATATATATATATATATATATATGGTTGGATCGATGTCAGTTTGTGACCTTGGGTTTCACGCTTTTGCAATCGTTATTAATTTTTAAAAAGATTTTGGGTTTATGTTAGCTCTATCTCTGATATTGAGCGCTTTCTAATAAGTACCGCGCATATAATATATAAATAATTATATATATATATATATATATATATATATATATATATATATATATATATATATATTAGTATACACACACTTTTCACACAAATATATATATATATATATATATATATATATATATATATATATATATGCGTATGTGTGTGTGTTTGTTTTAGGATTCATGTCGAGATCGTTACGTATAGGTATAAATCAATCCCTTCGTCCCCTTAATGAACTGGGTTAATTAGCAGGACATATCTTGGCTATTTAGCCTTGGTTGGCAACTAGTCTCGGAGAAGGACTATGCTGAATTCAGTGCTCTGTATTCGGTTCTTTGAAAAAGTTTGTTTGGTTCTGCCTTCATCACTATAACCAAACTCTACTGTGTGTGTATATACTAGCTGTCTGGTTTTGGGTACAACTTTTCAAGTTGTTTGTTTTTAAATGTAGTCTATTTCTTTTACGTCTTATCTGTTTAAGATTTAGTTTTTGTTTTGTTTAAGTAGTTTTAGCATTTATTCCGAGCTTTGCGACTTGAGAGTGGCTGAAATTCGAGTTGGCGTCTTTCCACTGAAGAGAAAGCTCCATTTCTGCAACTGAATAATATGAGATTTATACTGTTTGCTACATGCCTTATGTAAATTGCCTTTCTCACAGCGATTTGTTTTCGGTAACGGGACATATATAAGATATTAGTGTTATCGCCCAGAATCTTCATTGTAAATTGTGGATGGCTAAGTGCTTTTTACGACACTTTGGAGAGATAAGTTACAAGAGAGGTGTCTGATCAAGGCGGTGGTTGTATGACCGATATAGGTAATTGATTCATGACAATGAAACAGTTTTGTACTGGACAGTGAAATTAACAGACTATATTGGTCATCGCTACTTTAGATCTGATAAGGTTATTTTGATTAGTGACGACGAGGTTTGCAGTTTACCATATTTTTTCCGCATATATATATATATATATATATATATATATATATATATATATATATATGTATGTATGGTGTTTAATGATTCGTCGTTGTAATTATGATGCATCTGGTTGCAGTAAAATATGCCGATATTTTGTTGTATGGTATTTTTATTACTGTTGTTATGTATTTTTGTAAGAATACTTTTATCTGTTTATCGATGATGTAGTTAGGGAAATTATTGTTTTATATGTTTTATTTCACCCATAAACATATATATATATATATATATATATATATATATATATATATATATATATATATATATATATATATATATATATATATATATTAGGTTTTTGTTATAATGCTTGTATAATCTCGTACTTCTGGTTAATCGTATTCCAAGTAAAACACTGGAATAAAATATTATTGAAGAAAGTGTTTACTCGCATGCATTAATAATACACTAATAGCGAATACTGTAGTTAGTGCGGCAATCCGTACGACACACATATACGTACGACATATATATATCTATCTATCTATATATCTATCTATATATGCCACTTCCTATCTATAATTTTCTTCCTATCTATATACATATATATTTTCTATCTGTCTGCCTTTTTATATCTATCTGTGTTTCCCTGTCCATATCTATCTATCTATCTATCTATCTATCTATCTATCTATCTGCGCCTCTTCCTCTTGATCTATCGATCTATCTATCTGTGCCTCTTCCTATCTATCTATCTATCTATCTATCTATCTATCGTGTTAATATTAATATACGTACACCTGTTTTGTATCTAATTTAATGTATCAATGTCAGTTACATTCTTATATCATTGTAACGTTATGTCTAATTTCATCATTACGTCCAGAAATAATTGACTTGTATATCAATGGGCGTAAAAAATAGTTCTCTTTCAGTCTGTAACCATGGGCGTGGTTCTGTCATGTTTCTCGGCTCTAACAAGATGCGATTCCAAAGTAAAGTCCAAATGCTTCGTCATTCGGTCAGCTAGGAAACATTTCCAAATTCGCCGAACATGTCCACGCATGTGAACTCATATATCTTTCCGCATATCCGTCAATTAATCTCTGCAATTACGTAAAAGACGGATCATTCTATCAATCAACTTGGGGCTGACTGTTACAACCAAGAAAAACCAATTTACTCGTCTACAGATTTCGCAAGTCATCAATCACAATTAGACAAAACAAACCCATTTCATCATGATAAATTCCTTCACAATCAATATCGGTACATGCGTACGAATATATATATATATATATATATATATATATATATATATATATATATATATATATATACGTACTGAAAGAGAAGTAGATTTTTTACGTTTATTGATATATAAGTAAATTATTCATGGACTAAATGATGAAATTAGTCATAGGTTAGATTGATAGTTGAGAATGTAATTGACGTCGATTCATTATTCAAAAAAAAAACAGATCGAGATTGACACAATAGATAGATAAATAGATAAACAAACATAGAAAGACAGGCCTGATAGATATACAAAGGAGGCAGAAAGACAGACAGATAGACAGACAGATAGATAGATAGATAGATAGATAGGAAGAGACACATATAGATAGATAAATAAAAATGCAACCACAGATAGATATAAAAAACATAAATAGATAAAAAAGGCATGCAAAGATAGATATGAACAGAATATGATAGATAGATAGATAGATATATAGATAGATAGATAGATAAAGAAACTGAGATAGATAGATAGATATATAGATAGATAGATAGATAGATAGATAGATAGATAGATAGATAGATAGATAGATAGATAGATAAAGAAACTGAGATAGATAGATAGATAGATAGATAGATAGATAGATAGATAGATAGATAGATAGAAGCCGAGATACCAGGTCAGGACAGATATCATTGCAGATTCTCTTTTGGATACTATCGGAAATCTCTAAATACACAGAAGAATGATTATATGTAATACATATATATATATATATATATATATATATATATATATATATATATATATATATATATATACATATATATATATCAATAAAAAGTGTTATACCAGACGTAACAGCCAAAATGTCCAAAGTATGTAACAGCATAATTGTCCTTCCCACAATCTGTTTACGATGTAAGAAAAAAAAAAAAACTAAACTTATTTAGTTTCTTTTTTCCCATGTTTTCCATGGAAAAAAGTGGGGCTGGCACAAAACAATTTTAACCTGTTCAGTTTCGAGCTGAAGAACTCAAAAGGTTTTTCAGGAATTAGTACGCCAAATGGTTTTAAGATGGCAAAACGTCTTATCTGAAAACCTGGAAAAAAGAAACTCAGTTTAGTGTTTTTTTTTAATATTATGCATTCAGGAGGCTTATACTTAATATGAGGAAGAAGCAGATGAAGTTTCTGGAACAAATAATGAGGAAAGAGGGCCTGGAGAATCTGATACTCACGGGTCGAATTAAGGGAACGGGAGACAAGGGAAAAAACAACGCGTGACATACCTAGTGGAAATAAGCAAGTGGATGACAGAACGTGATCTGGGGGAGGAAGAAGAGGGAAGGAACTTGTTGAGAGCTGCAAGGGTTAGAAGAAGGTGGAGAGACATGGTCGTCTACGTCCTGAAAGGACACGGCACATAGAAAGAAAGTTATTATGAAGTTTTTTGCTACTTTGTTTTGTTATTTACAAGGAAATATATCTACACTGTATTTTATTTCGCCATTATACCTACATAGTAAAACATATTATAGCATATACGTAGTATAAAGAATTATTTACAATTACA
Source organism: Acanthosepion lycidas (assembly GCA_963932145.1). NCBI lineage: Eukaryota > Metazoa > Mollusca > Cephalopoda > Sepiida > Sepiidae > Acanthosepion > Acanthosepion lycidas. Next base: position 119,594,576 of record OZ010580.1, read on the forward strand.
ATATTACGTTGGTGCAAAAATAATGACGTAATAATGTCGTTTTTTGACGTATTTTTTAACTTCAAAAAACGACATTATTACGTCCTTATTTTTACACCAACCTAATATATATATATATATATATACATATATATATATATATATATATATATATATATATATATATATATATATATATATACAGTTGCAAAGAGTTGGAACAGTTGCAAAATCCACTCCTATATTTCAAAGACCTATTATATTAAGAACTTCAACTAAAACTTCGTAATTGCAGGTCATATCTATTGCAAATACGTTTATTTATCTAATTTACTGTCTTTGCCTTATTTATTTTTAGAATTTAGTAAAATTTAAACTAAATACGTGACCTCTCCAAGTTTGAAAAAGAGCAAATTGTTGGAGCTCGCATGGCAGGAGCCTCGTTCACTAACGTTGCTGAACTCTTTGGTTTTTCAAGAGCTACCATATCAAGAACACTGATGCAATTCGAGGAACAGGGCAAGACCTCTAGCAACCGTAGCAATTCGGGCCGGACTTGCAAACTTACTGACAGGGACTGACGTGCATTGAAACGCAATGTGGCAAAAAAATCATCGGACAAATGCGGCCAAAATGACTGCTGAGTTGAATAACCATCTGAATAGTTCAGTTTCTACTAAAATTGTTCACCGTGAGCTCCATAAGGCTGCATATCATGGAAGAGCCGCTGTGAGGAAACCTCTTCTCTCCAATCGCAACATTCAAAAGAGATTGAAGTGGTGCAGAGATCACGATGCCTGGTCTGCAGATCAATGGAAGCAAGTCATATTCTCAAACAAGTCCAGTTTTTTCTCTTTTTCCAACTTCAGGGTGAGTTTATGTGTGGAGGCAGCCCAAAGAAGCTTACAACCCTGACTGCCTTCTTCCAACAGTGAAGCTTGGAGGTGGATCAGTAATAGTTTGGTATGAATAGCATGAAAGTGAGCTAGAACACATGGAGTGGCTTCCCCAAGCTCAAGATATCAATATTATTGTACATTTGTGGTGAATTTTAGAGCAACAATTGGGAGCCGCTATCCTCCACTGTCGTGTCGTAAAGAGCCGGAGAAGGTTTTAATGGAAGAATGGCTGAGAATTCCTCTGGATTATGTCAGGAAGCTGTATGATTCCATTCCTAGACGTATTAAAGCTGTCTGTGAGGCTAAAGGAGGACCAACTCCATATTAAATAAATTTTCTTTGAATTTAACAAGTGTTCCAATTATTTTGCCCAACTCCTATATATATATATATATATATATATATATATATATATATATATGTAGCTGGCCACTCGTATTTAATGATACCTGTCTACTCGGGCTGCTAGCCAATCTATATTACAGATGCTTACTCAGCCGCCTTTGTGTTTGTTCAACACCTAGAGAGGCCACCTTTGATTTATACTGCAATTATGTTCAGCAGACCTTAGTTACAGTTTCTGGGAGAGAGCGTGTTACCTAGCGTGATCAACAATTTGAACAAAGCCAGCACGCTCAAACCTTCGGCGACGATGACTTATGACTTCGTTCTAGTATAGCTATCGACGACCAAACTCCCACACAACCCCGAGAGTTCCGTCTACCCAATTTTACCCACAAGGCTTGGGTCAACCCGTTCCAACCACTCGGCCACGTTCCCATATATATACATATATATATATATATATATATATATATATATATATATATATATATATATATATATATATATATATTATTTATAATTATTTATTTATTTATATTATTATATTATTATAGCGATCAACAGCATGTACATAGGTTAAAATGTCTAGACTGTAAAAATTTTAATTTGTAACGATATCGACATAATAAAACATAACAATGTTTATAGGACATAGAGAAAATGTAATTAAAGATATCGAGATAGTAAATTCCTGAGCCACAGTTTACAATATATAGTAAAGATCGCAGACCAAAAGAGATTTATGACACGTATATAATACTCCAAAGTAGCAGCGAAGAATTTCTTTAACAATGAGAAGGTTTTATTGAAACATTGTAAGGAAGTCTAAAGGAGAGCTTTAAAAACCATAAAATCTGAAGCTAAATTGAAAGTAACGACCATAATTCACTCGTAGCTGACAAGAAATCTTAATAAACTTGACAGACAAACAAATACTTCATTAACAATCGATTGATTTCCTAATTAATCTTAACGACTAATTAATGAGACGCGGATTTGTTAATCAGTCACTAAAATCAATAACAAGAATAAAGCGAGAAAACTACATGATATATATATATATATATATATATATATATATATATATATATATATATATATATATATATGTGTGTGTGTGTGTGTGTGTGCGTGTCTGTGTGTGCGCGCGCATGAAATCACCAGAGGCAAACTATATTTAGTTTAGCCGATTAGTTTTGTCATTTAAGGTCCGTCGAATTATTTTCGATCGATCATATCTGCTCACGAAACTTATTTTAAATAATAACAACATATAATGAAATGGTTTATTTGTAGTTTTCTTTTTTGTAGTTTTTTTTCCAGTACTGTTATATTTTCATCATACCTCGTATATATATATATATATATATATATATATATATATATATATATATATATATATCAAAATAAAAAGAAAGAACAGTCAAATTTTGAATCCATAGTTCATTAGCATTTATTTTAAAAATATTTTTAAAAACCTACCCGATACAGAGTAGAGCATAATATTATAATATTATTATTTAAAAATATGTATTTATCGAATACATATTTTTAAATATATATATATATATATATATATATATATATATATATATATATATATATATATATATATATATATATATATATATTTCTGTTTATACCTTATTTTTATAGATGCATTTTATTTAAGTAAATGCTGTTTTTAATTAAACAGTATTAACACTTCTGCTGCTAACTACGGAGATCTTCGTTTATCTTATCTTGCTCAAACTGGCTAAATACGGAAACCTACCTTTTTTTTGCATACCGCTATTATGAGTGTCCCGTTGCGCCATCTATCGTCAAATCACAAAGGACAATGCTTCAAAAGATATCATGTGTATACCCATTACAGATCTGGTAAGTCATTCCCAGGTATATCCATGAAAATGGAATGCTGTAAAACACACTGGTGCCAGTTTTTTGTGTAATAAAATATGTAGGTTGAAATTTGGCATTTTCTTTAAGAATGGCTGGCCGGATGGGGGCAGCTTTGGGCAAATGAGTAGCAGTGAATGTGTTAAGTATATTTACCGGCTTGAATGCTCGAGAAACTTCATAGAAAATATGTGTTCTCCAACAGGAAACGATCCTGTATTCCTATTCAGAAACCTTCATTTGATCTGACGTGCTATAAGATTTAGTCACAGGGAAACGTCCGGTTAGCAAAGTCCGAATTACTGTTTATAAACACACAATCTTTGATATTCAGGCTGGTAAATATAATTAATATTGTTTAATTAAGATCAGAGAATTTACTTAAATAATTTGTAAATAACGTATAAAAAGAAAATATATTAATAATTGTCGGACTTTCATCATATGTCATTGTTTAAGATACGATGAAAAAGTTTGCAGAAAAGACAAAAGGATGCGATGTCACGTCGGTGAGAAGGTGACTGAAATCGAGATGCCATGTCAGGATTGATAACATTACAGAGCCTTCTTTGAAATTTGGTAAGAATCAGAAGAATCGAATTGTATTCACGTTTCTGTTGATATTATCATCATGTTTCAGCGAAGGCATTGTTAGGGAAACCCACTAGGGAGTGTGTCGCGTTTCTAAATCAAAGCAGACAGAAATCAATTAAACCATATTGAATGACCCAGTAAACGAATAGTATCAGCATTAATCTTCAGCAGAGACTAATGTTTGGCCTTATCTCTTACCAATGCCGACGAAATTAACTTTAGAATTAAAGTAATTATTAAATCACATTATGAAGATTATTATCTAGAGCAAAAACCAACATTCCTGCTTAGGAATCCAAGAAGTAAGACGCTGTACAAACCTTTACATACTATAACCAGAAGAATTTCTGCCGGGTCAGGATCAATAAGATAAGAATCCCATTAAACTCTGCCAGACCAGATATAGCAGTATTAGTCAATATATCGAAGAATATTATGTTGTGTCAAATGCTTTATAGCAGGAAAAACTGTCTGGCACAACAGAGTAAGACTATTTATTCAATACTAGCAGCATGGCCTGGTGTTGCCCGTGCTTGATTCAAAAATCGTACGACTGATACAGTGTGACGTCCTCCCCTGGTCGCAGCGCCAACCGTGACGTTCTATACCTAGTCTAACCTTTTGGTGATTCGGGTGGGAATCTGGTTAGATTTGATATCAGCCTCGTCGTTCCAAACTCGCTTCCAACGCCTGGTTACCGAAGTAACTACTTTGATTCCCAGTCTGCCTACCCACGTTGTGAATTGATCTAGGCAGAGGAAATCAATCAGTCGTCGGGGCCGTACTGCAAACCGAGTTCAACGGGGGAGATACCACACAAATATGCATAAAAGACAATAAAATGAAAACTCAAAAGTTCAAAGTATCAAAGAAAAAGGTAACAAACTTTATGTCTAGTTGTTCGATACATAGGACTGCATCTATCTCCCGACCCGTTCTATGGATTGTGACACGTCGTTTTCCGCTAGGCAAGTTTTAACACTTCTGCTCTGTAAGAAATTGGTGTTTCGGTGGCTCTTTCGACGAAAGTCAAAAAAAAACTTTTTTCGGTGATCTGGATCTAAGTCGCTCTTCAAAATAATTGTTCTTGTTGAAGAGGGGTCCGGAAATTGCGTGAATCTTGGTCAGCTATCTGCGAGGCTTGCTTCAACTGAAGACTGACTCTGGGAACTGCTGGGACTCAACTCTACTCTGCTCGTTGTGGCTTCGTTTATATGGGCGCCGACCAAAACCGGGGTGAGTTTGTCGGCGCCGGGGGGTTCCTCGATAATTCTAAATACATATCCACCTCTCTGGTTAGGAATTTCCACCTTTTTCCATTTTTGGGAACCTTTCCTCACTCCCACCTTCTCATCATACTTCAGAGGGGCGTGAACTGCCCTCACCACATCTTCGTAGCAACCTCTCTTACTCATCCTCCAGATGGGCTGCAACAGCCTCCCTCGTGCGTCACATGATCACCACTCGACCAATGATGTCTTAGTCGGGCGTGGACGAATCCGCGGCTTTGTTTCAGGAAGAGAGAAAAAAATATCTTGCTTAACTAAAAAAAAAATATCTCTTCTCTTTCCGTTATCATTTCTCTGGTCGCGAACGGGACAATATGACAATGGCGGTCATAACTCTTGTTCTACACGTGGTATACGTCAGGTATTTTATCGCTAATTATCAGAATGGGTGGTCTTCCTAACACGGTCTCAAAAAGAAACATCTCCAAAGTTCCAGTCAGTCTGTCGCCTCGAAGAAAGAAAAAAAAAACATTTCTAGGTTCCCATTCATTTTCCTTCGGTACATATTTCTGATAACATAATTTTATTATCGCAGGCCAAGGATGTTCCGTCGAAGGAAAATCGGTCAACGGACACTCGTAGGTGGTCCTTAATTTTTCATATCTGTCCAAAGTCCCTTTAGTTGCCTGTTTTTCGTCACTTATCGAGATAACATTTTCATTTGATTTTTTTTTCTTTGGCCAGCCGGTCTGTAGTTGATAATAAGATGTCTTCCCGTGCCAATAGTTTGTTTTCATATCCTTAGATAACACAGCCGATGCCAAAACATATCTGGTTCTTTCTTTCTTTCCCTTTCTTTTTACTCAGAATTTCCCTGTCATTGTAATGACACTCTTTCGCCATTTGTTACTTATCAAAATATCCTTTTATCCATTGTCTCTTAGCCGTGTGTGTGTTCTTGCTTATCACTCACGATTCGGTCCTTAGCCTCTCCTCTTTCCTCTTTTCTTTCTTTTCCCTTTCTGCCTCGTTAAATGGTGCCACAACAGCAATCGCTATCACTTGACTTAAAATATTTTTGCCCTTTCTTGCAATTAATGCAGTGCCCTTTGACGTGCTGATGTTGCTACATGCCTTACTTCTTGCCTATCTCACACTGCGAATTTTTTGTAAGCTCTATACTAAACATTAAATCTTTTATGAAAAAAGAACTAAACAAAATTAACACAAAACGACCTGCTTCAAAAAAGGGCTCGTAACTGGAAAAACCGAATAAAAAAAGAATGTTAACAGCAAATACTTTTTCACACCGAACCCAGTTCTGCGGAATCAGAATCAACATTGAGTTTAAGCAAGCAAATGAGCCAATTGGAGTAAAGTGCCATGCAGATTTAAATTTTTCCCACTTGTGACGAATGCAGCTATCGATTTTTTTGCATGTTAGCATGCTAGTTAACATTTGTATCAGTCAGCTGTTGGCTCTCACGCTGGCCAATAGAATCTTCCTGCCTATTCGTGGCAGACAGCTATAGTCTCTCACTCTGGCCCGTAGAAAATGGCCGCAAACTACATGAAAATTGCCGTAGAAGCATGAAGAAATCGATTATTTTCACTATCGATGGTAGTTGGGAAATGCAAAGTCGGTCTTGGCCTTCCCCGCTAACTTGGAGCATGTGCATGTAAATTTTGGTGCAAATCCGTCGAAAATTGAGGCCGTGCATGCGTTACACACACATACACACACACACGTACATCCTGCCTTTTATAGATAGAGATAAGCATTTCTCATCATGTTTACTTTCTCAGTGAGGAGTTTAGATAAGCTTTGATCATTATAATAAAATTAATTTTTCGCAAACTAATTAACAAAATATCGTTGGAAATTCTGAGCAGAGTCATTATGATAATTTTTCGGGTTGTTCAAATGAATATTCAAATCTCTGTTAATACTGTCATTGTGTTTTTGGAGAAGGCGTTGTTAGGGAGCAAAAATCAACATTCTCTACTTAGTAATTCAAGAATTAAGACTCAATAGTTTCCTTTTCATATTATGACTAACATAATTACTGCCACGTTAAGATGCATAAGATTAGAATCCCGTTGGATTTTACCGGAAGTCAGACAGTAGACCTAGCAGTTGACTCAATATAAATTCCTTCCTGTCAGTTGAAAAAGAAAACCCTAAAAGACGCAAAATCTTGCTCCTCTGGAGGTTAGCATTAGCCATGCTGATGACACGCAGAGCAGGTTCTCTGTGGTGGTTAAATGAAATCAGTTTTGTTTTTTCTGGTCTATCGGGCTTGTAATAAAGAGCGGAATACATAGTCGTGTTATCTGCATAAATACCTCGTTAGTAACGACCTTTCCAATGTCATCAGTTACTAACTAGGTACTTATGCCTTAAAAAAAAACCTAGATCCTCGGGAGACCCCTGCATTATTATGATATGATCTAGAACATTTACACCGATCAAGCAGTATCCACAAGATATCCAACAAAGACATAATAAAAAAAATTAGCTGCATTTACACCGAGAACATGGAACAAATAATAAAAAAATCATAATAGATATATAACGAACAAACCACCCGCAGAAATCAAGCTCTCGTGTAACTTCAGAGTAAATAACGAATGTCCCTTAAAAGGCAATTGTTTGCAGAACAATTTAATATACCAAGCCACTGTAAAATCAGATGCTAATGAAGAAAAAATTCTTAGAAGCAACCGAAGGATCCTGAAAACAGAGAAACAACGCACACTAAAAATCCTATAGAGGGAGTGAACACGCGAACAGCACAGTGATTTCTTAAAATTTAAAATTAAAACCAAACACCAAATCATATCAAAAATATAATAGAAAATAAGGAAAACCGCGTCAGACCACAATAATAAATTCAAAAATTGTAAATTTTGTCTGGAGGAGTAAGTATCTATAATCAGTTTTGTTTTGGGGCCGTGCATTCACTACAAAACTAGCCATTTTGTATCTATCTATCTATCTATATTTATTGGTAACATAAATTAAGAGATAAACCACCAAAACTCATCTCAAGATGCAGGCAAGAAATCACATTTTTACTTCGAAACCTAAAACGGAAGCCTAAAAACGAATAGGAAAAAATTAAGTAAAATAAAATAAAATAAACATAAATGTAAATCAATAAATAATTTTAAAAAAAATGCGTAAATAACTAACAAATTAAAAATCTACGAATGAACAAATAAACAAAAATAAACGTAATAATAATAATAATAATAATAATAATAATAATCAAGTAATAAAGTAAGCAATAATAATTAATCACTAAAGAACTGCAAACATTATGAAATAGTTCGAAATAACTGCATTCGGATCGACAGTTATTTCTACTCAATAACCTCTAGAATAATTTGAAACATATTTGCTACATATGTCCATAGTGCATCATTCACCAGCATATATATAGTTGATACAAAACACAACACAAATGGCGTGATGATTGCTTTTAAGCGTGAAACAGACTACCGCAGCTTAGTTTTGACCGCAATGTCCACTTATATATAAATATATATATATATATATATATATATATATATATATATATATATATATATATATATATATATATATATTATTTATCTATTTACAATAAAAGGGTAGGGTATATCTATCTATCTATGTATATATATATATATATATATATATATATATATATATATATATATATACAAAGAAATAATCACACATAGAATCAATCAGAAATATTAATGTGATTAATGGTGACATCCGTCACTAGAGACATAATATATGCATTAAAATACTGTTTATCCATAGAGTGAAGTGATCCTCGTCGAAACCATTGATGTCAGTAGAAATTTCTACGGTAGATTTACCTTTTGAGAGTTCTGTGGCGATAGTTTTCTTTTCAGCATCACTTAAACTGCTTTTACGGCCCATCTTTTCACTAGATTCTTACACTTTTCTAATAATTTGGCACGCTCAAATCACCGTGCTGATAACAAATATGGCGCCAGTTTGTTTACATTGCGCAGATCAGTAAGAAAATTTCAGTGATTGTGAAGGGCAGTGTTGCCAACATTGTGTTGAAATTTTGTGCGAATTGGTTCAACGGTTTTTGAAATATTAGAAAAAAGTTATCTCGATAATAATTTGGCACGCAGTATATATATGGAGAGTGAGATGGGGAGAGAGATAGTTAGGAGTTGTACATGATACAAAATTTATTTTATAAGTTAGATTTACTGTTGTATTCGAAATATGACATAATACAAATATCACTTTTTTAATTAAACAATGTTTACTGCTGAATTAAATTAAACGAAATAGCGCGAATTTGTGTTCATTTTCTGCTCGTTGAGTGTTATTTAGTCTATCATGAAAACTATTTGAATTTTAGGAATACTTATATTCATGCACCTACTTCTAACTCTAGTGTGAGCTCAAAAGTATTGCGTCTGCTTTTGTAGGGTAACGGAGATAATGTGATTCCAACTCACTCCATAGACTGTGGCTTTGTTTCGCCATCATAGCCAATTATTGTTTCTTTTTTTAGTAATCGCGTTCTCACGATTAACTAACTCCTCGCTTGAACACTAATATTTCATGGCTATAATTTATTTAATTGGGTTCGTAATAACGGCCCAACATGTCCGTGTGAGGAGTTGGGTGATTATTACAAACACAGTGAAATAATTTATAACCATGAAATTTATCTATTTCCTGTTTAAAGTTTATCGGAAGAGTCTGCTTCGAGAGCAAATTTATTTTTTTAATCAATTCTAAAAAATAATAAATATAAAATAAAAATATGTATGTATCCATGTGTGTTAATGTTATTGCATTTTAATTGTAGAAAATCTGCGATCTGCATTCATGGCCAAATGATGGCAAAAAACATAACGAAGCCAGAGCTACCCTGAAACTGATTTGGGATGGACTGAGGAAATACGCCGATGAAAATGAGGTAAGACTCACTGGATATCTATCTATCTATCTATCTATCTATCTATCTATCTATCTATCTATCTATCTATCTCATAGTTCATATCTATCAATCTATCTATTCGTTCATATCTATCTATCTATCTATCTCATAGTTTATATCTATCAATCTATCTATCTCTTCGTTCATATCTATCTATTTATCTACCTATCTATTTCTTCGCTCACATCTATCTATCTATCTATCTATCTATCTATCTATCTATCTATCTCATAGTTTATATCTATCAATCTATCTATCTCTTTTGTTCATATCTATCTATTTATCTATCTATCTATTTCTTCGTTCATATCTATCTATCTATCTATCTATCTATCTATGTATCTCATAGTTCATATCTATCAATCTATTTCTTCGTTCATATCTATCTATCTATCTATCTATCTCATAGTTTATATCTATCAATCTATCTATCTCTTTTGTTCATATCTATTTATCTATCTATCTATTTCTTCGTTCATATCTATCTATCTATCTATCTATCTATCTATCTCATAGTTCATATCTATCTATCTATCTATCTATTTCTTCGTTCATATCTATCTATCTATCTCTTCGTTCATATCTATCAATCTATCTATCTCTTCGTTCATATCTATCTATCTATCTATCTATCTATTCGTTCATATCTATCTATCTATCTATCTATGTCAGTTTTTTAATATCTATCTATTCAAGTCTATTCATTATATATCTGTCTTGCTAGATAACTGACTAACTTCAGACTGAAGATTGGGTTGAAGTATGAAACAGACTGTCGCCATTGTCCATGGTTTTATTTACTACGCATCCTCGCTGACAATAAGTGCAATAAATCATCTATCATACATGAAACCTATAATTTAAATGATAGTAAATGGAATATTCGGGTTCTCTGAGATTTCCCTGTAACTTTTATCTTCTTTCAAGAGCAAAGCAATCAGTTCTTCTTTCGAATTTCTCAATTTTTACCTCTCGCCAAGATAAAAAAAAAAACCTTCTTTCACGAATATAAATTATAGAATGTTCTGTTTGCATTTTTTAGGCTAAAAATAACTATTGGTAAAATTATTGGAACATTCTAGAGTATTCCCCATGAATATTCTAGAGCATTAAAACAATTTAAATGTTTTAAAATCTGAAATTTGCATTGTACGAATATTTTTTCACACATTAGAATGGATGAATGGGATTTAATTCTATTCAATCATTTTTTTCTGTTTTCTATGCGTATTTAGTTATTATGCATCTGTGTATAGTTAATTATTTGAAAAGTATGTTTATTCATTAGTCGTAAATACAGTAAAATAAAAAATTTGTATGCGTACGAATATTTGTTTCCCTACTGTCAATATATATATATATATATATATATATATATATATATATATATATATATATATATATATATATATATATATATATATATTCTAAACACGGTCAGCACACACAGTGTTCATAGTTGATATGAGCGCTTCCGGGCTTTCGGTTATACATTTCGCCATTGCCAAGAATGATTTTATTTTACTTTTAACTGAATGCATGGCTTGTTTTATATACAGTGTAACCCAATTTATAATTACACGAATCCTTTTTTTTTTACTGGTAGGTTTTCCGCCAATGTGGCATGAACTATATTGTTCAATAAATACATTAATGTCACACTTATTATCCGAAAGTTGCACGTTGGATCAGTTATTTTAATTTCGATTATAGGTGCAGTTCAATTTATAATTACATGAATCATTCATACAAAAAACAAATATAGAGGTTAATGATTTAAATGGCGAGAATACATCTTCGCAAACAATTTCAATAAGTTACATTAACCCCGAACCTGTATATGAATGATATGACCCCTGTTTAAAAATTCCAGTTTCATAAGGTCTTTTTTAGATTTTACAAGCTTTCGTCTGTTCCTACAGACATCCTCAGGTATTGAAATAGATTTGTTCTTGTTTTTTACTTCTCGGTAATAAGAGGACAACGAAAATAGAGATGTAATCCGAAAAATGCTATGAGAAATGTGATATTGTTTTGGAACGTCCGGTCGCAACGCTTAGTGTGAATTTTAATTTTTAAAAACTAAAAATGACCTTATGCAACTGGAATTTATAAACTGGGATCATATCATTCATATACAGGTTCGGAGTTAGTGTTTTTTGTATGAATGATTCATGTATATATATATATATATATATATATATATATATATATATATATATATATTATGAAAGTCCGGCAATTATTTTAAGACATTTTATGTTTATATATTCTTTTTATTGATACAAATATTTAAGTAAATGCTCTGTTTATAATAATCATAAAAATGTCTTAAAATAATTGTCGGACTTTGTCCATTTCATAATGTTTGACGTCATTTGTTTACATTTGATATGCCATCAGCAGATATGAATTTACGTGAGAGATTCATGGAAGATTGAAGTTTAAATACAGTAAATTCGACCTTACTAACCGAACGCTCCTCTGTGGCCAAATAGGATAAAGGCATGTCTAGGTAAATGATGGTTCCGTATAGGATACAGGTTCGAATCCTGTCGGAGGACGAATATTTTCAGTGAAAATTTCGCAGACATTCAGGCCGGTAAATATTGTTTAATACTGTTTATTATAAACAGAGCATTTACTTAAATATTTGTATCTATAAAAAGAATGTAGAAACATAAAATGTCTTAAAATATATATATATGTAGGTATTGATTTAAATATAAGGATCGCATTTTTCATTTTATTGTTAAAATAGATACAAAAGTATCTTGTTTAAGAAAAAAGAGGGGAGTATATTCGGCGCCTTTCGGCCGACCCTTCTTCATAAAAATAATCGTCGGCGGAATAAAACAAAGAATTTGATAAGAAAAATTATTATCAACGACTGATGTACAAAACAATAGATTACCAAGATGTAATATAAAAATTGCTCTTCTTAGATTGTTTTGGTATTATGGCGCCGTGATCTATTTCATTTATCGCTTCAATGACCTAACCAATCGCGAAGACCCTTTAAAGGCGGTCAGCATCTCTATGGCAACTACAGCGACTCCTGCTAGTTTTCTTTCTTTTATTATTTTGGCCATTTCTGTTTGTACTTCGGAATTGAAGATTTTATGGGTTGCAGTTTTTATTTATCCGTTGTGCTGGAAGAGGTTGCCTATTCATTCATTCATCTATTGTATTTGAATTTCTTTCCTCAATAATGGTAGTTTCTTCTTTGGAATTTATATTTTTTATATAAGAACCTCCATGAAAACGCAAATAAAAATCAGCATACCGTGATGAAAACATGCTTCAAACGTACTGAAAACATAGTTTTATCGTTAAAATCTTTATGTTATTACTAAGAAAAAGGATCAAATTATTTTTTGAATATTTATTTAAAATTTTTACTCCTTTTTAGAAGATTTGAAATTTTGATAAAAAAAAAAATTTCTTGCGACAGCGATTGTACCAAAAAAATTTGGACTCTTTTTGCGGTAACAGACACATTGAATTGGAAATTCTTGCAAAAAATAAATAACTGTCTGATTTTAATTAAACCTTCATGGTTTGTTCACAAATGAATGAAATTCTTTTTTAATTATTTTTATTAGAATATCTTGGTAAAAATATTTTTTTACATGTGTTTCAGTCCATTATGAAAACTTGAAAAATTCAACATGATAATTTTTCGTGACTATATTACCTAAAAGTAGAATTCTTTGAAGAATTTAAATCACTGAATTTATTTTCAAAAAGTCGGAGAGGAACTTACCAAAAACCTGTTCTGAATCGAAAAATAAAGAATGCAATAAAACTATGAAATTATTAATTAGAGAAGCTTTTAATTGCTATAATGAATAATATATATCAAAGACATTGTCTGAAGAAAAGAAATTCGATAAATATTCTTTATTTTAATTTTTACAAAACAGTGCTCAATGTAAATTTTCAGAGCATATATATTATAAATTAGCTGGTTTAAAATATGTTTTTTTCGCTACACAGTAATAGCCATATATCAAAAATGGAAGCTAAAACTTCAAATTTAATTTTTTAATCAAATTAAAACCATTAGTTCTATTTCATCTTCAAGCGAGATACAGATCGGGTGTGGCAATAATTAATTAGGCTGAAGGAAAAACCGCCATGATATAGGCTCAAGTATGAACGTGATCAATGTACTCAAGCTTAAACCTGGCCAGTGTTTGCCTACAGACTCAAGCAGATTGGCATCTAGGTCTTACCCTTTTACTGTCCAACTAGTTAAATGTAACCGCTACTTCTACTCCAACAGTTTCCTTTTCTTGCACTTCCCGCTAGTGGAACTCCCTTCCGTTTACTTGCTTCAAAAAACGTCAATCGCCATCTTCTGTATTCTTGGACTCCGTACAGCTTTTATCTTTTCCTCGGTCCACCATATACGAAGTCTTTTCTTTCACTTTCAATCGTTGTAACCCCCTGCGTACTAGTGGTATTCCTGCCTTGCTTGCTGTGAAATATTCTAAAAAAAAACAACAAAAAAACAAAAGGCATAAAACTGACCCAGGTTTGCGTAGAGATCCAGGTATAATGGCCAGTGATTGCGTATATAGGCTGAAGCATAAATGTGATCGATATTTGCGTACAAAATCCACAGTAGACATTAATAAGGTAGATATATAGACTCGAACCTAAATACAATCACATATACGATATTAAATAACTCGCCATGGTTGGCGTATCATTAAAATAACCAAAAATAATATTTTTAATCGTTAAAGATTTCCAAAGACTATATACCGGAAGATTTCCAGAGCCGTCAATCTGATGCTTTTTCGGATTTTGTTAAGTAGATTTGGCCGAGAACTTTTCAGCAACTGTTTTCCAATATCCCATGCTTATGAAAAACATGTGAAGCAATTTGAACATAAGTAAATGGATTTGTTGGTTGCTTGTCAAAAGGACAATTAACGGTAAAACGAATTTGATCTTTTATCGATGTGGGCTAAAACAGATCGGATTGGTCGAAAAGCGTACAGAGAATACGGTAAAGAGCATGCTAGTGGCCTCGAATTGCCAAAAGACCGAAACATAGATTTGATATTGATCGAATTTAGACCGATCAGAATATTTATTTAATCCTCTGTATAGAAAAATCAATGTCTGTGTTCAGGGTAGTTATAGATCTATACCAAGTAGGTATTCTATATTTTATACGAAAGGAAATGTATAGACCGCTAGCATTTAGAGCAGTCATGGGCAAACTGCGAGCACCGGGTCACATGTGGTTCATTTGGTCTTTCTGAATGCTTCGCTTAATTTCACAAGGAAGATAACGTTTCTTAAAATTTTATTTTGTTTCGTTCGCACTTGTTCACTCACATACTCTCTCATATATAACCATATATGTAAACAATGATTAATACAATGTTTCTTGAATTTTGCAAAATTTAGGGGAAACTAACGTTGCCATTGCCGATTTTCATTAAGGAAGATCATACGTGTAAACATTTTTTTGCTTTTGAAACAGAAAACGAAAACATAGACGTTTTTTTTAAATAATTTTTTTCAAATGAATAAAGCAGGAATAAATCATACAGCACCCATATGTGTTAATCACATTGTCATCAGGGATAGATTTATAGCAAGACTTTAATTTTTTAATTATGATAAAATTTTTTAATCATGATAAAATATTTTCTAAAATATAAAACTTTCCTACAACTTCTAATGTATATTTTTACGCATATGGTCATCGGTAGTGAAAACGGCTGAAGCATCAACTACGAAAATTTACCTTGACTCTTGTGATGATCCATAGAAAACGGCTGAAGTATCTACTACCAAAAATTACTGTTGAGTGTTGTGATAATCCATGGATAATGCGTCCAACTAATTGAAAAGGGTTGACTATGCCAGATTTAGAGGATGGCTTTTATCTACTTGTTAAATCAGAAGTTTCATTGCTAAGGATCGAACTCCTATAATAATCTCGATATAGATAATATTTTTTTAAATAGTAAAATTCCACCAATGCAAGGCGGAAAAATCATTCCGGGATGAACGTCACTTTCAAAACATTAATAAGGAATAAGATCTGATATGAATGAAAAAAAGAGGTGACAGGCAAAGAAGATCGTGAGGCTAAGTAGGATAGATAACGCCTGACTTTTAACTTTATGATTTTACTAACCAAACTTGGGTAGGGGTAGTCCAGACCGATTCTGTTATTCCAATATCTTGGTTCAAACTAGGTAAACTTGTTTCTGTATGCTTGAGTGCCTGTATGGGGGTGTATTCATGTACATTGAATGGAACATGTAAGTCACTCATGCACAACACAGCCATATGTAATATACACTACATACGCGTAGGCATAGTCACACAGACTCAGTATGTGGGGGGCACAGAATATGAGCACATTTTTTATACATTATACGAAAAACATGTGTACAGTTGTTAAATAATAGTTTAGCAGAATATCATTTTTTAGTGGAAATGTATTTTAGTTCCGACTTCCGGATGTTGACCTTCGAGATCAAATGGAAGACATACTAACGAAGCCGATTTTGATTGCCTAAGCTGTCGTGGGACTGACAGAGAAAGGTTTTTCAGGAGCTGGTTCTTACACGTCAAGCAATCTAGACGTTTTCACTTTCGTGTCTGAAACGGCTCCCCACTGAGGGGAACCTACCCCCAATGGATCATTAGTATATATCGACAGATAATTTTAAAATTTTCTGTGTTGATATCCTTTCATCATTTAGAGAACACCGGCCAAGAGAAGACGAGATGAGACCGCTCCCATCAAGGGGCTATTCTCCTGGTCGGAAATCTTTACGACTATTAATGAGCGAGGGCTGAACTGTGTTGCATCAAATGTCTTCTCGAGATCCACACGCTACTAAATAAAACTGTGTCAACGGTAATGTTCATTTACTTTAGGTATTCGTTTTATTAAAAATGGCAGCTTGAATTCTAAGAGGCAGTAGGATGACTGACGTCACATGAACGCATGTCACACGTTGACTCAGCGTTCCACTACAGGTGGTATTAGCCGGTAGCAAACCTGGATGTGGGAGGCATATCGACTCTTCAGAATTCTTGTGACCCTCTGTTTAATTCGC
The DNA here is from genome assembly GCA_963932145.1 of Acanthosepion lycidas. Classification (NCBI taxonomy): domain Eukaryota; kingdom Metazoa; phylum Mollusca; class Cephalopoda; order Sepiida; family Sepiidae; genus Acanthosepion; species Acanthosepion lycidas. Next base: position 119,611,606 of record OZ010580.1, read on the forward strand.
GCCGCTTCGGACTTATACACAAAACCCAGACATAGGCAATCCATCACTGTCAGAATGCCCCGCCCACGAGGCACTCTGGCCAATAGCTGACCATTCTGGCCCTGACCGTCGCATTCTGTAACAACTGTTACGTAATATGAGTCCTCTGAAATGTCAGTAAATGCGGGATAATCTCCTCAAAGATGAAGAAAAGAATTGATACAATATAACTATGGTTCTGGATACCATAGACTGAACAGGCGAGCAATGAGGAAGTTTTAGTGAAAATGGAAACTAAATGTACACTTATACTTAACACCAGAAAGAGACAGCTGAAATCTCTAGGGCACATAATGAGGAAAAAGGGCTTGGAAAATTTGATATTCGCAGGACATACTGAAACAAAATTGGTAGATAAAAACAGCGCACAATCTCGTTAGGTTGTGTAAATGCTTGACAGAACAGCGATTAGGAGAGGCAGACAAATAATTATATTTCCTATAAGCTACAAAGAACAGGAAATTGTGGAGAGCCATGATCGTAAACGTCCTGAAGGGGCATTTCAGATAGAAATAGAAGCGAGGTATCACTGTAAAAAATGTATGTTCTGGATGGAAATATTTCGAAATCATCGATGATTATGTTCTACTATTCTATGTGCTATGTAACTTCAGGACGTTGGCGATCGTGGTTCTCCACAGTTTCCTGTCTTTTGGTACTCTCAGTGAATTCTGTATTTTTGTTATGTCTTCTAAGCCATGTTCTGCTTCCGTTTAAAGAATTCATTTTGTCATATTGTTCTTTAACCTAAACTCTGTTCCACCATCCATTTACTCAAGCTCGCTAAGTAGGTTATGCGTGGCTTCTATCTGTCCTGTGAGTATCATATTTTCCAAACCCTCTTTCCTTATTATACACCCTAGGAATATTTTGTTTCTCCGATGTTAAATATCCTTTTGGTTCCCATTTTCTTTAGAACTTTGTTCTTGCTCAGATGTTCAGTTCATGTCACTCTCATCATCTTTCTAGAGAACCATATTTCTGTTGCTTCAAGTCTTTTCTTCAGCATTCACTAATATATAAGATGTTCGGTATTACATAACGATTCAGTACTCTTTTCTTTATTTCTAACGATATTTTCCTGTTTCTTAATACATTTTTTTCTTTTAATAATATCTCTCAAATATTCAGGCCTGTAGACAAAAATAAATATACTGTGTAAGAAGGGGCCTGTCTGTGTAAAATATGTGTGTTCTTATATATTTTTTTATTTTTTATATTTAGTTCATTTTTACAAAAATATTCAGTGAAAAAGTTGTGATGCCATTTCTGACTGAACATCAATTGCAAAAAAACGGAATACGTTGTTGTTAGCAAAAGGACATTTTCAGATAGGATATTCCAAATTGGCAGTACCAAATTCAAACAAGTACAATGATTTAAATATCTGGGGAGTTTTTTTTTTTTCAAAGAGGACAGAAAGGACGACAACAATATCCGCAGGCAGATTGGGATATATAAAAATGCCTTCCAAAACACTAAGCAGAGTATTAAGAAACAGAAAAACTTCGTTAAAAACAAAGTAAAGAATACTGAACTGTTACGTGTTCTCTTATATGGCAGTGAATGTTGGACAATATTCTCTCAGATGAAGCGGACGCTTGTGGTAACAGAAATGTGGTTCTACAGGAGGATGCTGAGGATACCATGGACGAAGCAGGTGAAAAACATCGAATTTTTAACGAAAATGGAAAAAAAAAAAAGGAAACATATACTAAAGATCAAGAAGAGACAATTGAAATTTCAAGGTAGATAATGAAGAAAGAGCGCTCGCTTGGAAAATTCGATTCTCAGTGATTGAAAGCAAGAATGGAAAAGGAAAAAAACGCATAATCCACTTAGTTTGAGTAAATCGATGGCAAACAATGTTTAGAAGAAATAACAAAAAGACAAAATTTATTAATGACGGAAAATGTTTGCGGAGCCATGACCCCCTGCGTTCTTAAGAGGCACAGCACAAGAAGAAGGGCTTGGTTAGTACCAAGATGCGTTCCGTTTGGGAATACCAGTTGATGTAAACTTGGATGTGCGGCAGGTATGATGGATAACAGCGCGGAATGAGAAATCGGAGAGCCGAGATCGAATTCGAGTCGATCCGTTATATTAACATAGGCACAACAAATCCATCCCTTCTCCTCTGGGTAACTAACAGAACAGACTCTGTCCTATAGCCTACGGCAGAAAATAACAACACCCTACTTCAGGAATGCTTCTGCTATGTCAGTCATGAATCGAAAAAGGGATATGATCGCCTAAGCAAGTCACATCCACTGCAAACACGCATCGAGCCAGAGCGGTAGGGTAATGACCCATTACTCCTTCTGCACGATAAAAACCTGGGGAAGGCCTACATTCAACAAATAACCTTAACAGAAAAAAAAAATCTTAGTCAGACAATCAAACCCTTTCTTCGTATTCCTGGAAGTTTCTTCTTTGCAGAACTGACTCCGGAGAGGTTGCGTTTTCTAATAATACAATCTTAATCTTTTCGTTATCTTTCCCACATATCTTCTTATCTCTTACTACAACCGCTCATCCAACAAGCCCTTTCTGTAACCCTCTACGTTGAAAGGCTCTCGGGCTCTTTATATAGGTATCTTCTGTCAAAGAAAGAAGTATATTTGGTTTCACTCAATCCAAACTTATATTTGATGGGATTTATTATTTATGCCATATTTTCGGAAACTTTGAAAACCGTAAAAAGAAATCTTGTAGGTATTCGTCTAGTGAAATGATGATCTGAACATCATTGTTGTATAGAAAATAAAACAAGTCATCCAGATAGAGCGGGGCATGCTTATTCATGCATCTTTGACAAGGCCAAGCAGCTTTTCTTAGTCTGCAAATAAAATGCAAGACCAGAAATGATACAAAAATAACCACTTTTTTTTCTGGCGGTTCCATAAGTGTTTGAAGATTAGCGCAAGTCATATTTGTTAAAAATTAATATCCCTTTTCACCTGCGCTTATTCTTGATATAAAATCTGCGACCTAACCGGACAAAGCAGCAACATTATTCAGTTTAGATGGTTGGTGTATTTAACAAAATATCAGCGGATATTTCATGTCATCTGTTGCCATTTTACAGGTGGGTAGATAGGTTTTTGCTTACATCTGGTCGGATGCCCACGTTACAATTACAATATTTCGATCGTTGCGCTTTCCTGCCTTCATCAGTTGATTGTCGATCCGAGTAACATGTTACAGTTTTTTGTGTATATGTATATATATATATATATATGACTAGTGAGTTGTTCCAAATGCCTTGACTCGCTTTATAGAAGGTTAACCAATCAGAAGCCGCAGAACATTCTATCCGTCGTGTATAAAGGCGGCCATTTTTATTTACCCTACCCGAATGACCAGTGCCAACTTTTCAGGCGAACATGAACAGAAGGAAGTACTACGCTCTGCTACTTTGCTGTGATATCCACTGCTAACCTGATCTACGCTTTCCTACTGTCTCCGAAATATTCTCTGCTAACCTCTGGATTCTATACTCGAAGACGACCGTCATAAAATGTCTAACATAACCCTGAAAAGATTTAGAACCGAATCCTCTAATTAAGGTATTCTTGTTCTCCTTCCACTATGTCTGGAGACGGTTTTTTCGTGGTCGTTTGAGCGCCGACTGGTTTGGCGCCAGACTTTCAGACGTCAAATTTTTCAGGTGTCTGATTTTTTGGCACGATAGGGATAAACGATCCATAGCCTGCTATATATTTGGAGATTCTTGATAAAATCCAAAAAAGCATCAGCTATATTATTGGTCCTGACATGGTATCTCGGCTTCAGTCACTTTCCCACCTCCGTAAGTGTTGCGTACCGTTGTTTGTTTTTTTTCTATGAATACATTCATAGTAATTTTTCGGATGTGATCTTCACATTGGCAATGAGGTATTATGGTGGATGTAGCAAGAAAGGTAAGTAAGAATGCGTTGTTTCGGTGTAAGGAATATTGATATCTGTTTTTGTCAGTGTCTGTGGCTAGCTAAGCTTAGATTGGCGACGAGGCTTCATCTATTTCAAGTTGAGTCGGCTAGACATAGCATTCTTTTCTAACTTATTTTCTCGCACTTCCCGCTCGTAAAAAATCTTTTCCGGCTCCATGCTTTCCAGCCAACTTTGATCTTCAAAAATGTAAATTCAATATCAATCGCTGCCTCGTTCTTACTCCTTAGTAATATTTCTGTTTTCTAATTCTTCCACAGCGAGTAATCCATTGCGTCTTAGTGACTTTATTGCCTTACTGTCCTTAGATTTGAAAAAAAATATGGATAATATGGAGTACTTGAGGAGCCTTGCTCATTATGACCAAAGGAACGGAATAAAAGCACATTACAGATTTTAGTGATTAACAGGATTGATATTTTTAATATTTTTATTTTTCAATAAAGTTAGTTTTAAAACCTTTTAAAGTTCTGTCTTGGAATGATGATGAATCAATGAACATTTTTTTCTAGCGTCTAAAATCTGGCGCCAAATCAGCTTCCCGCGAAATAGCCGTGACAAATGGCTGCTCCAATCGTCCCATTCCTCTTTGGAGATGTCACCCTTTTTTCTTGCTTTTATTATTTATTTTTATCAGTACAGTTTAGTTATAGTGCTAGTTTCATTACTATAGTTTACATTAACGGACTCAAAAACTGAAGCCACAGTTACTAAGTCACCAATTTTACAAATCAAATTTTTGGATATAGTCCCGTGAGGTTGATACTGTAGTTTCCGTAATTCATTTGTATCTCTCATTTCTTCAATTTGAAGGTGGCTCCCAACACGTCACGATTACGAACACATCATGTTGAAACATCGTTGAAGTAACGTCTACTCTAGATGGGTGACCGCTTGAGAATACCAGATGTTGTAAGCTGTTCAGGTTATGTAACTGATAAACGACTTTTTAATCGGAGACCCGAGTTCGTATTCCGGTCGGTATTCCAAAGAGTAACCTACCTTTGGAGTTTGGCTGAACTGATTGCGAAGTTTTGAGAAACGGAAAAAAATCGTTAGAAACAAATAAAAGAGTGACGAATTGCTATGAGATATCCATCCATTTATATGGCAGTGAATGTTGGAGATTATCCCCACGGATTAGGAAAAAAATCTAGAGGAAGGAGAAATGTGCTTTCAGAGAAGAAATCTGAAAATCCATGGACGGACTGAGTAAGCAACAAGGAAGATCCACCCACAAAGAAAACAGTAACATAAAGAAAACTTATACTCAGAATCATCAAAAGACAATCCATTTTTTTTAACATATATCGAGGAAGGTGTTCTTTGAAAACTTAACACTCACGGGCCATATTGATGGTCAGGGAGATAAAGGAAGCCCACGAGATATTTATCTGTAAAACTTATGTTAATGGTGTTAGAAATTTTCATAACGGTCGTCTTCGAGTATAGAATCCAGAGGTTGGCAGTGAATATTTCGGAGACAGTAGAAAAGCGTAGTTCAGGTTCGCAGTGGATATCGTAGCAAAGTAGCAGAGCGTAGTTCTTCCTTTTATCATCTTCGCCTGTGAAGTTGGCACTGGTCCTTCTGTAGGGTAAACAAAGATGGGCGCCTTTATACGCGACGGATACAATGTTCTGCGGCTTCTGATTGGTTAAACTTCTATTAGTAGACTATAAAGGAAGTTAAGTCATCTGGATTGTCTCACTAGTTATATATACACACCCAAACGACCGTAACAAATGGCTGGTGAAACGAAGAGTGGATGCCTTAGAAAGGGAGGAAAAACTGCTAAGAGGCACATGACACAGGAAACTGTGGAGAGCCAAGATCCCCTATGTCCTTAATGAACACGACGCATAGAAGAAGAATTAGACTCCCATAAGGCTAGCGGTGTGGACGGGATACCAATAGTTGTCCTGAACTGGCTCCTAACCTCTCCAAACTATATAACTACTGCCTCAACGACTCTTGCTTTCCAGCCTGTTGTACGTGTCTCTAAGCACTCTGGAGACCCTTCTGACCCATTCTAACTTCCATCATATCAGACTTCTAAACACTCTTCGGCAATGTCTTTGAAGCTTTAATCAACACCAAAGTGGTTAAGTACCATACCTCCCATGATCTCATCTCTGACAGGCAATATGGCTTCCGCTTTGCCCGATCTACCGCTGATGTCCTCACGGCCATAACCGAATTTGTTAACGAAGCACTCCACAATAACGGAGAAGCTCGTATCGTCGCTCTAGACATCTCTAAAGCGTTTGATAGAGTTTGGCATGCCGGCCTTCTTCGTAAACTTCAGGGATACGGATTTTCGGGACGACTGTTTGACTTAATACAATCATTCTTGTCAAACCGTGTAATAAAGATCGTCAACGGAATCTCCTCCAGTTCTTTTCTCACGAAACCAGATATTCCATAAGGCTCTATCATGGACCCTACACTGTTTCTGATCTTCATTAACGATATTCCAGATGTCATCAGTTCTCAAGTAGGAATTTACCCTGACAATAGCAAATCCGGCATCGCTGACAAAACTAACCTGCCCGTTATTCTCGAAAAGGACTTGCAATCTGTTGTTGACTGGGACATGAAATGGCGGGTTAACATTAATGCCTCAAAAAACAAAACTGTTTTCTTTTACCCACCACAGGGAACTATCCCTGCCACCGATTAGAATGTCTGATGCTCAACTTCACAAGAGCAACTCTTTGCGACTGCTTGGTCTCACACTGCCCGCTGACCTGAGATGGAACAAATACATTGAATCAATAGCTTCATCCACTGCAAGTAAAGTTGGTTCCCTGTGTCGCGCCAGAAAGTTTTTCTCTCCCGAGTCCTTCCTTCAAATCCATAAATCAACCATTCGCCCTTGCTTGGAATACTGCTGCCATATATGGTCTGGTGCCCCCGCTGTTCGTCTCAAAGCCCACGACAAAATACAGAGACGGATATCTAATGTGATTGGCCTTGATCTGGAAGCTCGTTTACAGTCGCTCTCTCAAAGACACGCCGTCGCTTCCCTCTGTCTGTTTCTAAAAATACTTTCACTGTAACTGCTCCGACAAGCTATTTTCGCTAGTTCCCAAATTGCATGAATTTAAACATGCTACTAGGTTGCCATCTCAGTCTCTCCATTTCACTGTCGAAAACGGTTAAATGTAGCTGTCTCTTCTACTCCAATAGCTTCATATCTCGCACGTCTCGTCTGTGGAAGTTGTGAAGAGCCTTTTATGTCGACGTCTGAACGGACTTGACCCATATAAGAATGAGAAGTGCATATGTGCTTATCATTGTGTAGATTCCAAAAGTGTGTACATTTGAAATTTTTAGCGGGGAAAAGTATTTGTCGAATCGAGATTGAAACATGATTATCTAGCTGCTTCTTTACCGTTTCACATATCTTCAAGAAATAAAGGGTTATGTTAAAATACTAATAACATGCAACAGGCTCCAAACAAACAACAATGAAAAGCCATGAAAGAATTCAACGCTTACTGTAAAATTTCGGTCAGGATCATTCAAATTAGGTATACCTCACCCTACGTTGTTAATTGGTTACAGATGTTGCGACTAAGTCGCAGAACGACTTAAGTCGAAATAACCACACAATAAACCGCAAATAAGAGTCCCCCACTGCCTATTACACTATCTATAATATTCACGCACATTATTCTGAATAAAGTAATTAATTACCACCTTATCTTCCAGCTATATAACCTTACGCTCAGCATTAGCACTTTTTGCACTGGGACTTTTCTTCGGGATCATGGTCAAAAATGTATTCTAAATCACAATTGAAAGAACGTTAACGGCAGAGTACAGATGTAAAGAAGACTGAATTCAAAATCGGTGTTGGAGCGGGAAATGACGCACGTGTTCCGCCTGTCGGAAGGAATTTGAAATAAGAACATCTGCTGAACGTATTTTATTATGCTAATTTTTTGTTGATGTTGATGTTTTAATTATATATATATATATATATATATATATATATATATATATATATATATATATATTATTTAAATAAGTATTAAAGACAAAGATCTCGTAAGTACTTATTTGTAAGTATATAACATCTTTATAAGAAATAAATATTACTCTACTCTTGGTATTGAGTCCTCTTTTAACATAATGCTATGAACTTTTGAATTTATATTCTTTTCATTCTCGTTATATATATATGTGTGTGTGTGTGTGTGTGTGTGTGTGTGTCAACGGCAGCCTAATTCTAACTCTCTCGAGTGCTGATGGCTCAGGGGTAGAAACTCCGACTAACACCAAATTTGTCGGGTTTCGATCCAGGCTTGAGGCTTTCAAACGTCTAGTCACACTGAGATATAGCGAAACGGTATTTTCTGCGAATGACACACCCACCCATATATATATATATATATATATATATATATATATATATATATATATAGCATACATAATTTTTATATGTGTTTATTGTTATTTCAGTACTTTGATGTTTCTAATATTTTTAACGGCCGACGTAAACTCGGATAAATTTTAACACGTGTTTTATTTTTCAGTATAATATTTAAGAAAAACCGACGTATCTTCGAAAATGACTTAATTCGAAACGACTTAAGCCGAGATATCACTGTTTTTTACGTCTTACACTGGACTAGTCGATACCTAAGCCACCATTTCTTTCTTTCGTTGGTTTCAGTCGAAAAATACATTTCTTCTCCAAGGTATATTCAACCGAGGAAGGTTGTAGAATGTTTCGGCTGAAACTTGATAACAGCAAATGCGGCACAAGAATTCTAACATCATGTGATTGTTCTGCTGCTTTCAGCTTTCGCGGAGAAGCTGTGTTTGCCGAGGAAATCTTCAGATAAACAACAACAAATTCTTTACAATTGTTGTAACAAAATCCACTGCATTAAAGCCTCCTCCAAAAAGGGCCATCGGCAGGAAAGCAAGTGAAAGCTATATTTCGTTAACACCTGGCCATTTTCAAGCAATCGCTCTCTTTTAGGCGATAGGATCTAAAGGCCTTGAACTGGAAAAAAAAAAAACAAAAAAAAAAACGATTTTCACAGATAATATCCAGATATAAAAAAAGGATTCCATCTCCGCCGTTCTTAAACCGGAAGCATTCACGAAAACCTGATTGCAATAAGATTTCAATAACGATCAATGGAATTATATGCATCCCAACATGCATATCTAGAGAATGTATAAAACACGAACATGTTCCTCCTCCTGCTTCTAAACGCTGTTTCATCATCCAACTTTTTTCCTTTCTCAACTTACTTTTACTGATTCGTTTTCATTTTTTTTTTCCACTTTCATCTCTCCCTCGCCCTATTTGACCTTTCGAATTGCTTTCAATATAGCTTCTTAATTATTATTTTTTTTTGTTTTTTTTTAAATTCTTCATCTTTTTCTTCGTTTTCTTTGTACGAATTCTTTCCTTCGTTGCAATTTTATTTTCATATCTCTTCCTCCAGACCTCATATCTTCTTTTAAGCGCTTTCTTGGATAACTCATTTGGGAATTACACTTTTTATATTTGAAATATTTTTCTCATTCTTGTTATTATCACAACGTTTCGGCCGGTCTTCCTCAGATATATATCGATTTGGCTAGCCCACAGGGGATTCTGAAATGAACCCTTTATTTAATCTACGTGTTCTCTGTGGTAAATAGGTTGAAAATTCCAGGAAGATAACGGCTCACTTTTAATCGTTTAAGTGAATCTTTTTTAACATTAATCCGCATGGCTGATGCTAACCGCTATGATAGCAACACAGGGCATTTTCTCGGACTAACTCTACTGAAATGAAGTAAAAAGATTATATTGAATCAGTTGCTAGGGCTGCTGCTATGAAAGTTGGATCACTCTGTTGTACTAAACAACTTTTTTAGCCAGAATCTATCTTACGTATTTATAAGTCTACAATTTGCCCATCCATCCTGGGTAAGACGATAAACAACATCCGCGTCCTGGGTAAGACGATAAACTACCATGGCGTCCTGGGTTAGACGATAAACTACATCTGACAGCAAGGCATCTGATCAGGAAGTTTTAATGAGTGTGGAACCACCTCTTAATTGCTGGTGTTCCCATGTCCATCCAGGGTAGTAGCAGTTGTTCGTGTCCCAGCTATGGGCACATAGTTAAACCCCAAGGTAGGGTCAAAACACTACCAAAGTCTATATAGGTTTTAGTATCAACAATACATTTTTGTAAAAATTATTACCAGCAATGAATTTTAGAATAAAAAAAAAAAAAATTACCAGCAATACATTTTTACCAGCAATATATTTAGAAAAAAAATATTACCAGCTATAAATTTTTGAAAAAAAAAAATATATATATATATATTGCTAGCAATTCATTTTTGGAAAAAAAATATTACCAGCAATACATTTTTGAATAAAAAATCATTATCAGCAATACATTTTTTTTAAAAAGTATAGCAATACATTTTTGAAAAAAAAAATATGTTCCCAAAATAAAAATCTTGTCGGCATTAAATAACCCATTGAGGTTGATATGCCGTAAAACAAACCAAACCATTCGCCCATGCTTAGAATATTGCAGCCATATATGGTCTGGTGATGTTGCTATATATTTAGTGATTCTTGATAAAATCCAAAGAAGAATCTACAATGTTATTGATCCTGACCTAGTATCTTAGTATCAATGACTTCCCGCCGCCGTGACGTGTCTTCCCTGTGTCTTTTCTATCAATACTTTCATGGTAATTGTTGTGATGACCTTTCCTCTATGATACCAAGACTTTATGAATTTAAGCCCAGTACCAGATTTGTACCAAGGTCTCATCATTTTGCAGTTTAAATTGTTAGATATAACTATACGTTTTACGCTAATAGCTTCTCTCGCGCATTTATCGTCTGTGGAACTCTATTCCGGGTACTTGTTTCCCTGTCAGCTGTGATCTCCTAAAGTTTCAATGCAATGTCAATCGTCATCGTATATTTTCTAAATTCTTGTTCTTTTATTGCCTTCTCTTCTTTAAAGTAAATTTTTTCTCATATTCTCTAACACTTAGTAACCTATTGCTTTGCTTGTGGTGAGGAATGATTAAAAATATATCTAGTCTGGTACCCCTCCTATATTTTGTGAGATTATCGACAAAATCCAAAGGGATGTAATCTTCTCGATCCTGACCTGGCACCTCGGCTTCAGGCACTTTCTTACCGCCGTGACCTGTCTTGGCTGTGACTTTTCTACAAATATTTTCATGGCGATCGTTCTAATGCGCTCTCAACTTTGGTACCTCGACCGCATAAATTGAAATGTACTACTAGACTGGCAATTAGGTCTCACCTCTTTACTGTTGAAATAGATTGATATAATCGTAAGTCCCATTCAGATTTATTTCTTTTACTTCTCGCCTATGTTTATTCTCTCTCGTAGTCTTGCTTCAACGATCTTCTAAGAATTAACTGCAACGTCAACCGCCATATTGTTTTTACTGTTCTTTCTCCTCACCGATGTCTTCTCGTTATATTTCACTCTCCTTTGCGGCTTAGGGGCATTATCGCCTTGCTGGAGGGGGTGTGAAACGATTAAAAAATAGAAGTAAATACGAAGGTCATTCAATAAATAAGGTGAATTTTTCGGTATAAGGACTTCTTATACAGAGGGAAGCTTACATTTTTTTTTCAATGTAGTCTCCCAGCATTGTCACACACTTTTCCCATCTGTGCACAAGCTTCCGTATTCCCTCAGCGTAAAAATCTTTGGACTGAAGTCTCAGCCAGTCGCTCACAACACTTTTGACTTCATCGTCACTTTTAAACTTCGTGCCTCTCGTGAACGCTTTCAAGGGACCAAACAGGTGAATGTCTGAAGGGGCAAGGTCTGGGCTGTAAGGGGGATGAGGGAGCAGTTCCCAGCCCTGCTCGTTGATGGTCTGCACCGTTTGGGCTGCTCTGTGAGGCCTTGTGTTGTCATGATGCAAGATGACTCCTTCTGACTGATGACCCCTGCGTTTGTTCTTTATGTCTTTCTTGACCTGCCTCAGCAGTTCACAGCAGTTCTTCTCTCAGACTGAACGAGGTCATTGACTGATCACGTCAGGAGTCCTCACTTCTATAGGCCTGTCTTCATCCTCAACACTGCTCCGTCCTTTTTTAAACAATTTAGCCCAATTGTAGATATTTTTTTGGCTGAAACATGTGGCACCGTACACAGTTGACATTCTCTTATGAATTTCAACTGGTTTACACCCTTCAACAACCAAAAACTTGATAACTGACCGCTGTTCAATACTGGAGCATGCTTCTTGGTCGGCCATCTTTGTTAATCGGCAAAACTCTCAAAGTTTTTTTATTTTTAATCTGCAAAAGAAATTAAATCCATGTGAAAAAGAAATAAAACAAAAAAATAAAATAAAATAAAGTAAGCTTCTATCTGAATTAGAAGTCCTTATACCGAAAAATTCACCTTATTTATTGAATGACCTTCGTATATATAGAATATCTGTGAGTTTCACAGTGAACAGTTTATATAAGCTTTGATCATAATAATAAAATTGATTTTTCGCAAACTGACTAATAAACATCTCGTTGGAAATTCTGACGTAAGTCATTATGATAATTATCCAGGTTGTCCGGACAAATATTCACGTCTCTGTCGATATCAACATGTTTCGACGAAGGCGTTGTTAGGGAAACCCACTGGAGAGAGTGATGCGTTTCGAAATCAAAGCAGATAGAAATCAATTGAAACATAAGGAAAGATTTTATAAACGAATGGCATCCACATTAATTACCAGTAGAGATTAATGTATGCGTTAATCTATTTCCAATGCCGACCAAATTAACTTCTGAATTGAAGTAATTATGAAATAAAAAAAAAAATGCTTTCATTTAACCAGTATAGAGAAACGTTTCTGTCTGCCATTAGTATGACTGACGCTAGACTCCTGGCCTCACGTTTTAAACTGGCTTGAAGTGGAGAGACTACTTCGAATCAATAGCTGCATCTGCTGCACGGAAAGTTGGCTCACTGTGTTTTGTCAGAAGGTTTTTTTCATCAGAGTCTATCTTGCACTTTTTTTAAATCTACCATTCGTCCGTACACTGAATACAGTTACCATATCTAGTCTTGTGTTCCTGCAATTAATCTCAAGGTTCTTGACAAAATCCAAAGAAGGATCTGCAATGTAACAGATCCTGATTTAGCTTCTTGACTTCGTATTTTATTTGTATGCATACAAATTTTACTTTCATTAAAAAAATATGTTATTTGGTGGCCGCCTCGATGTCTAACATTTAGCTAGCTAGTCTGGTTGACAATTACTAATTGATTAGTAAGATCCATCCTCACGGGTTCATCATTCTTGACTTAGTAAAGAAATAGGGGAAAAAATAGTATGACTGGTATAGAAAATGATTTAAAGCAAAAGAAAAATAACTCTTTTCAGTCTGTTGACGTAAATCCGGTGACTATTACTCTCGAACACGCTGAACGAATGGTTGGTGAGCACAGTCTGATTGGCGACCCCGGGCAAAGTTTTGTGGCTCTCGTTATCTTATGAGCATTTGTTTTGTTTTTTCTATCTACATTTATAGAACTTATAAATTGTACAAAACGCAACTGAAAATCAAAGGATAGAACATTTTCGTGCATTTTGACGTTATCCGTCTAAATCCGTTTTTTGCTCATACCAAATCTCGAAAAGACACCGTATTTAGATTCACTATTTTTTTTTATCCATAATGTGTTAAAATCATTCAAATTCTTAACAAGAGAAATCTCCAGTTGATGTTAAAAAATGCGGCAAATCTTTGGTGATTTAAGATGGAATGATCTATTATGACAGGTCTCTAAATTAGATACATTGTATTTATTTTCATGTTTTCCAGTTGCCTGTTCACCAATATGATCTACTAGCAGCATGAACCGGCTTTGCCCGTGCTTGATTCAAAAATCGTACGACTCATACAGCAATCGCTATCACTTGACTTAAAATATTTTTGCTCTTCCTTGCCTTTAAAGTAGTGCCCTCTGCCGTGCTGATGTTGCTACATGCTTTACTTCTTGCCTATCTAACACTGCAATTTTTTTCTAAGCTCTATACTAAACATTAAATCTGTTACGAAAAAAGAACTAAACAAAATGAACACAAAACGATCAGCTTTAAAAAAGGACTCGTAACTGGAAAAACCGAATGAAAAAAGAATGTTAATTACAAATACTTTTTCACACCCAACCCAGTTCTGCGGAATCAGAATCAACATTGAGTTTAAGCAATCGAATGAGCCAATTGGAGTAAAGTGCCATGCAGATTTAAATTTTCCCACTTGTGACGAATGAAGCTATCGATTTTTTTTTGCATGCTAGCATTCTAGTTAACATTCGTGTCAGTGAGCTGTTGGCTCTCACGCTGGCCAATATAATCTTCCTGCCTATTCGTGGCAGCCAGCTATGGGCTCTCACTCTGGCCAGTAGAAAATGACCACAAACTACATGAAAACTGCCGTAGAAGCATGAAAATAATCGATTATTTCCACTATCGATGGGAGTTGGGAAATGCAAAGTCGGTCTTGGCCTTCTCACTAACTTGGAGCATGTGCATGCAAATTTTGGTGCAAATCCGTCGAAAATTGCGGCCGTGCATTCGTTACACACACACACACACACACACACACACACATCCTGTCTTTTATAGATAGAGATTATTGTACATAATTAGGCTATAATAAAATTTGTATTTTATGTGAATACTACCGTATAAAAATTGAGAGGTAGCTGAGTGGAGGGGCCCGTATTATAGATTCGACTGGGGGGACACGAAATCTATGAACCGGCCCTTATGTGACCCTCACTATAACAAAATAATCATATTTATTATACTTATTCTTTATCTATTTTATTTTCAATTTTTCGAGTTGAATTGCTCACCTATATTGCATATGATCCATTATTGTACATAATTAGGTTATTTGTATTTTATATGAATACTATCTATATTTCTGAGATTAGATATTATGTACATTATTTACATTATTCAGACTATTGTTCTCATCTTTGTCGCCATATTTATTACAACGTTTTGGCCGTTGTACGCTCCAGCCTTCTTCAAGTGGTTGGAATGTCGAACTGAGATGAGGACAATAGTCCGAATAATGTAAATAATGTATATGAATACTACTTTATGAAAATTGAGATGTTGTATAGAGAAGGTACGGTGGAGTAATGGATAACGAGCCGAACCGAGTTCGAATTCCACTTACCTGATAATTCCCTTGGTATGAATCTTCTTCTTCTCCCCCAGCTATGGGTAAATAGCAGGAGAGACCGGGTTTTATAGTTCTATTGGATGACACCACAGGAAAAAATCTGCCTCGTCAGTCATGTATCGAAAGATTGCCTTAGGTGATGAACTTATTGACTAAGTAGAGTGGCGGACCCCGTATCATAGATTCGGAGGGGTATTATAGATTTGCATTGGCATGAGACCCGTGTACCGGCTCTGTGTTGATTCTCCTGCTTATTCCTAATGAGTAAATTCACTTGACAGTCGATCTGTTGTCTTCGTTTCGGGTTACTCTCGATCCTTCTGCGCCTTTCAAACTCAACCCCTTTATTAAATCTACGCGGGTAAAGTACTCTTTTTCCGTCTAACTTCTTTTCCGTTGTGGAAGTCTTCTCCTGAAGTTTATCTTCCAGGAGAGTGACTCAATTGCGCCTTCTCGGTTTTATGTTTGCCGCTGTCATGAAGTAGAAAGATTATATCGAATAAATTGATAACTTTGTTGTTCGGAAAGTTGGTTCACTGTCTCATGCTAACCAATTTTTCTCTAATAAAAAAAAAACAATCTTACACATTGTTAAGTCTGCCATATATGGAGACGTGGCCGAGTGGTTAGAACTTTCGCTTTAGCGTTCGAATTCCACCATGGTCGATTTGTAAAGAAAGCAACTTCTTGATGTTATCGGTCTGGGGGAGGCGATCCAAGCGTGCGCCACCTTTGGAAAATACCCCAAAAATATACCACGAGTTGACCCAAGCCTTGTGATTGAAATTGGGAGCCGTCGGTGGTTGTGCTAGCACGAAGTCACAAGTCATCGTGACCGAGGGTTTGAGCGTGCTGGCCTTATCAGGCTGTTGATTACGCTAGATATTGCAGTCTCTCCAAGAAACTGTGTTTAAGGTCAACTGATCATAGTTGCGGTATAAACCAGAGGTGAGATCTGTGGGTGTTGAACAAACACAAATGTGCCCGAGCAAGCGTCTGCAATGGGGATTAGCTAGCCAATCTTGTAGACTGGCATCCTCGGATAAGAGTGGCTGCGCCATTTTAGATAGCTGTCACATTTGATCAGTTGCTTCTGCTATGTATGTATAGATTCTTGATAAAAATCTGATGAGCAAACAATGAAACTATGGGCTTGTTTCTGACTATGACCATTTTCTGAGGTGGCTAGCTAATCGCTGCTGCAGATGCATGCTCAGGTACATTTCTGTTTATTCAACACCCGCAGAGCGAAGCTATTTTTAACACTACCTCTATACTGAACGGATCATAGACACTTTAAAAAAAAATAGGAGTGGGCAAATAATATGTTATGATTATATTTGAAAAAAAAGGTCCCTTAATTTGAAATCCTTGGCACGATGACTTTTGCCATCAAACGAGTGTAACCATCGACTACTTCAACTACTCAGTTTTCCTATACGTAATCTGTCCACCTATGTTATGGTTTCCAGGCATCTCCTTCAGTAAATATTGTCAAGATGTCGACTCCTTAACAAATCGATAAATTGTAAGATTTAATCTCGGTTCTGTTGGTCGAGACTGTGAAGTTCTGACCACTTGGCAATGTATCTGTATTTACAATATGTCGCCATTTTATATTTTTAATTTCGCGCATGCGTGTTGTTCTTGTATAGAAGGGTTTATATCAGCATTCTCCTATATATATATATATAGATAGATATATTTATATCAGCATTCTCCAGACGACTTCGGACGATTACCTTTTTTAAGGTGATCGTCCGAAGTCGTCCGGAGACCATTGTTAAAGCCAATGGCGATTTTATTGAATAAATTCACTTGGTACTATTTCAAGAAGTTTAATTTTTGTAAATATATCTGTTAAAATGATGTCAGTGTTATTTTCATTTTGGCATCATTTAGAAAATAATTTATCCATCGTATATGAAAAGAATGATTTTAAAAAATTATAAACTATTTCATCTGTTTAATATCTACCGGACAAACCACCTTCTAATGCTGTTTTTTTTTCTCTCTCTATTCGCAGGATGAGCAGGTGACAAAGGAAGAATGGTTGAAGATGTGGGCTGAATGTGTTAAGAGCGTTGAAAAGGGAGAAAGTCTGCCCGAATGGCTGACTAAATACATGAACTTCATGTTTGATGTCAACGATACATCAGGTAAGTGAACAGTTCTCCGATGACCATTATCAACGGAATTATGCGATTGAAGATCGGCATCCCAAGGAATATGATCACTTAAATGTTTGCAATCATTTTCTTATCTGTTCGTTTTGTTTTACGCGTGTCTTTTTTTGGCGTTTTTTCATTGGTTGGATTCTTTTTAGGTTTATGTTTTCCATTTTATTTCTCGCCATTTTGGTTTCTACGGATCAAAATGTCGTCTTTTTTGTTGCTCTCTCGTCTCTAGTTTACATTTCATTTTCTTCTGTCGCTTTATTTCCATCTCAGTTTTCGTTATTTTATTCTTACTTTGTTCTGTTTTAACGTCACGTTTTTTTTTTTAATTTTTTTTCTGGTCACAATTAAGATGTGTGTTCTTTCTTCCATTGGTATGTATTATATACAGTAACTATGAACACTAACGCGTATGACCCAATCCTCATAAATACGTTGGATACTATTGCAAGTGGTGGGGTAATATGCTGTCGAAGTAGTCCAACACTAGCAGTGGTTTACCTATTTCACGCCGCTGGCGAGTATTGTATTTTATTAATGTTATAAGGATAACCATTTCATTTCTAACCTCCGTTTTGGTTAATCCTCATTTAGTAATGTTGCAGTATTTTTGTGTATAATATGTAACTAGTGAGTTAGTCCAAATGCCTGGACTCACTTTATAGTCCACCAATGGAAGGTTAACCAATCAGAAGACGTAGAACATACAATCCGTCGAGTATAAAGGCGGCCATTTTGTTTACCCTACCCGAATGACCAGTGCCAAATTGTCAGGCGATGATGAACAGAAGGAAGTACTACGCTCTGCTACTTTGCTGCGATATCCACTGCTAACCTGAACTACGCTTTCCTACCGTTTCCGAAATATTCACTGCTAACCTCTGGGTTCTATACTCGAAGACGACCGTCATCTGAACAACAAGTAACCCTTTCTAGGTTGCAACAGTCTGCATCAAATATGTGTTTTCCTCTTTCTTTCTTTCTTTCTTTTAGCACTTTTGTCTCTCTCTACTCCACGAAGCCCATTTTCGGTCTTTTTAACTTCCAGTTTTGTCAATTCTTCTCTTCCCACAATACATTTCACCTTATTCTTTTAAATTTTCTTTCTTTTAACACTTAGGCCCTTTTTCTTTCACTACCTTATATTAGGTTGGTGCAAAAATAATGACGTAATAATGTCGTTTTTTGACGTATTTTTTTAACGTCAAAAAACGACATTATTACGTCATTAATTTTGCACCAACCTAATATATCCCTTTGCGGGACATATCAGTGCAAGAACTTGTTGGGGATCGTGAAGCAATGAATTTCATCACATGACCATCTTTTGGATTGGGCGTCCACGTTTCCTCGTTTTTGCTAAGTGTCTCGTTATCTTTGGAAATTCACGACAGCAGCACAGATGTTCTGTTACAACCTATTTTTACACTAGATCGGGATTCAGTGACCGAGCAGCCAATAGCTTTCATTGCTGCTGGATTGCAATGGTTACTTATGTGGCAATGACAATTTTTTTTTATTACTATTAGGTTGGTGCAAAAATAATGACGTAATAATGTCGTTTCTTGATGTATTTTTTAACGTCAAAAAACGACATTATTACGTCATTATTTTTGCACCAACCTAATATAAATAATTTTCCGTATTTGTTTCATTTTCAGTCTTTCTTTCTTTCTATTCTGTTGGGTCTTTCGTCTTTAAAATGTTTCCATGTTCCTTTATTCATGATTTCATTGTTTTTTTTTTTATTTAGCTATTTTTATTTTCACTCTTTTACTTTTGCATTTGAACGAAAAATATTGACTTAAAACTCGACCCATGTTCTTAAATAGATTCGAATTTCATATGGATGTAATGCTCGAGAAGCAACTCGTGCAGAAATATTAAAGCTGTCAGTCATACAACCGCTTTCTCAGACCATTAGTTAAAACTGCCATCGAGCGAATGACGGCTGTACGTCTTTCTTTCATTTGTACACTACAGTGGTTATCTTACTGTTTCGTTCTTTGAGATATCATCACAGATTTCCTGTTTTTTCCCGCGCTTTTATTACGTTTTATTTCGTTGCCCACTGTCACTCTCTTTATTTATATTTCATTCTTTCTTTCTTTCTTTCTTTCTTTTGTTCTTTCTTTAACATTCGTCTTTTCTTTCTTTTTTTTTTTTTTTGCTATTTTTCTTACCCTTTTCTTTTATTTCCCCCCCTTATTTCGTTTTTTTGTGAAATCAGCCAGAATGGTTATTCTTGTTCTATCTTTCTTTCATTTATTCTGACTCTTTTCCATTTCTATTGCTTTTTATTTTATTTTATTTTTAATTTCATTTTTGTATGTACAGGAAATATATATATATATATATATATATATATATATATATATATATATATATATATATTTATATATATATATATATATATACGCCATGTCTATGGACAATTATTATCTTAATTTCGCGAATACATCTATTTAAAGTAAACATGCAATAAGGTTAAGAAACGGGCTAAACGATAAAATGTTATAATAGGGTTGAGTTCAAATATCCCCTCCAAAAGGAAAGAAAAAAGTACAAATAAAATAAAAATGGCAAATAATTAAACCTTACAATACTCAAAGAAATAGGGTAAGATTTAGGAACATTAAGATTACCTCCTCGGTTAGCCATCGAAACCGCAATCCACCGAAATAAGAAAAGAAGCCAGTCCCCACTGCGGGCCATTTAAAAGATAGTTCACGCAGCGGATTGGTTGTTACAAACATCCAATCGGATGTCCGGAATATGTGGTCTTTCTTCCTCTTATTCTTTAAAAAGGCCAGAGTAGCTGTTAGCGTTTAATCAGAAGGGGATGGGGAGTATGATGTTGAAAGACCCGAAAGTCCCTGATGAACCAAGTCAAAACATCACTGACGACCACCTTGGGAACCTACTTAAAAGCGTATTTGCGAATTTTTCTTCCTTTCTTTCTTTCGTTCTTTCTTATTATTCAGCAGTTTCTGTTCTCTTCCATTTTGTTCTTTCTTTCTTTCTTTCCGACAACAGTCTGTTCTATTCTGCTCATTCTTTCTTTCTTTCTTTCTTTCTTATTATTCAACAGTTTCTGTTCTCTTCCATTTTGTTCTTTCTTTCTTTCCCACAACAGTCTGTTCTATTCTGCTCATTCTTTCTTTCTTTCTTTCTTTCTTTCTTATTATTCAACAGTTTCTGTTCTCTTCCATTTTGTTCTTTCTTTCTTTCTTTCTTTCTTTCTTTGTTTCTTTCTTATTATTCAACAGTTTCTGTTCTGTTCCATTTTGTTCTTTCTTTCTTTTCACAACAGTCTGTTCTATTCTGCTTATTCTTTCTTTCTTTCTTTCTTTTTTTTATTATTCAACAGTTTCTGTTCTGTTCCATTTTGTTCTTTCTTTCTTTCTTTCTCACAACAGTCTGTTCTATTCTGCTCATTCTTTCTTTCTTTCTTTCTTTCTTTCTTTCTTTCTTTCTAATGATTCAACAGTTTCTGTTCTCTTCCATTTTGTTCTTTCTTTCTTTCCCTCAACAGTCTGTTCTATTCTGCTCATTCTTTCTTTCTTTCTTACTTTCTTTCTTTCTTATTATTCAACAGTTTCTGTTCTGTTCCATTTTGTTCTTTCTTTCTTTCTTTCTCTAATTTATTCTTACAGCTGAAGAAATAATAGAAGACCCTTCTTTGCCATTCTTTCTTTCTTTCATATATTCCTACTACCTTTTACATTTGTATTGCGTTTTCTTTATTATTTTCATTCACTACCTTTTTCATTTGCCATTCTTTCTTTCGTTCGTTCTTCATTCTGTCTGTTTTTCTTTCTTTCTTGTTTTCTTTCTTTCTTTAGCGATATCAACGAGCACTCGTTGCCACTTTTGTGATCTCAACGAATACTCGTTGCCACTTTTGTAATGTCAACAAATACTCGTTGTCACTTTCGTAATGCTCGTTGTAGTAGAGACTTTGTAATCGCAGACACAACTATAGTAACGCCGTTGAACAATACTGGTGTCAGACGCCTTCTAATAACACTCAAACTAATAGTACTTGGTTGATAATACTCGCTGGAATAGTAACCACCGAATATTGATGCGAATAGTAATCCGTATAGTGATCGGTATAGAGAAATAGTATAGTTAATAGAGTAGAGAATAGCGGTGCGTATAGTAATAGAGGATAGACTAGAAATGAGGATCCATATAGTATAGAAGATATACTAGAAAATACGATTATTAGCCATTATCTATTTCCGATATATATGCGTTTCCTCTATGGTCACGTGGTCTACTTAATTCAATAAAGGGGATCGCCTGTCTTTGGTCAAGTCGACAGCAACACTTTATTTCTATATAACACTTTCTTTCCTTCTTTCAATTATCTTACAGTTTTTTATTTGTATTTCTTTCTTTCTTTTTTTCTTTTTTTCTTTCTTTCTTATTTGCATTAGTTCTTTTTATCGGTATAGAGAAATAGTATAGTTAATAGAGTAGAGAATAGCGGTGCGTATATTAATAGAGGATAGACTAGAAATGTTGATCAGTATAGTAATAGAGGATAGACTAGAAATAAGGATCCGTATAGTATAGAAGATAAACTAGAAAATACGATTGTTAGTCATCATCTACTTCCTATATATATATGCGTTTCCTCTATGGTCACGTGATCTACTTAATTCAATAAAAGTAATCGCCTGTGTTTGCTCAAGTCGGCAGCAACACTTTATTTCTATATAACGCTTTCTTTCTTTCGAATATCTTACAGTTTTTTTATTTGTTTTTTCTTTTTTCCTTTCTTTCTTTCTTTCTTTCTTATTTGCATGAGTTCTTTTTATCGAGTTGTCCTTTTTTTCTTTTTCATCTACCTTCTTTTTTCCGTTTTTTCTTTTGTTATTCCTAAATCCATTTTTTCTTTGCATCTCTTTTTCCTTCTTTCATTTTCTTTTTCATTCGAACTAAAAAAAAAATACTAACCTAAAACTCGATCCGTGTCCTTAAATAGCCTCGTCAGATACAGACTTTCAATATCGGTGTCAAACCCCTTCAAAAATATCTCAACTGTCAGTCATATACAAACACCTTCTCAGACCACTGATTAAAAATGGTTTCTAGCGAATGAAACCTGTAGATCATATCGATTACCATTGTTTTCCGAACGTTTTGAGCTGGCGCTACGTAATCACAAACAAAAACTGTACCAAATATCAGTAACCACATTACATGAGGACTTTTCACAGCAGCAACAACTAAAATAGTTAGCATATGCAACCCGAAGAGAAAATAATGATATATACAAGAGATTGGCATTCAGCATTATTTCAAGCAAAAGGTTAGGAAAGAAATCCCATTGATGCTGGGAAAAGTGATAACAGATATTGAACTTGAGAAATCTATTTTCTTAAGAAAAAAATAATTTACAAGAATATTTTATAAATTTCATTTGAGAGCAGCACTAGTTGTTCCGTCAACAAATACCGGATGTTTCCTTATAAGGAAACGGTCAACAAATACCGGATGTTTCCTTATAAGGAAACGACTAATATACACGGTATCTACGAATTATAATTAGTTATATTTTTTTCTTATTTTCATTCATTCTTTTTTTTTTACTAATTCTTTTCTATTCTTTTCTCTTTCTTTTTCCTTTTCTTTCTTTCTATTCTTTTCTCTTTCTTTCTTTTTCCTTTTCTTTCTTACTATTCTTTCCTTTCTTTTTTCTTTCTTTATAATTTTCTTTCTTTTTCCTTTCTTTCTTGTTCATTTTTCTTTCTTTCTTTCTTTTTTTCTTTCTTACTTTTTCCTTTTTCTTTCTTTCTATTCTTTTCTTTCTTTCCTGATCATTTTTTCTTTCGTGTTCATTCATTCTTTCTTTCTATTTGTTTCTTTTTCTTTCTATTATTTTCTCTTTCTTTCTTTTTCTTTTTGCTTTCTATTCTTTTCTTTCTTTCCTGATCATTTTTCTTTATTTCTTTCGTGTTCTTTCATTCTTTCTTTCTATTCTTTTCTTTCTTTATAACTTTTTTCTTTCATTTTTTCTTTCTTTCTTGTTCATTTTTCTTACTATCTATTCTTTTCTCTTTCTTTCTTTTTCCTTTTTATTTCTTTCTATTCTTTTCTTTCTTTTTTCTTTCTTTATAACTGTCTTTCTTTTCTTTTTCTTTGTTTTTCATTTTTCTTTCTTTCTATTCTTTTCTCTTTCTTTCTTTTTCCTTTTCTTTCTTTCTATTCTTTTCTTTCTTTTTTCTTTCTTTATTATTTTCTTTCTTTCTCGTTCATTTTTCTTTCTTTCTATTCTTTTCTCGTTCTTTCTTTTTCCTTTTTCTTTCTTTCTATTCTTTTCTTTCTTTCCTGATCATTTTTCTTTGTTTCTTTCGTGTTCATTCATTCTTTCTATTCATTTCTTTCGTTCTAACTTTCTTTCCTTCTTTTTTTCTTTCTTTCTTTCTTGTTCATTTATCATTAACTTCTCTATTCTTCTTTCTCGCTTACTTTCCGCAACTATTTCCTTCTTATGTCTTTAATTCCGCTAGTTTGACCAAGTGATATTGGTTGATAGCCCAATATCATTAGCACAAATTATCTCATGTATAAAAACCGCACAGTCAAGGTTCCCTTCGTGTTCCTTTGATAAGGAGGGATATTCACTCGCCTTCTTCCCCAGGAGGTTTAATTTATGTAACAGACTCCCGAGAGGATCCTCCCCTGAAGATTATCACCTTGGTCTCTTCAAGTCCAGTCAACCGATGTCTATCCTCACTTTTACATTTACGATAATAAAAATCAAAGACAACAGACATTGAATACAGAATAATCTCCCCACGGATGAGGAAAAAAAAAAAAACTAGAAGCAACAGAAATGTGGCCCTACATTAGGATACTGAAAATTCCATGGTCGACGCAAGTAAGAAACAAGTAAGTCTTATAGAAAATGGCAACAAAGAAGTATATATTTCCAGAATGAAGAAGAAAAGATATATAAAATTACTTGGACATAAATTGAGGAAAGAAGGCTTTGGAAACTTAATCCTCACGAGACATATTGACGTCAAGAGAGTTAGATGGTAGACAGCGAGTCATTTACTCGACGAGCTTGTATGGTAGAAGGAACACGGGGCCATAGGTAAAGTCGGAGAAACTGATAAAGGCCACTCTAAAAAGGATATTGTGAGGAGTCATTATCGCCTTTTTCATGAAGACATGCGGCACATAGGAAAAGAACCCTTTACACTGAGTGGCCCTTGAGAGAACAGTAATGAAAAGCGAATATCTTGCCCTTTTTTACTCAAATGATGTGGAGCTCAAACGTCTTATTACTTTCGCTAGCAAATGAAGCAAACACCATTTCTATTCAATTAATTGTTAAACTATAGATGTTTAAAGGTTTCAACGACATCAAAGCAAAAGAGCAGGTGGAATGCTAACACGTCCAGACGCATGATAAGCATATCCAGATGCTTGTAAACATCATTAACCAGCAGTATAACCCGTCGTTGCCCGGGTCTTTCATTACTGGAAATGTTTGCTGTCTAGTCGCAGCAGTTTAAGTTTAAAGTCAGCCCACCCGAAAATCAGTATTAATAACAACAATTGGGTGCAACTGGGGGACATCCCAAAATGGTGGGTTTAACAATTTGAATGGGAGGTGGCCCTGAAAAAGGCCGTTTTCGCGTTCTCAATCTTGCAAGGAAGGAGCCTCTTCCATCGACCGTCATAATAATAATATACGACAATTTTTATTTATAATATAATTTGTTTTTTATAATTCTAAGAATCTTTTGCGTTAGATTGTTCAACTCTCTAAATTGAGTGTACGCTATTTTTTTTTTTTTTTTTTTTTTTCCGGCAATAAATTTTGCTTTTGATTTTTGCGCAAAGTGCCAAAAAAAAAAGAAAAAAAAAAAATCATTTTTTTTGATTTTTCACCTTCAAGATTGTAATTTTTTCCAGACAATTTGGACTCAAAAAAAATTCATCGAAATCGGAGGAAAAACTGTGGAAAGGCATAAACAACACCCGATCACACACACACACACACACACACACACACACACACACACACACACACACACACACATTTTGAGAATTACAGATAGAGATGGCAGTCATGCATTTCCTACGTTGATTCTTAAGAGTCATGTTGAAATCCTTGAATCACAAAAAGCCTTTTTGCTGTTATTGTTGTTGTTGTTGTTGTTGTTGTTCTTCTTCTTCTTCTTCTTCTTCTTCTTCTTCTTCTTTTTGTTCTTCTTCTTGTTGATCTTCTTCTTGTTGTTGATCTTCTTGTTGTTCTTCTTGTTGTTCTTCTTGTTGTTGTCGTTCTTGTTGTTGTTGCTGTTGTTGTTGTTGTTGTTGTTCTTCTTCTTCTTCTTCTTCTTCTTCTTCTTCCTCTTGTTGTTGTTGTTGTTCTTCTTCTTCTTCTTCTTGATCTTCTTCTTGTTGTTGTTCTTGTTGTTGTCGTTCTTGTTGTTGTTGCTGTTGTTGTTGTTGTTGTTCTTCTTCTTCTTCCTCTTGTTGTTGTTGTTCTTCTTCTTCTTCTCCTTCTTCTTCTTGTTCTTGTTCTTCTTCTTCCTCTTGTTGTTGTTGTTGTTGTTCTTCTTCTTCTTCTTCTTCTTCTTCTTCTTCTTTGTGTCCTATCCCATCTGGACGTGGGTGATCAGTTTCTCCATAACTGCCTGTTCTTTTGCAGCTCTTAGTAAAGTGCGTTGTATTTCCGTGAGTATCACCTCGAAAGGTAAAATCGGAGAGGTGAGTTCGAATTCTACTATAATCTGTGCCTCTACCTCGAGTGGCTCTAGAGCATTGTACAGGGTGATCTCATTAAAAAAAAATCTAGGATATTCATAATATTAAAATCCGATGTCAATCCTCATCTTCTCTCTTTTACTGTTTTCTGTTTTTTTTTTTCCTTCATTGCCATCAACAGCTTGCATCTTAATGGATTTATTACATTGCTGGGTGAAATGATTAAAAAAGGAAAAAAAAAAAGAAACTTTTGTCTACCCTATGTTTCAACGACCAGTTTTGTTCTTGTAAAATCTAACATGTCCACAGATCAAGTGCAAATATTAGATATTTAAATTCCGTCCAATGTTCCTCGACTCAAACAAGGAGTTGTGTGCAAACGTCACTAAATCGAGCCGCCATTTTTCTTGGCCGGACACTAACGTTGCAAACGTAGCATAATTAACCTTATCTGTCAAGGTACAAGGTGATGGCACGTTAAAGGTATTGATTTTCTGTCACTGCTTACTGCGCATGTCTGACGATGGAATGTGAAACAAAATGGCGGACGTTGATGCGAATGGAGTGAACAGAGAAAATAAGGAGGAAGTGGGGATGCCAAGAAAGTTTCAACAGAGTCAGAAAGTTTAGAGAAGAAGAAATCGGTGTATGGGGGTTGGGGGGGGAATATAAATGCGAAGTAATGTAGGAAAAAAGGAAAAGAAAAGAAAGGGAAAAATAATAAGAATAAAAAGAAAAGGGTCAAAACAAATATCGATGAAAAATCACAAAGAAAGAAATGAGAGATGTTTTATAGAGAAGGAAAAAGAGGGAGTGAAAAAAAGGGAATGAGAAATAAAGTAAAGAGAAAGAAAGATGATGAGAAGTGAAAGAAAGAAAGAAAGAAAGAAGGAAAGAAAGAAAGGGGAAAGATAAATAAATGAAGACAAAGAAAGAGGAATGAAGTAAAGAGAAACAAAGATGATGAGAACTTAAAGTGTTATGGGACCTTAGCCATAACATAATGGACTATTCCATACGTAATAAATACTGCGCCTCAAGGGGAAGCAGGGAGTTTAGTCCGAAGTCGGGCGACCGGCTGATCGGTTGAACACTCTGCCTACGGGCGGGGAGGAACCCGAAGGAGGCTACGCCGAAGGGCGGAGTCTCTTTGGGGGAGGTAGACCGACCCTGAACCCGTTTATACGGGTTCAAAGGGCATATTTTTGCCCGAGTCCACGGTCTCTGAAATCCCACGTTAAACCGGCCTTGTGCCACATGATGCCCTCGTGGGGGGGGGGGGTGACTAAATACCGTTTAGTCCGAAGTCGGGCGACCGGCTGATCGACTGATCGTTTGAACTCTCTGACTTCGGGCGGGGAGGAACCCGAACGAGGGTACGCCGAAGGGCGGAGTCTCTTTCGGGGAGGTAAACCGACCCTGAACCCGTTTATACGGGTTCAAAGGGCATATTTTTGCCCGAGTCCACGGTCTCTGAAATCCCACGTTAAACCGGCCTTGTGCCACATGATGCCCTCGTGGGGGGGGTGACTAAATACCGTTTAGTCCGAAGTCGGGCGACCGTCTGATCGACTGATCGTTTGAACTCTCTGACTTCGGGCGGGGAGGAACCCGAACGAGGGTACGCCGAAGGGCGGAGTCTCTTTCGGGGAGGTAAACCGACCCTGAACCCGTTTATACGGGTTCAAAGGGCATATTTTTGGACGAGCCGACGGGCTCTGAGATCCCACGTTAAAACGGCCTTGTGCCACATGATGCCCTCCTGGGGTGACTCAATACCGTTCAGTCTGAAGTCGGACGACCCGCTGATCGGCTGAAATCTCTGCCTTCGGGCGGGGAGGAACCCGAACGAGTCTACGCTGAAGGGCAGAGTCTTTTTTAAGGAGGTAAACCGACCCTGAACTCGTTTATACGGGTTCAAAGGGTATATTTTTGGCCGAGCCCACGGGCTCGGAGATCACACATTAAACCGGCCTTGTGCCACATGATGCCCTCGTGGAGCTTGACTAAATACCGTTCTGTCTGAAGTCTGAGTTCAGTCTGAAGTCTGGAGTGAGTTCCGTCAGAAGTCCGTCACGAGTCTGTCACTCAGTCAGAGCGAGTCTGTCAGTCGAGTCAGAGGCAGTCCGAAACAGATTCGCGTTCAGAAAATTATTACTAAACCTGATTGTTCGTACTAACACTTTCTACTTCTCTGTATATATTCCTGTTTGTAATATATCCATGTTATTACATATTCGCCTTCGAGTTCTTCTTTATTGGTTCTACCTTGGACTATCACCGTGGTACACGGAACCGGACCATAACACTAACACTTTCTACTTCTCTGTATATATTCCTGTTTGTAATATATCTGTGTTATTCCATATCCGTATTCGAGTTCTTCTTTATTGGTTCTACCTTGGACTATCACCGTGGTACAAGGAACCGGACCATAACACTAACACTTTCTACTTCTCTGTATATATTCCTGTTTGTAATGTATCTGTGTTATTCCATATCCGTATTCGAGTTCTTCTTTATTGGTTCTACCTTGGACTATCACCGTGGTACAAGGAACCGGACCATAACACTAACACTTTCTACTTCTCTGTATATATTCCTGTTTGTAATATATCTGTGTTATTCCATATCCGTATTCGAGTTCTTCTTTATTGGTTCTACCTTGGACTATCACCGTGGTACAAGGAACCGGACCATAACACTAACACTTTCTACTTCTCTGTATATATTCCTGTTTGTAATATATCTGTGTTATTCCATATCCGTATTCGAGTTCTTCTTTATTGGTTCTACCTTGGACTATCACCGTGGTACAAGGAACCGGACCATAACACTAACACTTTCTACTTCTCTGTATATATTCCTGTTTGTAATGTATCTGTGTTATTCCATATCCGTATTCGAGTTCTTCTTTATTGGTTCTACCTTGGACTATCACCGTGGTACAAGAAACCGGACCATAACAGAAAGAAAGAAAGAAAGAAAGAAAGAAAGAAAGGGGAAAGATAAATAAATGAAGAGAAAAAAGAGGAATGAAGTAAAGAGAAAGAAAGATAATGAGAAATGAAAGAAACAAACAAACAAAGAAAGAAAGAGGAATGAATGAAAAGTGTAAAAAAATGAGAAAGACGATTCAAAAAAAGAGGTTAAATAAATAAAAGTAGAGAAGCAATAGGTGAAGTGTCAAGAAAAAATAAAGAAAGAAAGAGAAGACGTCAGCAGAAAGAAAGAAAGAAACAATCGAAGAAAGAAAGAAACAAACAAACAATCGAAGAAAGAAAGAAACAAACGAAGAAAGAAAGCTGGAAGTAATGGCGTATGAAAAGAAAATAAGAAAGGACAAATGAAAGTAAGAAATAAAAAAGAAAGATACAAACAATAAAATAATGGAAGTGAAGAAATTTAAAAAAAAAGAGAAAAAAATAAAATGTAAAGAAACAACAGACGTATAAAAATGGAAAGAAATAATGAATGAAAGAAAGATGCAAGGGGGGGGGGTAGAAACAAAGAAAGAAAGACAATTGGAAGAAAGAAAATTAAGGAAAGAAGACAAAAAAACTGAAATGAAAGAAAGAAAAAAGAAAGAAAGAAACGGAGAAAGAAAGCTGGAAGTAATGGCGTATGAAAAGAAAATGGACGAATGAAAGTAAGAAATACAAAAAGAAAGAAATAAAGAAAGAAAGAAAGAAAGGCAAAAACAATGAAAGAAAAGAGAAAAGGGAAGCGGTAAAACTGAAATGAAAGAAAGAAAGAAGAAAGAAAGAACGAAAGAAAGAAAGAAAGAATGAGCAGAATAGAACAGACTGTTGTGGGAAAGAAAGAAAGAACAAAATGGAAGAGAACAGAAACTGTTGAATAATAAGAAAGAAAGAAAGAAAGAAAGAATGAGTAGAATAGAACAGACTTTTGTGGGAAAGAAAGAAAGAACAAAATGGAAGAGAACAGAAACTGTTGAATAATAAGAAAGAAAGAAAGAAAGAAAGAAAGAAAGAGTAGAATAGAACAGACTTTTGTGGGAAAGAAAGAAAGAACAAAATGGAAGAGAACAGAAACTGTTGAATAATAAGAAAGAAAGAAAGAAAGAAAGAAATATAAAAAATAACGGAGCAAAAGTAAGAAAGAAAGAAAGAAAGAAAGAATGAGCAGAATAGAACAATCTGTTGTGGGAAAGAAAGAAAGAACAAAATGGAAGAGAACAGAAACTGTTGAATAATAAGAAAGAAAGAAAGAAAGAAAGAAAGAAAGAACTAGTGGAAAGAGCACGTGATTAAAAAAAAGAAAGTGTAGAAAAAATAAAGCAAGAAAGAAATAAATAAAGGGGAAATGAAAGAGAAAAAAAATGTCAATATATTTGACTGAAAGAAAATTTCTCGCGGTTTCTAAATAAATTACGTTTTTTACAAAACGCGCGAACATACGTCCCAACTTAATAATTTGACTTATCTGAATAAATCAAAATATGAAAATGACCATTCCTCATCTCTAGAATGAAAAGAAAATCACGTTTCTTTAATTTTAATTCCATCTCAAATGCACAGACGTTTCGGACCACAGTCTGAAGCTCATCAAAGAAAATGACGGCGTGTAAAGTTTCTTCGCAGACCGGATGCTTGCTGCCATCAATTCTAAGTGCATTCTGCTTTAATAGTTCGCCCGAATTCCCGTAGCCATCTTGACCAATAGGTAGCAGGTAGTGACGTTTAAGAACTTAACCTCTGCTCGGTCGGAGCGATCACATTGAGTTGATACGACATAAAAGTCACCGCGAGGAGCAACGAAATCTTTTACGCTTATGATTTGCGCTCTATTACGCAGATTTGTAATTTTTCACGTCAGTCATTTGGAGATGGGTACTACGTCTTATACGCAATCTTCTTCTTGTATGCACCGTATCTCTTCACTACGTGGTCTACAATTACTCACAACAACAGTATTTGGAGTTTTTTAATCAATTTCACCCCAAGCAAAGCAGTAAAGCTACTAGCTTACTGGTTTTGAAATAAGAAGAAGAAGAAGAAGAAGAAGAAGAAGAAGAAGAAGAAGAAGAAGAAGAAGAAGAAGAAGAAAAGAAAAAAAAATAAAGAGGGTTGACCAATAGAAGAAGATTAATCAAGAAGACAGTAGGTAACGGTCGCCATCTTTTGTCGCTTTATAAGAGCTTGGGATAATTCTAATTTCTCACGGTTTATCTTCTCATATACTGGAGAGAATTAATTAACAATTTCTTTAAAGTTAGCTGGCTGAAAAGTGATGTGATTGCAGTGTGTGTACACTATGGAGAAATGCACGTACAAATTTTTATAAAGAAATAACCAGTGTTATCTGTCTATGAAGGCCTACTTCTTACACGGTCCGTGACTAGAGGGGTCCATAACTAGGGAGTCTATTACTAAAGCAATCCGTGTCTCAAAAAAGTTTAGGGACCCCTGGTCAATCAGTTTCGTTTTGGACGTCTTGGATGAATCCATGAAGCTATCTGGACTGGGTGAGAGGAAAAATGATCTGCTAAATTCTAGTCAAGATTTTTGATGGAACGGTTATAATATATTGTATCTTCCGCATAGATACCTATACATATATATGTTTAATCGATTTTACATCAAACATGGCAGTAAAGCCACTAAGAAGCAAGGGGTTACTGGGTTCGGAAGAATTAGAAAACAGTAACTTTACTAAACAACAAGAACAAAAGAAGGGTAATCAGGAGGACAGTAGAAATCATTAACATTTTTAAACATTAAAGTTGGCTGGAAAGCATGGAGTCAGAAGAAGGTCCCACAAGCGAGAAGTGCGAGAAGGAAACTGTGAGCATTGATCTTACGGTTACATCTCGCCAACTACACTGTATATTGGTTAGACCACGTCACCAGTCAAAGTAAAGTCTAGGAACCCTGGCGAAGCGTTCATTCGAACTGTTGCAATGAAAGTGTGTATAGAAAAGGCACAGGGAGGTACATTTCCGAGTAAGGTGTGTATTTTTAATGCCCCCCGCCCAACTTCCTCATCCATTTGCACGAGCTCATTTAAGTAGATGACTCATTGTTTCCTTCTGTAATCCTTGCCTTCAGTATGTCCTGTGAGGGTCAGATTTTCCAAACCGTCTTTCCTCATTATTTCGAAGCAGAGATAACAACTTTTTTGTTTCTAAGTGCAAGTTCATTGATTGGTTGATTGATTTATTTTCTGAGGCTTACCAACTCCCCCCTCCCCCCTCTCTCTCTCTCTCTCTCTATATATATATATATATATATATATATATATATATATATAAGGCATGTGCTATCAGTAATTAGCAGGGTAGGTAGCTTGTAACCTTTATGTAGTAAATCTACAAAGATAAAATATTTTGCATTTTATGCATAATAAAGTAACCTTCATAATTTTGTTGCATTAGGTGCATATTGTGCCACAGAAGGAAAATGTAGCTGCGGATCGATTTTATTCAGGGAAGGCACTGTCTACCTAAATGACACGTCTCTGATATATATCGTGATAGAGAGAGAGAGAGAGAGAGAAAGACAGAAAGAAACTGTGCGCGAAAGGAGGAGAAAGAAAGAAAATAAGAAACTATTAGAAGAGAGAAAGGTGGTGCGAGAAAAGAAAGAAGACGCGGTAATAACAGTGATTTCCCAAGCGTAGCCTGTATGTGGCACAAGGGCGAAAGTTAGGGGCACCCAGTGAGGATCGAACTCGCTACTCATTCGTAAATTGTTCTAGCGGGACAGGCTTGCTAACATTTACACCACCTCGAGGTGCCCAACGCGGTGGTAATAAAGAAAGGCATAGTAAGAGCGAAAATAAGGAAAAAAGAAGAAACAGAGGAAATATATGGAGAAGGAAGGAAAAGGAAAAGAAAGAAAGAAAGAAAGATATAGAATTAGAGAGTAGATAAAGAAAAGACAGCAAGATAGCGCGAGAGAAGGTAAAGATGCAACAGACGTAAAATAAGGAGAAAGTCAGCAAAAGAAAGAAAAGTAGAAATCAACTGTGAAAGTGGGAGAGCAAGAATGAGAGTTAAAACAAAATAGAAAGACAGATTGAGAGAGGAATAGTGAGAGTGATGCACGGAGGAAAAAAAAAAACATTATTATTGATAGAGTTTAATCTGACTGCAAGGAGTGGAGATTCGTCGTGTCTGTCCGGGGTCTCAGTTTCATAATTGATCTTAATTTCCTAGTTAAAGAAAATGACATCTAGCGAATTATAGCTTATTTTCTTGTCCTTCAAAGAGACTTACGCATATATATATATATATATATATATATATATATATATATATATATATATATATATATATATATATATATATATATATATAATTGTTTATTTGGTCAGCAATCCCTCTGTTATACAAGTTGCATTAAAAACGACTGACCAGGTGTAGCAGTTAAGTTTCCATTTTATAAGAATACATGAAAAATTAAATAAAAAACAGCAGGACACTGTCAGTCGTTTTTAATTATATATATATATATATATATATATATATATATATATATATATATATATATATATATTAGGTTGGTGCAAAAATAATGATGGTTTTTGACGTATTTTTAACGTCAAAAACCGTCATTATTTTTGCACCAAACTAATATTATAGATAGATTGATAGATAGATAGATAGGTCTATCTATATATCTATCTATATATCTATTTATCCCAGTCTATTGATGATCTATCTATCTATCTTTCTTTCTATCTATCTATCTATCTATCTATCTATCTATCTATCTATCTATCTATCTCAGTCTATTGATGATCTATCTATCTATCTATCTATCTATCTATCTATCTATCTATCTATCCCAGTCTATTGATGATCTATCTATCTATCTATCTATCTATCTATCTATCTATCTATCTATCTATCTATCTATCTATCCCAGTCTATTGATGATCTATCTATCTATCTATCCCAGTCTATTGATGATCTCTCTATCTATCTATCTATCTATCTATCTATCTATCTATCTATCTATCTCAGTCTATTGATGATCTATCTATCTATCTATCTATCTATCTATCTATCTATCTATCTATCCCAGTCTATTGATGATCTATCTATCTATCTATCTATCTATCTATCTATCTATCTATCTATCTATCTATCTATCTATCTATCTATCCCAGTCTATTGATGATCTATCTATCTATCTATCCCAGTCTATTGATGATCTCTCTATCTATCTATCTATCTATCTATCTATCTATCTATCTCAGTCTATTGATGATCTATCTATCTATCTATCTATCTATCTATCTATCTATCTATCTATCTATCCCAGTCTATTGATGATCTATCTATCTATCTATCTATCTATCTATCTATCTATCTATCTATCTATGTACTGCGGTGTTCTTAATAAAAAGGTTAACTGAAATATCTTGTCAGTTGTTGTTAATGAAACTTGTACAAAAGAGGGATTCATTGATGCCCAAATAAACAACCAAAATGAATATGCCAGTCTGAATAAAAAAAAAGGATATAATTATGACAATATCACACTAAAAAATGTCTGCATCAATAATGTAAGAAAGTCGGAGCTTAATGCGAGCGATATATTTTCTGTATTACCAGCAAGATAAGGATGTTGGTCGAAATACAAAAGAATACAAACATCCTCTCGTAAACGATCAGTGATGAATCTACCCACGTCTATATAATAGATACAATTTGGGGACTTCTCTAGAAATAACAATCATCTTCATTTTGGCGTATTATTTCAAACAAACTGTGGAATAAAATCAATTTTTCCACCGACTTAGAATAATGCTCCCAACGTATGCAATATCTGGAGAGATTGTAAGGAAATTATGAAAAAATAAATAAATAAAAAATTGAAAATACTAAGTAATGTTCTAAATAAAATAAAATAAATAACGTTAAAGCTTTGTTTGAAATAAAATAAATAAGACCAAATAATAAAAGTTTTCCCAGCATGCAACAGAAAATTTCCCTGATATTTAGCGCGCGTAAAAAAAAAAAAAAAAAAAAAAAAAAAGAACGCTGATCTCACTCTCTTCGCTAAGGACCCTCTAATGGCCAAGACGTCCATTTTCTATCATCGGCACCTTGCTTGGCATAAGACGAAGTGACTTTCTTCCCCTATTACATTGAACCTTAAAACAAATAAGTAAACCTATAAACACCAGTACACTAAGAAAAAAATAAGATTATATGAATTTAAATTATAACCTAACGTGCTTTTAGTATTATTATCTTGTATGTTTTTAATCCTGTGAACACGAGGCTATCCCTTGCTCGTATTATATGGGTGACCCTAGATGATTATCCTGT
Organism: Acanthosepion lycidas; assembly: GCA_963932145.1. NCBI lineage: Eukaryota > Metazoa > Mollusca > Cephalopoda > Sepiida > Sepiidae > Acanthosepion > Acanthosepion lycidas. The sequence goes on from OZ010580.1 coordinate 119,647,052, forward strand.
AGGATTTTTGTTTTTATTGCTATAACCAAAATTAAGGCTTTATCAAGTCAGTCTGTAGTTTGTCATTTCTTTCTGGGGTAGACCAGTTGTCATCCAAGGCTATAGAACCCGGTCTGTTCGGCTGTTTACTCATAGTCAGTCAGTTATGCACTATGCATGATAAACGCTTAGAGGATCATGTATCTTTCGATACATGACTGGCGAGGCAGGTTTTTTTTCCCGCAGTAGATTGGCATTTTTTTCTGCGGTAGACCAGTTGCCATCATAGGCTATAGAACCCGGTCTGTTCTGCTATTTACCAATAGACAGTCAGTTATGTTCGATGCGTGATACACGCTTAGGCGATCAGGTATCTTTCGATACATGAGTGACGAGGCAGGTTTTTTCCCGCAGTAGGTTGCCATTTCTTTCTGCGGTAGACCAGTTGCCATCCAAGGCTATAGAAACTGGTCTGTTCTACTATTTACCCATAGAAAGTCAGTTATGTGCTATGCGTGATACACGCTTAGGCGATCATGTATATTTCGATATATGACTGACGAGGCAGGTTTTTTTATCTGCAATAGGTTGCCATTTCTTTCTGGGGTAGACCAGTTCCTATCCAAGGCTATATAACACGGTCTGTTTTGCTATTTACCCATAGCCAGTCAGTTATGCACTATGCATGATACACGCTTAGGCGATCACGTACCTTTCGATACATGACTGACGAGGCAGTTTTTTCCCGCAGTAGGTTGCCATTTCTTTCTGCGGTAGACCAGTTTGCATCCAAGGCTCTAGAACCCGGTTTGTCTAGCTACTTACTAATAGACAGTCAATTATGGTGTTATGCGTGATACACGCTTAGGCGATCATGTATCTTTCGATACATGACTGACGAGGAAGGTTTTTTTTCCGCAGTAGGTTGCCATTTATTTCTGCGGTAGACCAGTTGCCATCCAATGCTATAGAACCCGGTCTGTTCGGCTATTTACCCATAGACACTCAGTTATGTGCTATGCGTGATACACGCATAGGCGATCATGTATCTTTCGATACATGACTGACGAAGCAGATTTTTTTTCCCGCAGTAGGTTGCCATTTCATTCTGCGGTAGACCCGTTGCCGTCCCAGTTTGTCTTGCTATTTACCCATAGCTGGGAGGAGAAGAAGAGGATTCATATCTTTCCCAAGGGTATATTTGTAAGTAAGTGAATGCAATGGATTTGACTGGAATTCGAACTCGGCTCTCCGATTTATCAATGTGAGGCGCTATCCATTACACTACCGCGCCTCCACTCAGTCATAAAACGAAAATTAATATAATTATGTATACTAAGTAAAGAAATTGCTTTCATTTTTTTCCTTTATTCTGATTTCCACCTCATGCGATTCTTTTAAATATCTCTTTCAGGCGATAACATTATTGATAAACACGAATACAGTACTGTCTACATGTCATACGGCATCTCGAAGGACGACTGTGACGCCGCGTTTGACACCCTCTCGGATGTAAGTATTATTATTATTATCATTATTTTTGCTGATAGATTAGAATGAATAAAACCGTACTCGGTTATTCAGCAACCCGTCCCGACAACCACAGTAAGAAGTGACATGATTGCTTTTGATGTTGTGCGCCATCAAGTTTATATTACAGATCATCGTCGACATACAACCACAATTGGTTACGACAGGTCGTAAATTGATCGCGTCGTAAGTCAGCCTGTAATTGATTTTATAGTTTTATTTAGCTTTCTTTAGGCATTATTGTATTTTTAAAAAAATAGTTTTTACGTTTTCTATCCGTTTGATACCATTGTCTGTTAAGTCAAACTGTCGTAATTTGCATAGGTCGTAAGTCGACGACGATCTGTATATGCAATATAAGAATTAAGATTTCTGATTGCTTGCAACGCTCTCCAAATTAAAACCTTACCAAAAATAATCAATTGAAGTTTTACGTTAACATTTATTTCCATTAGATGCATTTATATTTTTGCTAATAATATTGTAGATATTAAAAGTTATTTTAAAACTCAAGTTTTATTGTGGTTACTAAATATATGTTGAGGTGTTGTAGCATACTTAAGGACGATAATAGGTATGTCGCCATTCACATAAATACAGTAGTAAATACTGTATGTTGGTCTGCTGTTGGAGATTCGTCTCGATCTTTGCTGGTCAAACTATCTGCGTCTGGACAGAGAGGATCCCCACACGAGGCTATGTCGAAAAGCGGAGTCTCATCTCGGGAAACAGGTACCCGACCTGGTTTTATACGGGATCTACGGGGAATTTTTGGCCGATCCCCCGAGCTCAGATACCCCAAATTAAATTCGGCCTTGTGCCACATCTGACCGCGTGGGTATCCTGTTGTTGGAGATTCGTCCCCAGCTGTGTTGGTCAAACTCTCTGTCTCCGAACAGAGAAGATCCCCAGACGAATGTATGTCGAATGGCAGAGTCTCATCTCGGGAAACAGCTACCCGACCCGGTTTATACGGGATCTACGGGGATATTTTGGCCGAGCCTCTGAGCTCGGATACCCCACATTAAATTTGGCCTTTTGCCATATCTAATCGCGTGTGGCGGTTGGTACATATCCTGCTGTGCTGGTCAAACTCTCTGCCTCCGAGCAAAGATTATCCCCAGAAGAGCCTATATCGAAAGGCAGAGTCTCGTATCGGGACACAGTTACCCGTCTCGTTTTATAGGCGGTTTACTGGGAATTTTTGTCCGAGCCTAAATTAAATTCGGTCTTGTGTCACATCTGACCGCGTGTGGTGATTGGTAGATATCCTGCAGTTTGAGATTCATTGTGGAATAAACTTGACTCACTTCTAGCAGTTGACTACTTCTTCTACGCGCCGCTGGTGAATCTTATATCTGTTGTTCTTGTCCTAAGTATTAACAACCTTCGTTTGATTATTCTACTCAGTAACCTTCCCGAGGTTACACCTAGAAGCATAGCTACATTTGTTACTAAAAATAATTACAAGTATATAACTTAATTAGGAACATGGTTATGTTAGGAGTATCATCCTTATCATTAGAATAATAATAAAAATGATAATAATAAAAATAGCAAAGAAAAATAATACTAAAAAAAACAACAATAATAAAAACATAAAACTAATAATAATAAACATAATAATAATCGTCATCTATTTTAGAGTTTCTTTACGTTTGTATCATCTCTCTACACATTGTTTTGTTGCGTGTCGTTACGCTTGTCAGGTTTAAGTCAAACAATGGATGCTAAAGTACAGTTGGGTACAGTTTAGGTTGGTTCAAAAATAATGACGTAATAATGCCGTTTTTTGACGTATTTTTTAACGTCAAAAAACGACATTATTACGTTATTATTTTTGCACCAACCTAATATTTTTTACACATACAAAACTGAAAACATGATACAAGAACAAAAAAAAACAAAACAAAAAAACAAAACAAAACAAAAAAAAGCAAAAAAAAAAACAAACCCCAAAACAAAATATATATATATAAAAAAAATCTTATGAGTCATTAATGCTTGGTTCAAGTCGTCGTTGTAGTCAACTAGAACAAAACTCGGGCTAACCGATGAAGTTGTTTTGTTTTTCGAAAAAAATGCAGAGCTTCCTTTGAATTGTTTATTTCTTTTCCGCCTCACACGTTATGGGTTAAAAACACACACCATAGGTCATCCGTAAAATCCTTGCAAATCATTCGGTGTTTATAAAAAGTCACGCTGACAGACGCGGCAAGACAGCGAGACGGCCACACATATCCATTCGCAGTCGCTGTCGTAAAAACATATTTTTTATTATTTTAAACACTATTTTAGTGGATACCCATATTTAAGTAAACGTTCTGTTTACTTTACAAACATTACTTTATTTCATCTAATGACGCTTTCTCCTGTAAAAAAAAAAAATTAAAAAAAAAAGAACGTAAGTTCGTATCCTGATAGAGGGCGCATTTTTTCTCTAATAAAATTTCTTGAATATTCAGGCCGGTACACAAATAAAATACTTAAAAAAAAAATAAATCAGTCGTCGACTCGAATATGCGAAGAATGACATTTAGTTAAATAGTTTAGTTAAGTGCCATACGTGAAACACGGTTCGGCAATCACGACACTTTCGATATATGATTGTCTAGGCAGATTTTTCTCGCAGTAGGTTGCGATGTCTTTCTGCGGTAGACTAATTGCCAACCAAATTTAAAGAATCCAGTCTCTCCTGCTATTCAACTCATAGCCGGTGGGAGGAGAGATGGATTCATACCTTTCCAAAAGGTATTTGTCCGTAAGTGAACTCGACAAGAGTTCGAATTCGGCTCTAGGATTTTTTTCATTCCGACTCCATTACGCCGCAACGCATATCCAAAATTTAAAGTAATACAATATATTAAGCATATGAGATAAGGAAACTGGACGTAAAATAAACTGCACCCGAGGTAGATTTGTATAATACCGGCAACTTGAGTCCTGATCTTAAATTACCTCGTCAGATGGAGATTTTCATATAGATATCATACGTTGCCCCAAACTCTTTCCGAAATATCTTAACGCTAAGCTGTATGGATCCTCTTTCTCGGATCAAGGATTAAAATTGGCTTCGATCGAATGAAATTTGTAGGTCTTGCAGACGAAACTTCTTCGAACGTTAAGAATTGGCGCTACTGAATAATAAAGAACCGTACCGCCTAAATGAAGCCACTTGAAGTGCTTCACGATAATCCAGATATTGACGCCCCACACTCATCAATACCCAAAGCCCCCTTCCTCATCACTAGAGTCGCCGCTATATAATAATTACTGTTGTGTATCGATTTGTTAGTATATTTCGTGTCACCCATTATGTAATTCTGCTAACAAGTCTGAAGCTCGTTCATTTTCTCTTGCTGATGTCTATTGAACAATCTCAAGTCTGTTCGTGACATTTTCTGTACGTCGTACTCAGTAGAAGAGCATTTATATTCAGTCCAATGAACTCCTGAGTTTTCTCGAATTAATCCTACATTTGTCCTCATTATATATATATATATATATATATATATATATATATATATATATATATATATATATATATATATATATATATATATGTACATTAAGAAATTAACAAAGTCCGACAATTTATTTACTAAAGACATTTTTTATGTTTCACGTTCTTTTTATAGATACAAGTATTTAAGTAAATGCTCTGTTTATAATAAACACTATTAAATAACATTTACCGGCCTGAATGTCCGAGAAATTTTCATAGAAAATATTCGTCCTTTGACAGGATTCGAACCTGCATCCTATACGGAACCGCCATTTACCCCGGCGTGCCTAATCGCTTGGCCACAAAGGATCGTTCGGTTGGCAAGGTTGAAGTTTATAAGCAGTAAATTCGATCCTTTGTGGCCGAGTGGTTAGGCACGCCGGGGTAAATGGCGGTTCCGTATAGGATGCAGGTTCGAATCCTGTTAAAGGACGAATATTTTCTATGAAAATTTCTCGGACATTCAGGCCGGTAAATGTTATTTAATACTGTTTATTATAAACAGAGCATTTACTTAAATACTTGTATCTATAAAAAGAACGTTAAACATAAAAATGTTAATATATGTATATATATATTCAACTTTCCTGTCGAATTCGACTTATGATGGTCAAGTATCTCAGTTCCTAGGAACCAGTAGCTCATTATAGTGGTGAAGGCTTTGTGCAGAGCCAAACACACTTTTTGTAGGGCCGGATACAGAGACCTGGTGCGCTACGTGCTAAACGACCCTCCACAGGGTTTGAATTCAAAGTTGCCCTCTCCTAGACCAGTTGCCATCCAAGGCTATAGAACTCAGTCTGTCCTGCTATTTACCCATAGCTGGTGGGAGAAGAAGGGTATTAGCAAGTAAGTGAATGTAATCGATTCGACTGGTATATAAACAAGAAATTCTCTTTTAGACATGTCTGATTGAATAAATTACAGACATTATGTCCGCTAATTTTTATTAAATCCTTTCGTACTCACGAATAACCTTCCGTGCATTGATGTCAAAGGATGGGAATAATGTGCCATAGCTGTTTTTCTCATCCTTTGACATAAATACAAAGAAGGTTATTCGTGAGTATGAACGGATTTTATTAAAAATCAGACATAATGTCTGTCAATTATTCAATCGGACATTCCTAAAAGGAGAAATTGCTACCAAATACACAAATTTAATATATATATATATATATATATATATATATATATATATATATATATATATATATATATATATAAACTGCAAATTTGTTCTATTGTTAGATTAAGCTTTGAACTATTGCATCTTAGAAATGATTAAAGATATTGTAATTCTCCGAGGTTTTTATAACACTATTAGACTCTACTTTAAATAATAAGAATGTATTTTAAGTTGAAATGATAGTCCCTATAATGTTGTCCGTACTCGACTTAGTTATATTTTTAAAAGCCCTCTTTATCTTTCGTCAATGTATGTGAAGCTTCTTTGGTAACTCCAGTATGGATATTCCCTCGCTCAATCACATTTTTATTTTCTGTTTTTCACCATTTTTTTCAGATCTTTTCCCATATCCATGTTTTCAATTACGAAAATAAATGTATGTTCTTATTAGATTTCAGAGGCTTAAAATATTAGTTTAATTTACATAGCTTCAGTTCATTTTTAGTAAATTTTAAATATATCAAAATACAACCATTAAAAATGGTTACAATTTTAGTTACAATTTTGATCAGTTCCGCGGTTGAGCCAGGATCCGTCGCTCGGGACGCAGAGATGAAAAAAAAAAAGTTAAATATTCTTCTCTTGCTGATTTGTTTTTACTCCTGTGACAGTGGAGACTTCAGGGGTTATCGACCCTCGTTCGATGGCGTTCCTTCGTAGGATTGCGTCTCGATTAAGGGACGAGCCTCGTGAAACGGAGTGGCTCTTGCAGCGTGTCTCACTGGCCATGGTTCAAGGTAATGCTTTCTCCATCATTGCAGCTGTCAGAAGATAGAAAAAAATTGTTTATAGTTACGTTGTTCTGGAATTGTCATCAGTGGTCAACTGAACTTGTTTTATTTCAATTAATTTATTCATTGTTAAAAAAAAACAAATAGTTACCAAGGTTAAAAATGGAATGGACTTTTTTAGTTATTAAAGTTTTTGTTAATTGTATAATAACTGCTGATTTATGCACAACCCGTCATTATCGACGTCTAAGGGTTAAACAGTATCTCGCCATTATGAACATTGGAAGTTTTATTAAAATAAACATGTCTTGTAGCAAGGATCGAACACACATTTCCTATTTTTCTGGAGGGAAAAAATATCTTTTCGTCAAATTTCATCTTCTAGGTATACGAAATTATATGTTATCAATACATTTTTTAATGTCACTGACCCTGCCAAACGATAAAGTACACCAAAGTAAAAGCTGTCAAACTAAAACAGTCTAATTTGTATTTTTTTCTTCTTTTATTTTCTAGGGAGGCAAGACCCTGGTGACCCGAGAGATCTTCGCCTGTCTCTGGACAGAATATTTTGTATCTAACGATCGTAATGCTAAGGGCAACCATCTGTTTGGTACTCTAAAACTTTAAGACAAACCTATCCCTTATTTTTAATATATTCATAAGAAATGTGAAAAAAAAACTTTCCCTAAAAAACAACAAAAAAAAAACCAACACAGCAAAGTTCCCAACATTTTTTCTACCATTTTTTTTTTCAAATTTACTTTTTAATCGATCTATCTGTTTTATCTATTTTAAATCACACAACGTTTCCAATATTAAAATAAGTAAAAAAAAAAACAAAAAAAAAACAATTATGTTCAATGCTTAGTTAGATATATAGCATGTCAAGGAGTTTGATTTACATTGAAAACCTATTAACTTATTTAGTATAGCCCTGTTTTATTTCATATATATATATATATATATATATATATATATATATATATATATATATATATATATATATATGGGACTTAAGTTTTGTGGATATATTTGCCAATCCGATTGGGTGATAAGGACTACGTAGACTTAATGTTTTCAATTTACATATGAAATTTTACAATCATAACGTATAAAATAAACATATTTAACACGATTAATTCTTACTACCGATAACCATTCTCATAATAATTGATTACATTTAATCTAGTTTTTCGTTTCTTTTTTCGTTTTCTTTTTTATATTCTTGTTGATGTTGTTTCTTTCGGCTTTTATGCAGTGGTCTTTTTCAGGAGTCAGTGAATAGAGCTTTGTTTTTCTTTAAATATTTTCACTTAATATCAATGGGACAGTTACAATGTTGTTATCTATTTTTAAGTCAGTTCAAATTTATCTAACTCAAGTCAATTTAAATTTATCTAACTCAAGTCAGTTCAAATTCATCTATCTCAAGTCAGTTCAAATTTATCTATATCAAATCAGTTCAAATTTATCTATCTACCTATCTGTCAAGATATACGCATACTTTTTAAGACTACTCGGACTAGGGATTTTAAAATCAAAATTCGCATGTATATATATTAACCTTAAATAAATTTCAAAATATCTCTCACAAAATACGTCTCATAGGACATTACTCTAAACTGAAGCCAAGTTCCTCTTTGATGTAGGTATGTCAATATATTTACTGCTTGAAATTTGAAACGTTTGTTAGTTAGAAGGGAGTATGTGAGATATTAATGCAGTCTATCATTCAATTGTATTTTATCTAGAAAAGTAACTGATACAGATTGATAAAAAAAATGGTTTTATAAAATAGTGTATTGTGTATGGCTATAAAAGAATTCAATTAATTCTAACTTAATTTCTGTTTATTGTTCATTGGTTTGCTTTGCATCAAGATTAATGGCATATCTCTTTTTGGAAGATAAATATATGTAAAACATTCTACATTTATAAAAATAAACAAACAGACAACCTAATCGTACAATGGAGACACATAGAAGTAGTTGTATATATAGAATTGGAATTAATATAAAATTAAAAAACATCGTTAATGAATTTATTAATCAATGGACTAAAGTATTGAATTAGGAAAATTAATTAAATTTAATTTTTATTTTAAAAATTAATATTAATGAAGACATTATGAAATGATAATAAATTAAATAATTATATAGAAAAGGATTAATGATCAGAAAATAATATGAAAAAAATGTAAACACAAATAGAAAATTAATTAAACACTTAAGTATAATTAAATAATGAAAAAAAAAATATTACAATAAAGAAGTGCGATGCTGTTAATAAAAAGGTATTATTATTTACTCTCAGACTATTTTTCTAGTTGTTATCGCAACGTTTCGGCCGTTGTGCCCTCCGACCTTCATCAGGTGTGTATCGATCCGTATAACCTACAGGGAAGTCTGAACTGAACCCTTTATTTAATCTACGGGGGTAGACTTCTCTAGTTCCACTGCCCATGTATAGGATTATCTTGTCTAGTTCATATTTTTAGTAAGGCTCAGTTATTGCGCGTCATTTTTCCACTGCCGGGCCCAGAGATTGAACTTTTGTGGGACTGTAATTGTGATTTCAATTCAGTGGAAATTTCTACAGCACATAATAAGGAAAAAGGGCGCAGAAAAAATTGATACTCACAGATCAGATCGAAGGCAAGACAGACAGAGGAAAACAACGTACAACCTTACTGGCTAGCTTGAATGAAAAGAGATGGCGAAAAATCGAAAATTACTGAGGGCTACAAGAAATAGTGGAAAGCCATGATCGTCAATTTCCTGAAGAATGGTAGTAACAAGTAATATTATTTAGTAAGTGTAATTATTTAAGTAAGGGGCAGGAATTAAACTAAAATTATTAATGCTGTTACGCATGTTTTGTAGATGATGGCGGTGATGAGGACACTGTTAGTACTGATTATAACGATAATGGGAAAACAGTTGCAGCTTTGCTGAAGGTGTACTAGTCGGATAGTGAAGATTTCTTTCGACTTTAAAGTCAGTTAGAATTCTTTAGACTCAATGGCGGGGTTGTATTTTTTAATTAGTAAATATGGTCTTTCGTAATTGAATCAAAAAAATCAGTTGATTAATTAATATGAACTTACCGGAATTTTCACACAAACTAAAAACTAAGAAAATTGACAAACAAAAAATACGACAAAAAACATTTAAAAAAAAAAAAGAAAAGAAAAGAAACACAACAGAAAAAAGAAATAACTTAATGCTATAATTTTAAATGAATGGGGAGTCGGCATTTTTATTATTATTATTATTACTATTATAATTATTATTGCTGTTGTCGTTGTTGTTATTATTATTATTATTATTATTATTATTATTATTATTATTATTATTATTATTGGATATAAGAAATAAGATTTGATTAAATATGTCTTTGGAAAATGTAATATTGAGTTCCGGAATCGTTTTTCTGTTAAACATTATTTTTAATTAGTTGTTATATATATATATATATATATATATATATATATATATATATATATATATATATATATATATATTAGCTTGGTGCAAAAATAATGACGTAATAATGTCGTTTTTTGACGTAATTTTTAACGTTGAAAAACGACATTATTACTTCATTATTTTTGCACCAACCTAATATATATATATATATATATATATATATATATATATATATATATATATATATATATATATATATATATATATATATATATAAAGTGTATCTGTAAAAAGACAAGACGAATAAAGACAAAAGAAACAATTTTCTTTTTCTTTGCCAACACATTTCGTCCTGATTTGTCAAGATATCATAGATCTCCTTTCCTAAAAGAAATACTTCTTTCACAAGCCAACATATATGAGTGTATTTTTTTTTTAAATTAACGAAAATAATTTCAATGAAAAACCTTTCACTGACTAAAATAAATAAATCCACAAATTATTTAACAAATTTAAATTAAATATTACATAATAAGTACATTAATATCAAATAAAAACTATATATATACATACATACATACATACATACATATATATATATATATATATATATATATATATATATATATATATATATATATATATATATATATGAATGAAGAAATAAGAAAATCGTCATTTAACTTGATTTTAACAGTAATAATATTTTTGAGCGTTATCAAATTTAAAAATGGTGGAAACTTAACATTATGTTTTACTTCAGTTTATAAACATTGTTTAAATGAAATCCTTATATTTAACTTGATATAGTCCATGAGAGGACGAAACGTATGTCATCGATACGTCATAGCGTCCATAAGAGGGTTACACACACATTTATTGGAATTACATAACCGAATATATATATATATATATATATATATATATATATATATATATATATATATATGTGTGTGTGTGCGCTATCCAATTGTCTAAGTTATCAGTGTAATTCTCAAGAAAAACTTATTTGTTATCAATATTCGATATGCCAAAAAGAGTCCTTAGTGATTTTAATAATATATATATATATACAATTACATATGCACGCGTTTATATTATCATTATTATTTATTATTATTATTATCATTGCGTGTACCCTATGCCAAACCCGCCAGTCCCTCCTTATTAGCAGTAATATTTTTAAAGTTACATACAGATGGAAAAACGCTTACACAAGCAGACACACATGCATACATAGGCATACACAAACATACATATATATATATATATATATATATATATATATATATATATATATATATATATATATATATATATATATATATATATATTTGGTGTAATAAAACATAATTATTCAAGAAAATCAAATTAAAAACGGCGTAATGTTACATTTCTTGCCTTCAAAATTCCTTGGTGTCTGGAGTCTATTCTAAATGCAATTATGAACGAAATATTATTATTATTATCATTATTGTTATTATTATTATGATTTTATTTTTAATATTATTATTCCTACATTAAAATCTTTAAAAAAAGAGAAAGAAACCATTTCATTTACATTTTCCATAAAGTGTACATATATATTTGCCAAAAAGCGTATGTATTTATCTCTCTAGCTATCCATATATATATATATATATATATATATATATATATATATATACTGTGGTGATAAGAGGAAATGAGCCATCGTGAACAAAAAGTCAATTTGCTTAATAATTCTTTATTCAGTTTATGATAGTCGCCAAGGTACCTTTTGGAGGAGGGTATATGGTTGTTCAAAAGTGTAAGTTAAGACTTGGGATTAAGATAAACACAGTGGAGAATGAAATGGGAACCACGAAATCATAGTGATACTGAAAAAAAAAGGGAATACAGTAGTTATTAGCTATTCCACAAAACTGGGAATTGTTTTTAGTGATAAGATTGAACTAAAATAACGCAGAATATATCTACTTACACTAGAATATCCGTCAAAAATTTCCCGGATTTGTTAACATTCATAGTTTGGCAGTAAGCAGCGTTTCTGATATTATGTCTTACCTCGCGATCAAAACGGTATTGTCCATTATGTATGATAGATTAGCAGGGCGTAGCGGATAGTGATTTTCCAAGCGTACCTTGGATGTGTCACAAGGCTGAAAGTAAAGAGCACCCGGTGAGGAGTGAACTCACTACTCCGTCGTAATCGTTCTCGCAAGACAAGCTGGCTAAACATTACACTACCCCGAGGTGCCATGCACGTAACGTATATACGAACTAACTAAACAACGAAACAGGAATTAGAAAAAAAAAAAAAAAATTTTTTAGCTACACTGTTCTCCACTAGATTTCTTTTGATATTCTGTTGGTGTTAGTAAGTCCATTATCCGGTCAGGGACTTCGTTTCGATTTTGAAAAAAACCCTAACTTGACCAGTCTTTTTGTCATTCGCCGCGTCGGGACACTTTTGCGGTGTTAAGCCTTGATACCCGAACATTTGCTACACCGTTCTACGCCAGGATTCTTTTGGCATTCTATTGGTGTCACTATGTCCACTAACCAGCGGGGACTTCGTTTCGGCTTTGACCCCTACCCAACCGTAACTTGACCAACGGTCTGGTCTTCTTCTCTGCTGTTGGTGACAGTGATCCTTTTTCTTTTTTCTCATTAACGATTTTAGTGAGAGATTTTGCAGGATTGGATTCTCAACCAGGAAATTAGCGGGGTTGGTTCTTAGTAAAAGTTAAGCAAATTGCTTTTTTTTTTTTTTGTTAATGTTTTTTTTTTTTTTTTTTTTTTTACAGAGGTGGCTCATATTTTGCTTACCACTACCTACCTACATTCCTATATATATATATATATATATATATATATATATATATATATATATATATATATATATATATATATATACAGTTACATACGTACTAACGAATATATAAGTATACGTTAATTTTTTCCCTTGTCTGATGTTCAACATTCTTTATAATCATGATGTACCAGTTTGCGCTATGCACTGACTTATTTTATCACCCCACTGCATTAAGTATATAAATGTATATCCATATCTGAATATATACGTATATCAGCATATATATATATATATACATGTATGATTTTATCTATCCTGAAACATGCGCAATGTGCGTGCGCTGACAGACATGCAACGTCGCCTATTTACACAGGTGCATATGCAGAGGTACATAACTCGATCTGCATATATTTATATATGGATGTTTTAGGTAAGTATGCCTTCAACTGTGTGTGCAAAAACAGAGGCAATAATTCGTATGTTCACACTAACACATACATAAACACACACATATACCCACACCTATACATATACATACATATATGTGTGAAAGGATTACATACGTGCATGGTTGCACACAATCATATGTGTTTTGCGTGTATATACTTACGTACATATATATATATTTATTGATTTATACGTGCATATATATATATATATATATATATATATATATATATATATATATATATATATAAAATAGCGATTTCTGTTCATTTGATATGCTATTAAAATCTTTTGGACGGATGTCAGAAAAAATATCGCGTGTTTGTTGTTCTTTCATTCTATTTTTATTTTTATTTATTTTATTTTTATTTTATTTATTTTTATTTTTTATTTTTTTGACGATAAAAAATACGTCAAAAACCGACATTATCTTTGCACCAACATAATATTTATCTATTTATTTTTATTTTTTATTTGCTTTAATTTCTGGTATATACTCATTTATTTCCGGGTGTCATCCAGCGACCTAAGGTCAGAAATAGCATCAAGATATTTTTCACTGAGCCTTAAAAAAAAAAAAAAAAAAGAAATATGAGAAGAAGCTAAGATCACACATATTTTACATAGATAAGGCTCTTCGTACCTAATTTTCCAACTGGAATTGTTGATGTCCTTACGTGCTAGATTTTTGAGACTTTTTTTCAAGGTCCTTGTTCTTTTATAGTTTTTATAAGAGTAAATCTTCAGAGATACATGACAGTGTGTAGGGTCGGCCATGTTAATAAGAAGCCATAATCTGTTCTTGTACTCTCTGATTACGTTATCTGGGCGATTAGCTTTGATTGTTCTCTCTGTGTTCATTTTAAAGTCCCATAACATTGTTACAGGCCATATGTCTGTAACTAACTCTGGCTGGTGTTCATACCAATGTCTTTCCGTCAAATTATTATTATTATTATTATTATTATTATTATTTTCTTTGCTTTCTGGCGTTTACACATTTCTTTCCGGGTCACGCCTAGGGACCTAAGGTTAGAAATGGCATCATGACACTTTTCACTGACAAAAAAAAAAAAATTAAAAATGACATAGATAAAGCCCTTCGTAAAGTGTGGGCTGTACTTGTCAGAACAATTTTTTGTATCTCCTTGAGGCATGGACTTCCCTGAATCCCTTCAATTAGTCTAATGCAATCTTTTCCAAAGAGTCCTAGGGCTCCAACTACAACAGGGATTGTTGATGTTCCCATATGCCACATTTTCGAGATTTCTATTTCAAGGTCCTTGTATTTTGATTATAATTATTATTATTATCATCATCATTATTATTATTATTATTGTAACAACAACAACAACAAGAGAAAAGCCTGAATAATGAAAAGATAAAGAAAAGAAAAAAAAAGTATTTGCTGACTGTAATTTCAGCAAAAATCTCAACGTGAACATCCTGAAAAAAATATTCAGAATCTATCGACCTGCCGGCACTTAAAACGCTCAAGAATGGTTACGTAAGCAAATTATTAACTTCCCGGAGAATGAAAAGTATGACTGGAGAGTTCCATAACATTTATACTAAGCTGTTTGATTAATTCCGCTTAGGAACTCATCAACTAACGGAACATTCCAAGATGAAGAAGATCACTATTATATTAAGAATATTTCAGTTGCAAGCCTTCAGTCGGGTGGCGTTTCATTCGTTTTGAGGCGTCCATTTCCAGTAAAGCCTCTTTTCATTACAAGACAAGCAACGTTTTTTTCTACTTTTGTTATGAGCCAAGTCGAAATTCCCAACCTCCCCAGTCTGTTTTGGCTCTCCCTTTTCATCTCGACTGGGTCACTTTTGAAATTTTTTTAAGGTGACAGTAAATGGGCCTCACCCATTGTAGTCTAGATTAAAGCAAAACAGTATTTAAGAAAATGTGATGATTTTAAAATATGCAGCAATCCTAAAATACGCTCGATCTCTTTA
Organism: Acanthosepion lycidas; assembly: GCA_963932145.1. Lineage (NCBI taxonomy): Eukaryota > Metazoa > Mollusca > Cephalopoda > Sepiida > Sepiidae > Acanthosepion > Acanthosepion lycidas. The sequence goes on from OZ010580.1 coordinate 119,662,629, forward strand.
ATTTCCAGTATCGAAACCGCCATCTACAAATTATCGGTCACAGGATGTTTTGCAAAAAAATGATTTAAAATCGGCCTACAATCAGATACAGAATGACGATAAATTCAAGGAAATCAATGCTGTTAACCATATTTGCCGTAGTCTCTGAATATAGAATCCAGTGAAGTCCGTAATGTGTTCAATATCAGAGGTTGGCAGTGAAGATATTTTGGGAGAAAAAACAAAATGGCTGCCTTTATACACGTCGGATTAAATGTTTTGAGCATTCTGATTGGTTAACTCTTCTATTGGTGAACTATAAAATGAGTCAGCTCATCTTGGTTGGCTCACTAGTATATACATATATCTAAAAAACTGTAACAATTGGAACAATAAATATCCCCATAGGAGTATGAAGATGGATGAAATATCTTTTGGAGTGAAAACGGCAAGCGACATTTTTTTCAAAGCGCAATAAAGAAAAGGTATTAACTGGTGAAGTCAGTAATATGATTATTTATCAAGCTAACAATTGCATTAGTGCTGCCACTAATGAGGAAGTTAAAAAATGCTGGAATCAGAATAAACAGAGACAAATGTGAATTTGATTGTGATACAATATCATATTTAGGATACCAAATTTCAAAAGATGGCATTGCAACAGATCCAAAGTTAATTAACAAAATTTCAGAGATATCTATACCTAATATAAAAAAGCATTAGAATTCATTTTAGGATTGGTTAATTTTTATAGTATATACCTAAAAAAACACTGCGAGATAATAGAAGCGTTTGCTAAACTGCGGAGAAAAGAATAAAGAAAGTTCCATTAACGACGGGTGTGAGTGAGCGAGTTGTGTCAGCAATTTGGTCCCAAGAAGGTCATCCAAGAATGTAACTTTCAAGAAAACTGACGGCAGCAGTAATAAATAATAAAACAAATATGGAAAAAAAGGCATTGCCTCGAGCACAGACAGAACTCAAAACTTCTTAGTAGGTAAGGATTCCTATTAAAGTTAGAACATAAAACCTCAAGGACGAGAGGAGGTAAGATGTTGTAAAAGTTCGATAACAGTCGACGGCATTAAACCTCTTCAGTTCACGGACGTATAATGGAATAGTAAATAAGATTTTATTTTTATTTTTTTAAGCCTTTCACCCCAAGCAATGCAGGAGTACCAATAACACGCAAGAGGTTACAGGGAGTGAGAGTAAGCGTAAAGAGTAGAGGGTGTTTCAGGAAAAGCTATAGGGAAGGACAAAGATCAGGATCAAGGCATTAGAAGATATCGATTGACATTGCATTTGAATATTTCAAGATTACAGTTATCAGAGAAGCAAGTGGAAGTAAGGGAGTTCCACTGACTGGAAGTGTGAGGGAAGGAGCTGTCGGTGTAGAAGAGGCGGTTACATTTAACTGCTTCGACAGGGACAGAGTGGGAGCGAGATGCCAACCTAGTAGCACGCTTAAATTCATGCAGTCGGGCCACCATTGAAAATACCTCGTCAGGGTAGTTGCCATGAAAATATTTGTCGAAAAGACAGAGGGAAGCCATATCACTTCTGTAAGAAAGTGACTGTAGAAGAGATGCCAGATCAGGACCTATCACTCTGCATATCCATCGGTGGATTTTGTCTAGGACTTCGAACAGCAGGGCTGGCGACACCAGACCAACAGTAATCAAGGCAAAGATGAATGGCAGATTTGTAGATTTGAAGGATGGACTCAGGCGAGAAAAACCTATTTGCGCATGTTAAGGAGAAGAGATATATAGTGTATAGTAAAGGAAGATACAAGAAGTTGACTACTGATCATAAGTTGTAGAACAACAAAATACACCATGCCAAAGCAAGGCAATAATGGCCCTAAGACGCAATCTACTCTTTAGAGGTAAAAAATAAATAGTAAATAGACTTTTTTCAGTTTAACAGGGGGTTACCAGAAATATATAGTCGAAGTAGGTTTTAGAAGAAACTAGAAATCAAAAAATAAATAGGAAACAAGGGATACACTTCTACACCTGTTCAAAAACTGTTGAAGAATATGAGCCGAACACAGTCGACCCTGTATTTGTCTATATTTCTGAGATGAGGTGTTAAGAAAATATCTCCGATATAACCATTCTTCAAAAATTAAATCTGGAATTATTATAGGATTCCATTGAAGAGCATTAAGAATCTGTAGTCCCCAATATTTATTTAAAGAAGAAACATACATAGAAAACACATTCAAAAACCTACAATACCCATATCATTTCATCCACAACGCAAGAAGAAAGGCATACAAAATATACAATCGCAACAAGACTAATAACATAATCCGCAATAGTAAATCACATGAAAACAGATATATAATACTACCGACCAATTCTGTCACGTCCACTATCCAGAATAACCTATCCCATCTAAATAATCTTGAAATAGTCACAAACACTTCCAAAACCATTATGGATATACTAAGATCTTCAAACACTAATAGCAATAATATTTCTGAAGCAGGCATTTATAAAATAAATTGCCAAAACTGTTCGTTCCAATATATTGGAGAAACAAGTAGAAGTTTAAAAAATCGCATTTATGAGGAGAAAAGAGACCGCACAAAAAAACAAATTAGCTAATGCACTAGTCATACATAGAAATAAATTCAACCATAATTTTGATTTTAAAAATGGTACACTCATAAAAAAAGAAAATAACTCACTCAGAAGGAAAATTCTAGAGCGTGCTGCCATAGAAAATTACACAAATATTAATCTACGCCCAGGTTTTTTCCCAATTTCACCTTTCTTAACAAAATTAAAATATCATAGGGAATGTATTTCGCGATGTCTATAAGTCACTAGTGTGAAACTGCCTTCACTTGTTAGCGGACAGAAGCTGCGTTCAATCGAGTACATGGAGCATACACGGTGTCCTATATTATGTTTTCCACGTGAAATACAATAAAAATATAAAAGAGATAGATATTAATAATGGTATATAATAATTTTCAGGTGTACCCTGAGAAATGGTAACTTTCAAAGTTGCCACAAGTGGGAAAAAGTTTAGAATCGCTGCTTTTGACGTTTGAGTAAATATTGTACATGAAGCAACCCGTTTAAACATTCATTAGCGCATTACTTACTATAATGAAACCATTGCTTGATGAACCTGAGGAAAGAAGGTTTGTATAATATAATGCACACAAGTGAGATCGAAGGCAACAGAAGCAGCAAAAACAGGTTACTTGAAAAAGTTTCTTCAGATAGACTGAAAATATAATAAACAAAAAAAAAATAGTATGACTGATATGTTTTTTACGGCTTAGCAAACTTTTGCAGGTTATTTAAAACTAGAAAACTGTTTTAGATTTTAAGATTTTTTACTGATAAAATTTTTTACTAATTAACCCATAGCTAGAGGGAGACGAGGTGGATGCATGCATTTTCTGAAGGTATTAAGCAACGTTAAACCTAGATTGGTGACCGCTTTGGAACATCAGGTGCTGTAAGCTTGAATGTGCGGGTGATGTAAGGGTATGAAAATTCGGAGAGCCGGGTTCCAATTTCATTTGTTTTCGTTGCCTTCACTTACAAATATTCTTGGTAAAATGTATGTATGCACCTCATCCCAACTATGGGTTAAATAGTAAGACTTGCCACAGAAAACCTCCAAACAATTCTTATCATCCAAAAACACGTGTCGGCGTTAAATATCTTTTAAATGGTTGATAAACCGTAAACACAAATCGATCGATCAATGAAAAAAAAAAGTTTCTTTATTAATTTGGATGTTTACCATGCATTAATCTTTAAATTACGCATCATTATTTCAAAATGTCCAACCTTCATTAGCTTTTTAATTTGAGGGCTATTAGAAACATCTGCATACGATTTAGCATCCCTAATGTTTTTTTTTTAATCATTTCATTGCAAGGAAGGCGATAAAAGCACTAAGACACGGAGAGTTAATGAATGCGAAATAATATAAGAAAAACAAAAATATTAGGGAAAAAGAAAACTAAAATAACAAAAATTAAGACAGAAAATAACGATCGCCATTGCCTTTAAATTTTTGAAGATCAAAACCGGAAAGTTAAAACTACGAGAAAATATTACAGAATGCGAAGACCAGGAACAGAATGGTCGGCTATTCACCGGAGTGTCTCTGACAGTAATGAATTGCCTTTTGCTGTGTTTTGAATATGCGTCCAAAATGACACGTTTCAACAGAAGGTCTCAAGAATAGATATGCCTTCCACACCCAAGTTTCTGATCGGCTAATACCACCCGCGTAAGAAGGCTGAGCCGACATGCGACACGCATTCCTGTGGCGTCAGTCATCCTACTGCTTTTTAGAATTCGAGACGCCATTCTTAATAAAACAAACACCAAAAATAAATAATCCTTTCCGTTAATACTTTTTTATGTATTAGGTTTGTGCAAAAATAATGACGTAATAATGTCGTTTTTTGACGTATTTTTAACGTCAAAAAACGACATTATTACGTCATTATTTTTGCACAAACCTAATAGTAACCTGGGGATCCCTAGACGATATAGAACACAAGAAAATGGTACTACGCTTAAAATGTTAAAGTGTGGACATTTTCTGTGTCGTGAAAATAAATGTCTTCATTAATTGCCTTTTTTTTTCGTTTTTTTCTTTTTTCTATGGTACAAAGGCGTAAGTGCCACTCAGGGTAGAGGGTTGGCTAATGGTGATGTTTTACGGGCGTATAGGGAACAAGCCAGTGTTCGATATGATGAGCATATGCAGGATAGATAACGATTGACTCTCGAATAGATGAGGGATGTAGTGATCAAAGAAGCGTTCCTTCGGGAGTCCGTCTAACATTACAGTAGTTCTGAGGAAGAAGCTGAGTAAAACTTAACTTTGCAATATAAAGAGAATGAGGATAAATCTTATGGCGAGTTCTGGCTGTGAAGACCGGGATCGTGAGAACTATGAGAATAGCAGATACAGGCTAGTTTCGTATGAAAAGGGTTTTTCCTAAACTGTTGCCAACCACGGAGAAGAATTCCAGGCTTCCCAGCTATTTAACCCATAGAGGGGGGAAATAGATTGATTCATACCTATTCCAAGAGTATCTGTGCAAAATTGAACTCGACCAGAATTTTAAATATTATTCTATATTATGCAATTACTGTTTTCCACTTATATAGTGATTTTGAGTTGCGACTTTCAGTGTTGTCTAGATTTTTGAAACAAGGTAGGATATGACTTCAATAGTGGTATAAAATCATAACAAAAACTTACGTCATTCCTTGTCTTATATATTTTAGTGAAAAAGGTTATCAGGAATTGTCGTTGCAGTTGTCACAGTGACTTTTTGTTTAATGTGCCGTTGGTTACAGGAAGCAAAAGCATAAGAATATATGTGAATAAAAGAAATATTCTTTAAAGGACTGTGTCTCAAGATAAGTCAATAATTGCTTTGATGCTAATAAGTTTTCGGCGAACACTTGAGACTGGTTTTCATTGAAGAAATTTTTCTCAATCAAAGTATTTTTGTAGCGATTGGAAAATGCAGTAAAAATCAGTTGGGGTAAGCTCAGTTGAAAATGGCGGACGGGGCAGAACAGATCAGACGAGTTCAAAACATTTTTCCCTCTGTTATTCTTGCTGTACGCATCTGTTTCCTTTCATCAACTGTGTATGCTTCTAGCTTGTATGATACTAAATTACGTCATAATCACTCGACCATAGTCGGGATCATCGTGCCAATGCGAACAATCCTTTTAGATAAACCGTATGCGTTACGCCAGGATTACATCAGTCAATTATTTGCCATGCGTGATACACGTTTAGGTGATCATGTATCTTTCGATACATGACTGACTTGGCAGATTTTTTTTCGCGCAATAGTTTGCCATTTCTTTCTGCGTTAGACTAGTTGCCATCAAAGGCTATAGAACCCGGTCTGTCATGCTATTTTCTCATTAGAAGAAGAGGATTCAGACCCTTTTCCCAATAGGTGAGTGAATGTAATGGATTCGACTGAAATTCGAAACTCGGCTCTCCGATTCCTCAATCCGAGCCGCTATCCATTACTCCGGCATACCTTCAGGGTTAGATATAGTTTTGAATTCAGAATTACTTTCTACTAGACCAGTTGCCACCCAGGGCTATAGAACCCAGTGTATCCTACTATTTACCCATAGCTGGGGAGAAGGAGAGATACCTTTTTCCAAGGTTATTAGCTCATAAGTGAATGTAATAAACTCGACTGGAATTCGAACTCGGACTTCGATCCCACAATCCGAACCTCTATCCACCGTGATTAGTGCTACAATGCGGACTATTGTCTTATGGGTATGAAAAAGTCCGCTTGGAGAATTTAATATACACAGGAATGATCGAAACCAAGCGAACTAGCGGAAAACATATAGTTGACAAGGATAAATATCACACAGAGAAAGTAAAGGAAAAAGTTTAGTTAGGAGCCCCAAAAGATAGAAAGTTGTGGAGAGCCATGGTTAAGCAAAGGGGGGAACAGTACACTCTTGCAATTAACCAAGGCTGACTCATATTGCTTCAATGTCTGTTGCATATGTTCTAACTGCTTCGTGCGCCTCAAGGCGGTGTAATGGTTAGCAAGCTTGTCTCGCTAGATCAATTACGACTGACTAGTGAGTTCGATCCTCATCCTTGCATATGTTCCAACTGCTTCGAGAACAAGTTCGCAGTGATGCTTGGCCTCTTAGTACCTGCTCATGTTGCACCATTTGTCGATTAGTCCAATAGATACAGTATATGATCTTGCGTTGATGAAGAGATGGTCTTGATACGGGGAGACACAAGGTACCGTGGTGACAGAAAGTATCATACGCGACCCATTTTTCGTCACTAGTGAGCACTAGATCAAATATGGGTACGTTACAGCGCCGAGAAAGCAACGAGAAACGAACTATCACTTGTTGCTTGTTAACTTCAGACAATGTGTGCGCTGTCCACTTGCACAACTTGTAGAACTTCCCTTTGCAGGGCAAGTGAAACCTGAGTGTTTCATCAGAAACTTGGAAGGGTTCGACAGGCTCACCACAGGTTTGTCCTCCTCTACACTCGCCTCCAGTGTCTCATCATCCAGGAACTGGTGACCGGTCACTGCGGGTTTCAGCACAAAGTCAAAGGTCAATTTGCGGTTTTACGCACTACCAGTAATCCAAGGCTCAAAATGGCGAATTTGGATTTCATTTTTACATACTCATTTTATTGGATTCTTATGTAGTTTTAAGCGTTGAAAATTAATTTCAGCTATGATTAATGCGTTAAATCAAAGCGAATTTGAATTTGATTTTTTATACAAACCCAACTTAAAGTAATAAAGGAGACAACACCGAACAGGCTGTTTCGACACACCTATGTTTCCTCGTCACTGCTAGATCTATGACTGATGTGTTTGCGCAACGCACCTGCATTGGTCAAGAGAACTGCTTCCAAACCCATACGCACCAATTTCCTGGCACATGACATATTCAGTTGCGTATCAGTGATCCCTGCTTTCCATACGACTTAAAAAAAAAAAAGGTAAGGACTTTTTGGGTTATGGTATGTATGGCGGTTTCCTTCCTAAAGTTTTCCTAGAAATGGCGTGGAAACGTTAACATCTTTATTTAAAGCAGCAGCGGAATTATTCAAGAATAATAACAAATGTATTCTTTCATAAATATCTTTTGGAATTTCTGATTGTGTTTCAACTAAATTCTTCTGAATTTGAGCTGAGGGCAATCAATGGCTCAATGTGGAACGTCGTTTACACAATTTAAACTAGCTGAGTTATCTGCTACTTCCCTCTGCCCCTCTTGCCTTCAATATGACCTGTGAGTGTTGAAGTTTCTAAGCCCTCTTTCTTCATTATGTGACCTAGAAATTTCCAATCTGGCTTTCTGAGTGTCTTTTTTGTTTTATATTCTTTCTAAAACTGTGGCACCTCGAGGCGGCGTGACGGTTAGCAAGCTTGTCTCGGTGGGACATTTACGACTGAATAGTGAGTTCGATCCTCACTGGTTGGCCCATACTTTCGGCCTTGTGCCACATCTAAGCTATGATTGGAAAATCACTATATATATATATATATATATATATATATATAGATAGATAGATAGATAGATAGATAAACCTAGTGAGCCAGACAAACCTACCCAGGTTTCACTTAAACGGATCGTCAGGGAAAGAATGGAGCCATTCTTTCCCTGACGATCCGTTTAGGTGAAACCTGGGTAGGTTTGTCTGGCTCACTAGGTTTATCTAGGTCTGCTCTTCAGTTGTATTGAGCTCTTTTGTTAGTTAGTTGTTTACTCGTATCGGGGTTTTTTCTTTGGGCTTCAGACCTGCATCTGTGCGATTTTTTTCGGCAGTAGTTCATGTTTGTAGCTCTTTCTTTTTTTAAAACCGTTTTTTCCCTCGGGATTGATTTGATTATTTGCAAATCAAGAATTGGAGGGTTTTTCGAGACGAGTCTAGTTATATATATATATATATATATATATATATATATATATATATATATATATATATATATATATATATATATATATATATATATATATATATATTTACTTTCGGCCTTGTGACACATCTAAGCTACGCTTGGAAAATCGCTATGGGCAACTATATATATATGCCGTTGGATACCTCGAGGTGGTGTAAATGTTAGCAAGCTTGTCTCGCTAGAACAATTACGACTCGGTAGTGAGTTCGATCCTTACTGGGCACCCCATACTTTCGGCCTTGTGCCACATCTAAGCTATGCTTGGAAAATCGCTATGGGCAACTCGAGGCGGTGTAATGGTTAGCAAGTTTGTCTCGCTAGAACAATTACGACTGAGTAATGAGTTTGATCTTCACTATGTGCCCCATACTTTCGGCCTTGTGCCACATCTAAGCTATGCTTGGAAAAGCACTATATTCTTTCTAAAACTTCATCAGTGAGACATAAATAATAAAAAAAAAACTGGAAAGGAAATTAAGAGTGAATAAAGGGAAAAAAATTAAGGTGTCCTCATATCCACCGTTGAATAGAAGTGAATCGTGGGCTCTTACCAAAAGAACAGAAAAGGAAATTCTAGCCTGTGTAATGAAATGAAGGTAGTAAAAGTCAATTGCTTCTATAGAAAACCCCCAAAATGTGAGATCAATAAATGTCAACTCTGCCTATCATGTCACTGTGCCTAATATCACGAAGAGGAACCCTCAAAGCTGGTCCAGTGCTATCTTTGGCCCGGAATAATAAATCCTGGTAGACATATATTGACAGTCTAAAGCAGGACATTGACTCGGAATCTATCCAAAAAGAAGCGTGGAAAATCAATTTGTACTGACCCGGAGGGTAGACTAGCCTAAAATAAAATATACCCGTTAGATACCCATTTAAATTTCACGGTTTTGCTAATTAAATCGTCTGATGAATCATAATTCTTAATTGAAGCTACTTGCGAGTACTACGACGATGAAATGCCTGACGGGTAACGCATCCTTGAATAATTTAACTAAACATCTTTTGGAAAAAATATTGTAATTTCAATCGTAATTTATCTAAATATTGGCGTATCAATCATAAGTAAAGATGCAAGTTGTTATTAAAAATTGGTAGGAGGGTACAAATGAAAATTAACAAAAATACAAGGTTATCCATCCCTTCTGTTTGCCTCGGGATCCTTGATAAGCTCCAGAGGCGGATATGCAATATAATTGGCCATGTTTTGGCATCTCGTCTACAGTCGCTCTCTCATAGACGCGCCGTCGCCTCTCTCTGTCTTTTTTACAAATACTTTCATGCTAATTGCTCCGAGGAGCTGCATTCGCTGGTTCATAGATTTCATGAGTTCAAGCGTCCTACGAGGCTGTCATCCTGCTCTCATCCTTTCACTGTCGAAACTCCTAAATGTAGCCGTCTCTTCTACTCCAATAGCTTCATGTCTCGTACCTCTCGCCTGTGGAACTTCCTTCCCTATCCCATTTTCCCTGAGAGCCTTAATCTCCAACTATTCAAATGTAATGTCAATAGACATCTCCAGTTGCCTTGATCTATCCACTATCCTTCTCCTCATCCTTTCCTCTGTCACTCCTATCTGATCTTGCTCCAAATCTTCTGTAACACCTTGCTCCTAGTGGCTTCCCGCCTTGCTTGGGGTGAAACGCTGAAAAAAAAATCACTGGAGCAAACATTAAAACCATGAGATCGTGATTGCTGTCACTACATACTTTTGTTTCATTCTTTTCTTATTTCTTTCATTGAAACCAAACAGCGTCCCTGATATGTCTTTTCCGTCTTTCATCACCAATTATAACAGAATAGCCCATTATTTGTTAGGTCCTGGCATGACGTAACTTACTCACTAAATAACAAACCAGAATGATAACGTAATCATGATACTGCTGCTACTTAAAAAAAAATCATATCACTCCCATACAAGGTAGTATAGCCTCTAAGGCACAAGAAAAATTATTAAGGAACTAGAACAATAGAAGTGTAATCAAGAAGACAGTCGATGACGATTCACATTGCATTTATATATTTGATGATCAAGGTTGGCTGCAAATCATGGAGCCTGAGTAGAGTTCCACAAGCGAGAAGTGCGTGGTCAGAAACTGTTAGCATACTATGACTAATAATAATTGCTGCGGATTAAATAAAGACGTCAACGGCAACACAAAGTGAACTAGGCAAGATACCTTAAATAAAGAACTCAAAGTGTCTCAGGGGAGTCCATTGGAGTCAGTTGAGGATAATTGCTAATGACGTCACGTAGAAGAGCCTAAGCGAAAGTGTCTCAGGGGAGCCCATTGGAGTCAGTTGAGGAGAATTGCTAATGACGTCACGTAGAGGAGCCTAAGCGAAATATTACCACTAGGAGCGAGTTATAACAGTGGCAACGAGGGATCGAAACTCATACGGAGTAGAAAAAATATTTTTTGCTTCGGCGCTCATGATAACAGTGAAGACAAAAAATTAGAAACACATTGGTTTATTTTTTTTCTTTTGTGTTTGTAAAAAAAGAAAACAGTTAAAGAAGATAAGAAAAACAGATATCCTTGCAATATAGAACAATTATTAGTCCAGTTTCTAAAAATACAACAACAGTAACAATAGTAGGTGTCTGAACTCCAGAAACAACAAAAAAAATTACTTGAAATAATACGGAAAGAAACAGAAAATTCTCAAGGTTCTTTTACTAGCGATGCGGTAGCAAATGCCATAGCTGATTTCACATTCAATTCAGAAAACGGAATTACTTTTCTGCTTACTTTAGAAGATACGAGCAAATTTTCAGAGAAGAATGCAGCGACCGAAAAGACGAGACAAGAACAAGGCTTTTGTTGAGAATGTTAGCACTAGCAGAAGAAAAATATACGGTAATTTACGGAGAAAAAAAACAGGAGAATTTTGCTTTGAATAAACGGTATTCTGACTAAAAATTTTAGCGAGAAAAGTTCGTTATTCAATACCCGTTTGAAGTGCATGAATCTGTCAAAAAAAAAAGAAGACGAAAATTTTGTCACACATGCTGGAATCCTTAAGGAGTATGGACGAAGAAAATTAAACAAACTGACACCGGAGATGTATAAATTGTTAATTTCCTTTCAAGGGTTAACGGTGAAAAAAGACGCAGAAATACGTGCTAGAATGCTAACGAAACTTGAACAGAATAAAAATAAAAAACTAAAACAAGAAAATTTGGACGAATGTCTGAGAATCCTAAATCTGAGACGTGATACAGAAGAAATTGAAGAAAAAGAATACGCATACGTACAAATTAAATAAAAATGTGGAAAAAAAGTTAATGCACGTTTCAGATATGGAAGGTTACATCTAGGAGACGGCTGTCCCTTTAAGAATTCAAAGTGCTACAAGTGTGGAAAAAAAAGACATAAAAAGTCACACTGTAAAACTAAAGCAAGGAAAAGTTCTCACAGAAATAATTTCGTACACCGACAGAAAAAAAATAATTACAGAAAACCAAAAAAATCTGTATGTGAAAATTAATTAAGTGCATGTAAAAATGCAACTAGACGCTAGTAGAGATATCACAATAATCAACAAAGACGCATGAAAAGAAAATGGAAAACTTACATTAAAAATAACTTAAAAAATTGCACGTGGCGTGTCGGGTAAGAAATCATTTTTCATTAGTGAAATGATTTACAACGTTTCATTACATAAAATTGTGTAAAATATTAGGCTCATATTTTAAAAATACTCCCAACTTATTCGTTACTGACTGGATGGAATGACTTGAGCTGTGGGAGTTACCTATAAATATTTATTGCAAAAATGTAAGTGGACAAGCTACCAATTTACAGAACAGTTTAAACATTCAAATGTGGAATTGAAAAAAATGTTTTCCGGGTATTCTGACGGATGAGTTGGGTCTAAGAATTAGGCAGACTTGAAAAAACTATGAATAATTGAAAAGATTTATCATTCAAAATGGGAAGCACCAGCATTATATGGAAATCGTGATTGCGCTGATTTTTGTTAACCAACAAATGTTTAAAATCCCATGACTACCTACTATCAAGTCTAGAGAAAATTATTAGAAATTTAAACGGTGAAAATGTGTTTTCTAAGCGGGATTTTCTGAAGCGCATTTGCAAAAAAGAAAAATGTACGGGGTTAATAACTATGGGACTGTATAAGTTCAATCGTTTTCCTTTTGGGATAAGAGTAGCTCCAGCTATATTTCTACACGCTATGGCTATTATGCTTGCAGATTGTGATTTAGCAGCTGGATGATATATTAATTAAATGTGCATCTAAGGAACGACGTATCGTGCATGCGAGAAGAGTTTTTGAAAAAGAAAATATGGGAAAGAAAAAATGGGAATTGTTTTTTGCCTAAAATCAAGTACTTAGGACAAATCATTGACAAAAAATATGGTCTTCAACTTGATCCGTCGAGGCAAGTGCGATTAAGAATATGCCTCCTCCAACAAACGTTTCTAGGTTAGAAGCATTTGTAGGACTAGCAAATTATTATCAAATCTATATAACTAATATGCAGAACTGTAGAGCTCCACGGAACAGTTTGCTTTAAAAAAAGCATAAAGTGGAAATGGACTGATAAGTGTCAGAAAGCGTTTGAAAAAATAACGACACTAGCACACTAAGATCCAAAAGCGGAAATCATAATGGCTTCAGATGGTCATGGCTGTGATATAAGAGCGGTAATTTTATATAAATATGATAACGGTAAAAGGAAAGACGTCGCACATATTTAGTGAAAAAAACTACCTCCAGAAAAAAAGAGGCGTTACCAATAATATTTGCAGTGAAAATAATCACAAATTTATGCACTGAAGGCGTTTTTGTTTACAGACGAACCACCGTCCTCTATGGTCCATAAAAAGGAATGCGTACGCATACAGCGAATAAATTACAACTCCAGGGTACCATCTTATTAAATTACGATTTCAAGATGGAATACTAACCGTGCAAAAACTTTTACATACTGTTGGTTTATCAAAATTGATACCAAAAAATACTGAACCATTTGTCATTGAAAAAATTAAAAAGTGAACTAGAAATTAAAAATATATGCAATGTAGTAAGCGAACTACCCGGGAAGAAATAAAACTAAAAGCAGAACAAGACATGTTTATTTCAAAAATTTAAACAAACGAGAAAAAGAATGTAAGACGATTTTTAGAACGCAATACAGACTTGAACCCTTACTCATTGTTATGGAGTAAAAGAGAATAATACCTACCATATTCCAAAAGCGGGTATTAAATGAATTTCATAGTGGACATCCAGGAATCTAAAGGATAAAATCTCTTATGAGAAGCGATGTATACTGGGCCAAAATGGATCAAAACAACAAAAAATTAGCCTGCAGAGTTTGTGCTCTGGTAGCAAAATCACCTACTACGAAATTACAACCTTAGTCAAAGACAGATACTCCGTGGGCAAAACAGCATATAGATTTTGCAGGTCCATTTAAAATATTACATTATCTTGTAGTAGTGCGTAGATTTACTAAGTGACCTGAAAGTTGTAAGTGCAAAAAACAAATTCTACGGATACAGTGATTTTTTTTACACGAACTTTTTTGCAAGATATGGTATTCCGGATGCCATAGTTTCGGATAATAGTATACAATTCACTGCTTACGAATTTAAAGACGTTTATAAAATGTTCTTGATTGAATATATTACAACCTCGCCGTATCACTCAAAATCAAACAGACAAGCTAAACGGTTTGTGGTTACTTTTGATAGAGATTTTATAAAAAGAAAGTAATGAAAAAGAGCGCAAAGAAGCAAGACAAAAATCTTCGAGAGTATTCCAGGTAACGCCGAATCCCAATACACCGGCAGGCATGTCACCGGCAGAATTGATGTTCGCAAGAAAAATTAATTTGGTGTTTGACTTGTTAAAAAAAAAGAATAAAAATAGATAACAAAAAGCACACACACTTTTAGAAAATTAACGAAATAGTGTTTTTCCGAGTATATAGAAATCGAAAAAAAATGTGGGAAGATGGCGTAATTTTAAGGGCACGTTTACTGAAGATAGTTCCATAAGAAAGGAAGAACCTATACAAGTACTGTATGATATTTATATGTACAGCCAGCCCAAGAATTCGTTGAATGTACAAGTATGGTTGCCAGGAATAGAAACTAATCGGAGGCGTTGACATGCAGGTGTTTTTTTTTTTTGATTTGTGAGTTAAAATCGGCCCCAGTAAAAATTCAGTTCATTACCATTCACATGTTTGTCAATTATCTGGGAATATCGTCTGGGAGTCAACTCTCTTCAGGAGAGGCAGCAGTTTTGGGTCTCTTCTTGGCCGACTGTCGAGAGACTTGTCATGGGCATATAAACTCCATATATTTGTACCTCAGAATCACTAAGATGGCATGTTGTTCTCTTCCTCATTAATATTAGTGGAAATATTTATCTTAGTCTATTTTTAACCCTACGCCATTTTGTTGGTTTGCTGCTATAATAATAATAATAATAATAATAATAATAATAATTATTATTATTATTATTATTATCATTATTATTATTATTATTATTATTCCAGTTGGAGCCGTCGGTTTGATTGGAAAAGGTCCAAGGAAGAAATCACTGGTAACCCAAGCCTTAAAGAAATACAAAAAATAATGTACTCACAGTTACTACTCATACAATACGAAGGGCTTTATCTATGTAAAATGTATGTTTTGGAAGTTTTCATGATGCCATTTCTGACCTTAGACCTCAAGGCGGGACCCGGAAAGAAATGTGTAAACGCCAGAAATTAAAAGAAATAATAATAATAATAATAATAATAATAATAATAATAATAATAATAATAATAATAATAATAATAATAATCGAGAGGACATACAACTTCCTTGAGAAAAAAACAATTTACTCCCAGCAGAAGGGATGTAAAAAAGCAAGTTACAGATGGAAGGACCAACTAATTATCGATAAAACGATATTGGAAGAGGTGAAAACAAAGTAAAAAAAACAAAAAAAAAAACTTAACATAGCATGGATCGATAACAGGGAGACGTTCGACAGTGTACCACACTTACGGATAGAAAATAGCTTAAAAATATGCAAAATATACCCACACAACTTCATAACGGAAGAACGCAATAAACGTAAACCATACAAACGAGTCATTAACATCGAGAACAATCAACATCAAAAGTGGGATTTTCCAAGAAGATTCATTATTGCCACTACTCTTCAGCCTTGCATTAGCGCCATTCAACTGCTTAATGAACAACAGTAGCCAAGGATACGAGACACAGAATAGCAAACTTAATCACCCATTCTATATTGATGATCTTTAAATGTTTGCCAAGGATGACAACCAGCAGAAAAACGTACTCACCATTGTCAAAACCTTCTGCGAAGACATTAGGGTGGATTTTGGAATCGACAAATGTATTAGGTTGGTGCAAAAATAATGACGGAATAATGTCGTTTTTGACGTTAAAAAAATACGTCAAAAAACGACATTATTATGTCATTATTTTTGCACCAACCTAATATTAAAGGCAACTTCAAAGTCGGTAAATTAGCGAAAACTACAAATTTAGACTTTGATATCAACAAGATTAAGGAACTAGACCAAGGTGGTATATACAAATACTTAGGAATTAATGAAGTAGACAGAATACAGCATTCAATTATGAAGAAAAAGGTCCGAAAAAAAATATTATAGGAGAGTGTGTTTGATACTAAAAAAGCGAATTTAATGGGGCCAATAAAAGTAAGACTATCAACTCCTTAGCTATACCCGGAGCTTCAACATTATTGAATAAAAGTTGAATGACATTAAAAGATTGGACGCCAAGACCAGAAAAATACTTGGACGAGTGAGGATAGGCTGTAAATACTAAGTGCTTTCAGAGGCTAAGGTCTCATTCAACTTGAACTAGCTCTAAAAACTACAATGATCGGATTGGAAGCATACCTCACAAAAAACTAATGTCCCACTCCTACAAATAGTAAGGCATCAAATCCACTCCATTAACAAAGAAGCTTCACTCTTCAAGAAACAGCTTAATGTACCTGAAACCTTACCAACAAAAAACGAAGCGAATACTATCGAGTAAAACAGAAAACAAATTAAATTACAAAAGAAAACCCCAGGGAGGACAAGCCGTTGCATGGCAAATACCTAAAAAGAACGAAAGAAGCAGATGTGGACCAACAAAAAACACACTAGTGGCTGGGGAGCAGCGGGTTCTAAGCTGAGACAGAAGGCCTAAGTTTTGCAGCTCAAAACTACAGCCTCGTAAACAGATCCTATCACTGTTAAATAATCAAGGATGGAACGAACATGAAATGTAGGATATACAGAAAATATGATGAAACTGTCAACCATATTCTCTCAAGATGTCCGAAACTAGCAAAATATATATATATATATATATATATACCCACAGACATAAGAATGTAGCGACATATGTGCACTGGGAGATATGTAAGAAGCACAAAATCGAAACCACTGAGAGATGGTATGAGCATCTACCAGACACAAAATAACAAATATAACTATCCTCTAGGATATGTCAATTGAAACTGACAAAGGAAATAACAGCCAACAGGCGTGATATTATCATAAAACACAAGAAATACAGAATGTGTATGCTTATTGACATAGCAGTACCATGTGAGAGAAACACCACGAAAATGATCGAGAAGTTGCCCAAATACAAGGAGCTGGTGATCGAGATGAACATGATGTGAGGAATGAAGACTCAGACTGTACCAATAGTAATCGGAGCACTGGGCCTCGTGAGAAAAGGAATGGACAATTTTACTAACAGTGTCCCAGGTAACATCAACATACTAGTTGCCCAGAAGATCACCCTACTAGGAACATTCCATATACTAAGAAAAGTGCTATCAATTGAAAGACAATTCTCTTATTGGGCGTAAAGACCATAGATTGGAACCGGCTCTACAGGATACAAAGAAGGACACTACTACTACTACTACTACTACTACTACTACTACTACTACTAATAATAATAATAATTTATCTACACTTCCAGGAACCTGTATATATGCGGAACTTTTCAAGATATAAACGTACAAGAGTGATATTGCTCAAAAAATGAAGACAGAACGAACGAACAAATACACAATTTTAAAGTAATGTTTTATCACCGTG
The DNA here is from genome assembly GCA_963932145.1 of Acanthosepion lycidas. Taxonomy (NCBI): domain Eukaryota; kingdom Metazoa; phylum Mollusca; class Cephalopoda; order Sepiida; family Sepiidae; genus Acanthosepion; species Acanthosepion lycidas. The sequence goes on from OZ010580.1 coordinate 119,680,238, forward strand.
AGATTTCTTATACGCATATATATTACCGTTTGCTTTTATTATGCTATGTTCCTTCTGGTCGTAAGCGATCATGGCTCTCTACAGCTTCCTTTATGATATTGTCACGAAATACAATGGGGACAAGAACAGATATAAACACAAGAAAAAGAAATAAATAAACAATGAAAGAACCATGTTAAAGAAAAGCTTTTACGACAGTGAGATTTCGCGTTCGGTCTGGGCAAATATGATGTCACCGACAGATGTTTTTATTGAACCATGTTCTTTCCGACACTAAGCGATCATGGCTCTCCACGGGCCTCTTTCTTAATATTTTTGAAATGCCACAAAGTACGAAGTGAACGTGAAGTTAAATAAATTCACAAGAAAGAAAGAATGACTCCAAGAACAATGTTAAAGATGAGCATTCATAACAGTCAGATTTCACCTTCGGTATACGCATATTTGATATCACTGTCTGCTTTTATAATGTCATGTTCCTTGAGATCTTAGGCGATCATGGTTCTCTACAGCTACCTTTCTTAATAAATGGGAATTGACACAAAATGCAAAGGGAATATGAAGAGAGATAACACGAAAGAAAGAAAAAAAGAAAGAAAGAAAGAACAAAGTTGAAGAAGGTCTTTTATACAGTGTGATTTCACATTTGATATGCTCGTATAGGATGACACTGACTACTTTTATAATGTCATGTTCCTTCAGGTTTTAGGTGATCATGACCCTCCACAGCTTCCCTTTTAATATCTAGGAAATAAAAATACAAAGGAAACAAGAAAAGAGTTAAAGCATAATAAAGGCAGAATTAAATAAAAAACCAGCACAGAAAAGAAAGAAAGAAAAAAGAATGAATGAAAAAGAAAGAAAGAAAAAAGAATGAATGAAAGAAAGAAAGAATGAAAGAAAGAAAGAAAAAAAAGAAAAAAGAATGAATGAAAGAAAGAAAGAAAGAAAGAAAGAAAAAAGAATGAAAAAATGAATGAAAGAAAGAAAGAAAGAAAGAAAGAAAAAGAAAGAAAGAAAGGAAAAGAAAGAAAGAAAGAAAGAAAAAAGAAAGAATGAAAAAAAGAAAGAAAGAACGAAAGAAAGAAAGAAAAAAGAATGAATGAAAGAAAGAAAGAAAGTAAAAAAGAAAGAAAGAAAGAAAAAAAGAAAAAAGAATGAATGAAAGAAAGAAAGAAAGAAAGAAAAAAGAATGAATGAATGAATGAAAGAAAGAAAGAAAGAAAGAAAGAAAGAACGAAAAAAGAAAGAAAGAAAGAAAGATTGTTAAAACAAAAACCTCTATTACAGTGAGATTTCACTTCGGTATGCGTAAGTATGTTTTTATAATGCCATATTCGTCCAGTTCATAGGCGATCATGGCTCTTCAAAGCTTCATTTCATAATATCTCTGAAATGCCATAACATCTAGAGTAGTTTCTCGTTGGCTCTCCGATTCTTTTCCTTCTCATATACTGTCCGCCATCGGAAATACTGAAGAGCTAATATGACCCTGCTCTTTAGCTGATAATTAGCGAAAGGGAATAATTGGAATCATGCCTTTAATTCGAAGTGAACCCAAAAGATGAGGCCAGTGTTTGAAATTGGTTTGCCAGGGCCAATTCCTTCATCGGTAACCAAATCCTGACCAGCAGAGGACGGAAAAACCTATGTTTCGAAAACCAATGCATAATTGTTTGCCGACACTGTCGGGAATGTGTACGTGATTGGAACGTTTTAAAATACGGTTTATCAAACGGTAACAAAAGGAGGGAAAAAAGAAAAGACATTAAAAAGAAAAATCCTACATAAGAAAGAAGAAAATATATAAAAATTACGTGGAAATTTACGTCTCCTCTAAGCGATAAAAAACAAACAAGTAAACATTTTGATATAATTAGAGGATACGGGATATTTTATGGTTGAGAAATTTAAGAATGTTTATCCTGGTAGACCACCTTCCAATTATATCTCGATCGTTGTAATAACAAAATAAATAAATAAATAAATAAATAAAATAAAATAAAAAATTCTTTCTCTATAATTGTCTTCCGTTTTTACAGAAACACGATAAAAATCAGTGGAGACGCTTCTTATCAAAGATGTTATTTTACAGAAATCGAAATTATTCAACGTTTTCTGTTGATTCAAATTGTACTTTCGAATATCATGATTTAAAAGCTTTTATTCAAATTAAATACTTTGGCGTTCTAAAATTCGACATTCGAAAGTATTACTTCAATTAAAAAAAAAACAACTTTTTATGGCCCACATAAAAATCGGCCTTGTGCCACACCGTGCCTCGAAGCGGAATCAGGTAAATATCGTTTGCTTTCCAGCTTCAGACGAATAAATATCATCTTGTTTTGTTCTTGTTTAAAATAAACCCTTACAATTTGTAAGTTGCCGTTCTAGCTGTTTTAACAAAGACCCCGGATACATCACAAAAGACCGATTCAAAATTTGCATTCTAAATAATATGTATATATTCGTCAAGAAACTTTTTCTTTATTAATACGTATACATTTACATGGACTATTTTTAGAGAGATGTTTTACAAATGCATTATCAATAGAAAATGTTGATGTATTTTTAAACTTGAATGCAAATTTGATTTATTTCATACCTCATTATTAATTAGATTGAAGCATACTTCAATAAACAGATAGTACAATAGAATGCACAGTTCTGTGCCTTGCGTGGTACACGATCAAAAGATCATGTATCTTTCGATTATTTCCCGCAGTAGGTTGCCATTTCTTTCTGCGGTAGACCAGTTGCCATCCAAGGCTATAGAACCCGGTCTGTCCTGCTATTTACCCATAGTTACTCAATTATCCATCACGCGTGATAGACACTTAGGTGACAATCTATCTTTCGATACATCACTGATGAAGCAAATTTTTCCCGCAGTAGGTTGCCATTTCTTTCTGCGGTAGACCAGTACCATCCAAGGCTATAGAACCCGGTCTGTTTTCTTATTTGCCCATATCTGGTATTAGCACGTAAGTGAGTGCAATGAATTCTCTGATTCCTCAATCCAAGCCGCTATCCATTACTCCACCGTGACTTCTAGGGTACTCTAATTCAAATCAACAAAAAGATCAGGGTATTTAAATAGATTTTCTTCAGATGAAGATTACAATAAATGAGAAACTTGTAAAAAAAATTATACTTATAGGTAGTTATTATAAAACCCGGTCTGTCCTGCTATTTATCAATAGATGGGCGCGGAGAAGGAGAGTATTCATACCTTTCGATTTGACTGGAATTCGTTAGCGGAGGCATAGTGGAGTAATGGATAACGGCTCAGACTGAAGAATCGGGGAACCGAGTTCGAATTACAGTCGAATCCATTACCAAATGAAATAGGTTGGCAGAACGGCGATATAGTAAAGTCGAAGACGTGGAGAGCCGTGAACACCCACGACATGCTGGGCTAAAAATCATATTTCAGAAACGTTAATAAAGGATTGTGTATTAACATATGTCTTCAAATGTTTGAGGAATCGGAGAGCCGAGTTCGAATTCCAGTCGAGTTCATTACAATCACTTACGCGCTAATACCCTTGGGAAAAGGTATGGAGATATCTCTTACTCCTTGCTATGGGTAAATTACAGGCCAGATTGGACTCTTGATTGGCAACCAATCTAGAAGGGAAACTCTGAATTCAAACCAACCTGGAGAGGATTGTGCTCCATCCGGCTGTCTTGCTAAGGAAACACCCCTGCTGCTAAGGCTTCCGTAGTTGTGGTTCCCATACGACCGTAACGGGGTACAGGACTTGAGGCCGTGATAAAGTAAAATATTTCTGTAAAGATGTTTTCATATATTTTATGATTATTTCTTTTGAATCAATGGGTCATATTTTCTATGATGTTGAATTGTTCTGTCAAACGGCACACAATTCTCCCCATAAATGTCAAAACCGACCATTTTTTCTTATTCCTAACGTGCCGTGTCCCTTCAGGTAGTGGGTGATCATGGCTCTCCGCAACGTTCTGACAGACTGGAAATATTTTTGGCGGGATACATAATTCTGTCTCCTGCCTCTTTTTTATTTGATAGGATCATATTGCGCCATTGACAGAATCGGTAAAGATTGATTCGCCGATTCGTTTTCTACGGCTTATCAACCCTTTGCAGCTTATTTAAAGCTAGAAAATATTTTTAAGAAATTTTTTTTAAAGAATTATTTTTAAGAGATATTTTTAGATTTATAATTTTCTTTTTAGATAATAATAGTTCAGTGTTACAGATTTTAATAATTAATGCATACCTGGAGGGAAAAGAGATCAATTCATGCCTTTCCCATTTTTTTTTTTTTTTTTTTTGCGTGAGTAAATATAGGAAACCCAACTAGGATTTGAACACGGCTCTCCTATTAACAGTTCCGAGCCATAATCCATTACACCACCCACACATCCAAGCTTACAGCGCCTAGTATTCCCATCGGTCAGTCATCCAAGCTCGACGTTGCTTAGTTTCAATGATCGTACGGGAACCGGTGTTTCAGTGTCCATCTCTGAAGATGCTGGAAAAATGGTTGGTTCCCTTTATCGCTTTTGTACTTGAATTCTACTTTGATTCTCTAAATTTGCTACAAAAGTCATATCAGGTCGAAAATTAAGTACCGCTGCCATATAAAGGTTGGAGCTGCCTAGTTGTTCACATTTCGGTTTTAATGCAGTTCGAAAGCATATACGCGTTGCTGTGTGTTATTTTCCACGCTGCAAGTCTTTTAAACAAGACGAAACGCCATAAATCTCCCTCTACCCTATCGTCATTTCCACTGAAAGTGCTCAGACGCGCTAAGAGTCATGAGTCACCAACTCTAACCCATACAGTATTTCCTTCGGGAGAAGTATTATCCAACCGAAAAAAAAATCCTTTCTACGGGCCGTTACTTTGCAAAACCGATTCCTAAGAGGATTTTTTCCCGACCACTAATATCTTAATCTATTCATGTTAACTGTTATCTTTCTCGCATATCCTCGAAAACTACACCTCTTACCGTTTATTCTTTCTCGCGAGTGGCTCTTGGGAATGTTATGGGTGATATGTACTTAAGAAAATCTGCAAACTAATGAGAGAATAGCGATATAATCAGAAAGAAAGCAAATGGAATGGTTTCATGCCTAAACAGATATTACATAAATACAATCCCTCCTCTGACCTCACTCTAACCTCTAAATGGATGGGGAAATAGTTTCCAGTAGTTCCAAAACCGAACATTAACATTTCATAATCACCTGACATGATAGAAAGTTTTACTCACAAGTAAACAAATTGATTTGAACATTTACCCGATATCAATTTCAACAAAAAACCTTAGCGATAAATGGCTAAAGTTGCTGTTGAAATAGTCGGTTCCTTGTGACGAACCAGAAAGATATCGGTCTCCTCTGGTCCTGATCAATCTTTTCAAGAGTCATATCAGACCAAACATTGAGTATTATTGCCATATCTGGAGCTGTCCAATCCTTTCTATACCGCCATGACAGATTTCTATGCCATCATGGATCCTTGCAACGTTCCAGAAAGCACCTTTCTCCTCCGGTAACGCTCATTTTTTCAAGGATTATATTAAACCAAAAACTGAGTATTATTGCCATATATAAGCTGTCTTTTGCGTTATGGATCCTTGTAACGCTCTAGAAAGTACCTTTCTCCTCCGAAAAACTGAGCATTGCTACCCTATCTAGGTTGGAGCAGCCGAATGTTTTTTTTCCAGCATTGACGGAGTCCAAAAGCCCTTTCGTGGCTTTGTGCGTGATGATTTATTTTCAACACTATAAGCCCTTTCCAACAACCGTTACAATCTTATATATATATATATATATATATATATATATATATATATATATATATATATATATATATGTCTGTGTGTGTGTTTGTGTGTGTGATAAAGAAGGATTAATACAATGTTAATATGATTAATAGCAATTCCTTGAATTTTAAGATCCTTATATGGAAGTACTTTCGACAATTTCAAATAGTCATTTTTAGGGGGCAATTTTCTTATATATAAGCAAATACGAGGACGAAATATGTGTAGACGGAAAGATGTGTTTTTTTTTTTTATTATGCTATTTATTGAGAGCAGAATGTATGTTTTTTTTTGTCGCGACGCTAGAGTTTTTGTTCGAATCGATCAAGTGAGAATTTTGTTTGAATTTTGAAAAGTTATAAAACCACGAAATGTTCTTGATATATGTATTGATCTGTTAAAGTGCAACGGACTTAAGTCTTATAGTGCAATTATTAGAGTAAAAACGTCTTAGTTGTTTAAGTTTCTGACTATTACTGTGCTGCGTATCTGATGCTTTGTATATATTGTTTCTATATGGTATAAAATATAAGCAGCACACTCTAATATATATATATATATATATATATATATATATATATATATATATATATATATATATATATATATATATATATATATCACGACATTTTTGACGAATGATTCATATTCCCTTAGTAAGTTATTTGCATGAATGAAGATCTTTTCGAACAGTTTCTTCCGGTTACCGCTACATTGTTAAAGATATAAAACCATCAATTCTCTAACCTCAGAAATGGATTAACAGGAGCTACCACCCTGAGTCAGGGTGGACGTGAGAACAAGAGCAGTTAAGAGGTTGTTCCATGCTTCTTAAAACGTTCACTTTCTCGGTCAGAGTCATGTCTGCCTGACGTATTTTATTCGTCATAGCACGTGAATAGGAAGATAGAATCGCTTTTGCCTTGGTTGGCAAACTATCTAGATTTGATAAAAACACTTTTCTTCCCCTTCATCAGGGATGCACAATGATTGAACGCACCCTGATTGAAATTCTTCAAAAGAAAAAGAATATATTCTCTGTAACATGATAACATGAAATAAAACTTTTCTTATTTACATTATTCGTACTGTTCTCCTCATCTTTATTGTCATATTCACGACGTTTCGGCTGTTGAACGCTAAGCCCTTCTTCAGGTGACTGGGATTTCGGACCAAGCCGTTTATTTTGTCCACCGGGGTAGATTGTGGTAGTTCCACGTGCCATGCCACTTACGAATATCACAGTTATCTTTACTCTCTAATTTTTTGTTCACCACTGCAGTAGCCAGGTATTGAGCTCACAACTCTTTCGGTCGCTTTTATCAGCTGGGCCATGAAACAACGTGAATATGACAACAAAGATGAGGACAACAGTTCGAACCATGTAAATAGTTTAAATAATTACAATACCTCATCTCAGAACTTGTTGTGGATTCCGGGATGAATTAAGAAACCAATAAATACCAAACGCCAAGAATGAATATAGAAAATAATGTATTAACGTAATAATACAAACTGTTAATGCAGGTTAGTAGTTCCAGGAATACGGGTTAGTAGCAAAATATATATACAGTCTTTGGTATTGAAGTATCGCTGTATGACTTCTTACTGAGTCTACGTGCTCGCTCACTGTTGCTCGCTATGTTCGTTCTGTCTGTCTGTTACCTTACTCTTACTCTTCTGGTTACCTACAACCATTCACTCTCTTCCAGTCTTGCTGTATTTATCGATCCACCCACGAGGACTGAATGTGGCACAAGGCCAGTTTAATGTGGGTATCTTCGAGCCCGTAAGCTCGGCCAAAAATATAGCTTGGAACCCGCCTAGACGGGTTCAGGTCCTGTCTACCTCCCCGGACGAAAGCTTGCCCTTCAGCAAAGCTTCGTCCGGGTTCCTCTCTGCTAACGCAGAGAGTTCAGCAGACGTCGCTTACAATCAAAGACTGTATCACGACTCATCTAGACTCGGGGGTCTTGCTGTATTTATCGATCCACCCACGAGAACTGAATGTGGCACAAGGTCGGTTTAATGTGGGTATCTCCGAGGCCGTAAGCTCGGCCAAAAATATAGCCTTGGAACCCACCTAGACAGGTTCAGGCCCTGTCTACCTCCACGGACGAAACCTTGCCCTTCAGCAAAGCTTCGTCCGGGTTCCTCTCTGCTAACGCAGAGAGTTCGACAGACGTCGCTTACAGTCAAAGATTGTACACGACTCGGCTAAACTCGGAAGTCTTGCTCTCGGCTCTTCACGTAGCAGTAGAATATGTATATACTGGGTGAATCCATTTGTGTAAAAAAGGGAGGACCCCTCAACAAAAATATAAACATAAACTTTTCTTCTTGGGAAATGGTCTACGTATACGATATTGAACTCTATGATAACGGAGAAATAAAGATCAAGCCGCTTCGGCCCAGATATGACAGCAGTACTCAATTTTGGAACTTATCTGGTAAATGTAGAGCATAGCAATAGGGGTCAGGTACTTACTAGAACTGTACAGGGTACCCACCATGCGGAAAGAATAAAAGGTTAGATATATATTGTTTTTAGGTTATCTGAGAAAGATTCACGAGACTTGAACAATTTATGCTTATAGTGGTCGGGAATGCATTGTCTTGGTAGTCGGTTCCACTGAAGCAGCGGTTTGTGGGAAGAATTTGTTCGAGTGACACTTAATTCAAACTAATTAAATCCGAAGGGAAGTTGTACGTGACGAAGGAGATTTTAGCTGAGAGCGTTAGAGTTATTTGGTTGGTGGAAAAATAATGTCGTTTTCTCACTTAGTAACATATGTGAGAAAACGACATTATTTTTGCACCAACCTAATAGAATCTAGCTCGTCTGAACATCTTCAATGGAAATAACGGTATTACATATATTAATGTATTAATATTCGTCCTCCGACAGGATTCGAACCTGTATCCTATACGCAAAGGGAAACATCTTGCAATGTGGAAAACAACGCACTCAGCTTCGCATACGTTTTTGCGTTCTACGAAGTCTGTAAAGTGTACACTAGACAGCGCCAGCCCAGATATGGCTGCAGCAGTCGATTTTCCGGCCTGGTTTGAATCTTGTAAAGTTAGAGAATATTAGCAAAGGTGCACGTACATAATGGAGGGCTTCAGCAGAAAAGTTCTTGGATAAAAATCATTTATTTATATCTCTTACTAGTATCGCTATTTAGTCAGGAAAGCTTCGACCCTATTTCTTTCACAATTTCTTGCACAATTTCTGATGGAATTCCCGCCTTATCTGAAAATTATTATTCATAATTTGGAAAATTCAATCAATAAAATTAATCGACAGCATGGCCTCTTATCGGGAGACATTTCTTCATTGCTTCTGTTCCCAGGCTCAGCCTGAATTAGGGTTGTAGCACCTGTTAGGGTATCGGCAAATAATGAACCCCAGACCCCCCCCAAAAAAAATCAAAGCACTAGGAAAGTATGAAAATAAACTTTCATGGTAAAAATACCAGCAATACGCTTTTATTTATATATATATATATATATATATATATATATATATATATATATATATATATATATATATATATATATAAGCGTATTGCTGGTATATATGTATATATATATATATATACTTTATATATATATATATATATACTTCATTTCTGTAGTTTAGTGCTAGCAGCAAGCAGAAATATTTCTCCTCCCGATGATGGCCATTTCGGCCGAAACTAGTCGAGGAATCTAAATGGAATAATAATAAAAAAAACGAAAGAATATTAATCTACAACCCAGTGTGTCTGAGGATTTTAATTTTTTAATATATATATATATATATATATATATATATATATATATATATATATATATATAATATTACCACTCTCAACCCCCTCTATTAAATTGCAAAAATTACACTACCCACCAATTTCTAATCCCATTTTTTTCTCAATTCGTTTTTGGAAGATTTACCTGATGATCCTGAATCCTTAAAAAAGGATTTAGGTGAAATAAATTATCGTAATGGTACATTAAAGTGGTTTGTTTTTCATTACATATTACTTCTGTCCTAACATTGAGTTCTCAGGATTTCATCCTCTTTGGATTTACCAATTAGGTTTACCAAGTTCCTTATAACTTAACTATATATATATATATATATATATATATATATATATATATATATATATATATATATATATATATATATATATATATATATATATATATATATATATATATATATATATATATATATATATATATATAAACAAATTAGCAACAATACATTTTTGTATTAAAATGACAAACATTAATTTTTTTTTTACAAAATAATTGATGAAATGATATAAACTGTCAAAACACAGAATTACACATGGCACAGTGGATAAAGACGTTGGTTAGATCCAGTGACTAGACCAAAAAGAGTTGTGAGTTCAATACACGCCCCCAGCGGTGGTGAACCAGACTTGGAGATTTGATTTTATTAAAGGGTAATAACAGAAATATCCTGAAGTGGCTTGGAACTAGAACACTCCTGTGGCCGAAATAAAGGGTCCTGTTCGAAATTCCAATCAGCTGAAGAAGGCCGGAGTGTACAATGACCGAGACTTTATGAATATGAAATTGATGATACGGATAACAGTCTAAATAATGTAATTTTTTTTACTCATCGTTTGCCACATTATTTGTTAAAACAAAACGCAGCTCAGCAATTATGATTTAATCATGAAATAATATCATTGTCTTGAATTAATTATGACGTTTGAATTTTCGTATTTAGATTTCGGCATTAAATGACCCATAGAGGTGTTGATACGTCAGTAAACAAAAACAGGCAATACACTGTTTCTTGAGTTTCTGAAGTCTCACTTTTAGTTTACATATAAGAAGGCGATGGACGCTTCCGCAGTCGGCACTTGGGTAGGTTTTGGAGTGAATCTTTCTGCTAATGGTTATATAATCAATTTGGTTTTAAGTTTCTCATCCTCGACTTCTCCATGTCGTCTCGGATGATCTTGGAACCATGCGTTGGCTATTACCAGTCGATCTATTTCCCTCCGCGTTTGTTGCGGGTTCCTGGTCCGAATATTCCTACTCTATCCCCTGCCCTTCTCCTGACAACTTTGGCGTATTCATTTCAGGTTCATTTATATGTGGGGAGCACTTTATACATTTTTCAAATATAAATATACTTGAAAAAAGTTAATATACTCTCTATAATATATATATATATATATATATATATATATATATATATATATATATAATAAATTAATATGATTTAAAATATATTTTTTCGCTACAGAGTTCTAACCATGTTTCAAAAATGTAAGCTAATTTAAGCTTTAATTTAATTGCAAAATAAAATTCGAAGCTTTTAGCTTCCATTTTTGAAACATGGTTAGAACTGTGTAGCCAAAAAAACATATTTTAAATCAATTAATTTATAATATTAACACTCTGTAAATTTACATTGAGCACTATCTTGTAAAAATAAAAATATCTATAACAACACCGGATTATATATCTTACTGTTCTTTCTTATATATATATATATATATATATATATATATATATATATATATATATATATATATATATATATATATATATATATATATATATATATATATATATTAAGACATTTTTATGTTTAACATTCTTTTTATAGATACAAATATTTAAGTAAATGCTCTGTTTATAATAAACAATATTAAATAACATTTACCGGCCTGAATGTCCGAGAAATTTTCATAGAAAATATTCGTCCTCCGACAGGATTAGAACCTGTATCCTATACGGAACCGACATATATGCAATTTTCAGGCCTGACTATTGTATCTATCATGAAACAGACTGTCGCCTCTAAGTGTTGACTTCTATGTTCACTTTTATATTTACACACGCTCTATCTCTGATATTGAGTACTTTATCCCACAAATATAGCACAGCATAAGACTATATATATATATATATATATATATATATATATATATATATATATATATATATATATATATATATATATATACAAGTATATGATTGGTGTATACGGAATAAATTCCAATAACCAACAATTGGTATTCTTAAAAGAGTGCTCAATACAGAGTAGAGCAAATATAATTATTATAATATAATTATAAATAAATATGTTATAAAATCACTGCAAATAACATATTTATGTTATAATTTTTAAATAAATAATTATATATATATATATATATATATATATAATATATATATATATATATATATATATATATATATATATATATATATATATATATATATATATAAATATATATATATGAAGAAAGTACACGGAAAAACAAACAAAAATCCTAATATGCAATTATGCTGTTTTAATGTTAATATAATGTCAACGTCGGACGTTTCGTCCTAATAGACCATCTTCAGGATATATTCATAAAATATAATTAACATTGGACCATATTCAATTCAACATGAAAAAGACGGTGGACATAAGAGTAAGACTAATCCAAACAGATAACTGAAATTTTTTATAAGATCAGCGTTCCGTTTTAATATGATCACGTCGTCGTCACGTGGGTGATGTTGTGAAAACGTATTCGAAGATGATTTCAAAATAGTAGATAAGCTCGATTGAACGATTTTCTCATTCTGTTCTTATAGAAATATACATATCTAATAGACCATCCTGAAGATGGTCGACTAGACCGAAACGTCCGACGTTGACATTATATTAACATTAAAACAGCATAATTTCATATTAGGATTTTTCTTTGTTTTTCCGTATATTTTTCTTCATACTGTCGGATCGATATATTTGTTTACACACACACACACACAGGCACACACACACACAGACACACACACACACACATATATATATATATATATATATATATATATATATATATACACTACGTGCCATATTATTATCGAGATAACTTTTTTTCTAATATTTCTAAAATCGAGTACTTTTCGACACAATAGGACCCCCAATGCGACTGAAAAACTCTTGACTGGTGGCCTCTCGTTTAAGTCGTGACATGAGACGACGTGAAATATCCCTCGGCTTGCCTTTATCTCCCCTTTTGTGTACTTGTGTAGAGTCGGCGGTGAACTTTTTCACTGTTTGATGACACCTCCCTATCATTTTAGAAATTTCTACGGTAGATTTACCTTTTGAGAGTACTGAGGTGATAGTTTTCTTTTCAGCATCACTTAAACTACTTTTACGGCCCATCTTTTCACTAAATTCTTACACTTTTCTAATAATTTGGCACGGTCAAATCACCGTGCTGATAACAAATATGGCGCCAGTTTGTTTACATTTCGCAGATCAGTACGAAAATTTCAGTGATTGTGAAGATCAGTGTTGCCAACATTGTGTGGAAATTTTGTGCGAATTGGTTCAACGGTTTTTGAAATATTAGAAAAAAGTTATTTCGATAATAATTTGGCACGCAGTATATATATGGAGAGTGAGCTGGGCAGAGAGATAGTTAGGAGTTGTACATGATACAAAATTTATTTTATAAGTTAGATTTACTGTTGTATTCGAAATATTTTTTAATTAAACAATGTTTACAGATGAATTAAATAAAACGAAATAGCGCGAATTTGTGTTCATTTTCTGCTCGTTGAGTGTTATTTGAATTTTAGGAATACTTATATTCATGCACCTACTTCTAACTCTAGTGTGAGCTCAAAAGAATTGCGTCTGCTTTTGTAGGGTAACGGAGATAATGTGATTCCAACTCACTCCATAGACTGAGGCTTTGTTTCGCCATCATAGCCAATTATTGTTTCATTTTTTAGTAATCGCGTTCTCACGATTAACTAACTCCTCGTTGTCTATGAAACACTTCTACTTGTCTTTATCGTTCGGAAGCCACATTTTCCCGTGTTTTTTTTTTTTTTGGTTTAAATCCTTTGCCACGAACGTTTACAAAACTTCATTTTTACAACGATACTCGTTCTTGTACAAGGTGCAAGAATCACTCTCGGTAGACGGTACAAATTAAGAGGCAATAAGTAAAGTGATAATACCGCCAAGATGCAAAAACCCACCGGAAGGAAGAAAGAAGGAAAAGATATTTGAAAGAACCGGTAAAAAAAAAAAAAAAAAAAATTAAAAACTGGATATTTGACGGGATGTTCAGACGACGATTTCTGTCAGGTCATACAGTTTCTTGTGTTTTGATCTGGAAGAATGTCTAGTTATGGATGCTATTCCTGATTTCAAAACGCTAGTTCCGCTAAAAAGTACTGCGAACGGACGAAACAAACTCGTATTATACTTGATGAAACATTAGAAAAAAAAAACTCTCCAATTTATTTTTTTCATTTACTGAATTTCTAACAAAATTTTCTAGAATCGCGTTGACCTCCAAGTTACTTCATTGTTCACCATTGAGGCGGGAAAACAGGAAGTAAAAAAAGAATCAAGATCACTTTAAAATTGGTAGCTCAATACTAACAAAAGTAGCGTGATACAGAGATTTAGGAAAAAACAAAAAAAAAAAAACAGAAAAAGAATGACAGTAAAGGTTACTGTTATTGAATACGAAAACCTCAGTCGGAATTACGATAAAACGTCTCCTATTAGCTTAATATTATCTCTTTCTCATTTTTTTTTATTTATATTTTTTTTGGAATCAGTTCAAACTCAAGTAAAGCCTTTAAGACAGAGTAAAAAAAATTGAGAAAAACTTACTGAGGAGAATAAAGAGAACATATTTACGGAGACAGAAGATGACGGGGGACATTGCATTTTATTTCTTTTTTGTTTCATACGATAGTGTTATGGGATCTTACCCATAATAATAATAATGGACTTTTCCATACTTAATAAATACAGCGCCTCAGGAGTAGGCAAGGAGTCCGTTGAGTCAGTCATTCACTTCTGAACCCACTGTTCGGTTGAACTCTCTGCCTTCGGGCGGGAAGGAACCCCAACGAGGCTACGTCGAAGGGCGGATTCTCTTTCGGGGAGGTAAACCCACCCTGAACCCGTCTATACGGGTTCAATGGGTATATTTTTGGGTCGAGCCCACGGGCTCGGAAATCCCACGTTAAAAATAGCCTTGTGCCACATGACGCCCCAGTGTCGGGGTGACTGAATATCGTCAGTGGAGTCAGTAGTTCAAGTCGAGTCAGTAGTTCATGTCGAGACAGTAGTTCAAGTCGAGTCAAGATTCGAGTCAGAGGCAGTCCGAAACAGAGTCGCGTTCAGACAATTACTACAAGACATTGGAATAGTGATACTGGTCGAGACTACATTGTTCTCCCTACTAAACCTAATTGTTCATACTAACACTTCTACTTCTCTCTCTCTCTCTCTATTCCTGTTTGTAATATATCTGTGTTATTCCATACCTGTGTTTGAGTTCTTCTTCATTGGTTCTACCTTGGACTATCACCTCCTATATATATATATACACACACACACACACACACACACATATATATATATATATATATATATATATATATATATATATATATATATATATATATATATAATTATTTATTCGAAAATTATAACATAAATATGTTATAAAATCACTACAAAAATAACCATTTTGTTTCAATACTTCTGGTGTCTTATCAAGTTATTTGTTCCAGTAATTTGGACCGATTTTAAATGTGAATCAAGTTTAAGCGTCTACCGATTTTTTCTTTTACTTTCAAATTTAACAACTTAAATCTTTGCCAATTTCAATAATGGAAGTATTAACAATCAAACGACGTGTTAAAGTTATCAAAGCCTGTTATGAAAATGGACGTTCAAATTTATAAATATACAGCCCAATGATTCCGCTTGCAAAAAAAATGCACACCGAACAGTGATCTTTTGTGGATTGTCAGCAGCCCAAATGCGACAATTCTGCTTATTTACGAATCCACCAAGATGAAAATGGGCCTGATCTCTAAAGAGGAATGTTTTGCGAAAAATCGTCATCGGCTTCACTTTGCTCATGCACCCAAATTTCGAATGTACGGTGCCCCAAATGGCCAGTAAGTTTCAGTTCTTGTGTCAATTGAATTTTGTAAGCGTGTAGAGATAAATCTTATGCCAAAATACGATGTAACGTTGTTGTGGAGAGGTTCAATTCCTGCGTGCGATGACGAATAGAGGTGTTTGGATTTTCGGTCACATTTTCGTGCACTGCAGCAAATGTTTTCAGCTGAACGGCGTAAACGAGCGCGCAATGGTGTTTTTACATCTGCCATTGACCCAGTTTGAATTTACGAACAATTTTTACCAATTGTACTCTCGGCTGGTCGATTATGTCGACCCAAAAATCGCGAAGTGCGTGAAATGCATTTCTGTTTGAACGTTCATTTTGTTTAATTTTTAATCTTTCCATCGTTGAAATTGACAAAAACTTAATTTGGTAAATCTGAAAGAAAAAAGAATCATTATTCACACTGAAAATCGGTGCAAAATATTGGCATGAACAGCCATAAATTTAAAGTGAGAAAAAATGTAAAAGATATTTTGGTCGGTTGGTTATTTTAACAATATATCAAACGCTACAGGTTATTTACTGCCAGAATCTAAATATTTGCTTGCCATTTTTAAGACTTCAACTGTATATATGTTGTACTCACTTTTATAGCTTCTACTAAATATGTTATGAATGCATTTTTATGACTTCGACTGCTTATATTTTGTACAGTTTTATACTTCCAGGATAAACGTAAGTTATATATATATATATATATATATATTAGGTTGGTGCAAAAATAATGACGTAGTAATGTCGTTTTTTGACGTTAAAAAACACGTCAAAAACGACATTATTACGTCATTATTTTTGCACCAACCTAATATATATATATATATATATATATATATAGATATAGATATATATAGATATATATATATAGATATATATATTGGAGATAATGTTTTGGTACAAACCTATTATTTTAAGGTAGAACATTATGTTGACGCTTTCAGCATTTTTAAACAATTTTATCGTGTTGTTCTCCTTGAAGTTTTTATGCCTTGCATGGCCTAAGGAATTACATTCAATCAAAATCTGATTCGCCATGAGTGCAACTTGGCATATTGCACACGTTGGTGGATCTCCATTCTTCAGTAATTCTAAAAGACATATCTACAGATGTATCCAGTATATATTTAGTTTAAAGTAACGAGTCATAATGTCGGATTATTATTAGGTTGGTGCAAAAATAATGTCGTTTTTTCACATAGTAACATATGTGGGAAAACGACATTATTTTTGCACCAAACTAATATTAAATGTCCATTAATTGTTTAGAAATTGCCTTTGTCATGTTTCGTGTATCGAAATAAAGTAGATATGTACCAGCTGCAAGGGATCCTAACAAGAGATGTGCATTTCTTAAATAGGTTATTTGAAATGTGAAGGTCCTCTGTGACTGAGCAGTCAAGGCTTTTTATTGGTTTGGCTCTGAAAAAGGAGTGGCGTGAGTTCAAATGTTGTATAAAATCTCATCATCTTCATCAAGGCTCTCGAATGCACATGCCAGTAGGTGTAAATTTACACAGCTCATGATTAACAGTGGTCCTGCTAAATAAAGTAGTATCCACTAAATATAATATTTAAAGTAGTGAGAATGATATATATATATATATATATTTATTTATATATATATATATATATATATATATATATATATATATATATCATAGCATATTTTTTAGTGCCACACCATCTAAATGCTTCCCAGGATTTTTCCGACCCAAGAGTCAACTAATTGCTTCCCAGGATTTTATTCGACTCGAGGGTCAACTTATTGCTTCCCAGGATTTTTTCGACCCGAGGGTCAAGTAATTGCTTCCCAGGATTTTTTTGACCCGAGGGTCAACTAATTGCTTCCCAGGATTTTTTCGACCTGAGGGTCAACTAATTGCTTCCCAGGATTTTATTCGACTCGAGGGTCAACTTATTGCTTCCCAGGATTTTTTCGACCTGAGGGTCAACTAATTGCTTCCCAGGATTTTATGTGACCCGAGTGTCAACTAATTGCTTCCCAGGATTTTATGTGACCGGAGGGTCAACTAATTTTTTCCCGGGATTTTTTCGACCCGAGGGTCAACTTATTGCTTCCCAGGATTTTTTTTTCGAACCGACAGTCAACTAGCTGCTTCGCAGGTAATTTTTCACACTGACGGTCGACTAATTGCTTCCGACGAGTTTCTTTTTTTTCGAGCTGAGGTTCAACTTATTGCTTACGAGGAATTTTTCAAACCGTTGAATTCCTCCCCAGGATTTTTTTTCGAAACGAGGGTCAACTAATTGCTTACTAGGATTTTTTCGACCCGAGAATCAACTAATTGCTTCCCAGGTTACTTTTCACACTGACGGTCAACTAATTGCTTCCCACGATTTTTTTTTTCGAACTATGGGTGAAATAATTGCTTACTAGAAATTTTTCAAACCGACGGTCAACTAATCGCTTCCCAGGATTTTTTTTTTCGAACTGAGGGTCAACTAATTGCTTTCCTTGATTCCCAGAGCCGCTCATAGCCGAGATATGGGCGAACACTGTGCACCATTAATGTACTTCATTTCTAGCCTGTCTATATTATTCTTTATTTAAACATCGGTGTTCGTCGGTGTAATTGAAACTATAAATTGTGTTTTCGGGTCCCTTATCAGTTAATTTGTCATGTAGGCTATTGACAGGGGAGAAAAGTGAGGAAGTCGTCAAATAATGAAAGAGGCCGAAATATTAATACAAACTTAAGACCTTAAGTAAATATCTCTCTCGTTCTATAAATTGTTTTTTACGGAACATGACGACGTTCGATTGATTTCATATATTAATAGTCCGAATGTTTCTGTTCAGCTGATTATAAGCCTGGCGAGCGTTTCTGTCAAACATTGAGCAGCAAATACCATGAAAACACATATCTGCAAATATATATAGTGATTAAGCAGCATGATCCGGCGTTGCCTGTGCTTGATTCAAAAATCGTACGACTCGTACAGTAATCGCTGTCACTTGACTTAAAATATTTTTGCCCATCCTTGCCTTTAAAGGAGTGTCCTCTCTTACCAATGCCGACGAAATTAACTTTGGAATTAAAGTAATTATTAAATCACATTATGAAGATTATTATCTAGAGCAAAAACCAACATTCCTGCTTAGGAATCCAAGAAGTAAGACGCTGTACAAACCTTTACATACTATAACCAGAAGAATTTCTGCCGGGTCAGGATCAATAAGATAAGAATCCCATTGAACTCTGCCAGACCAGATATAGCAGTATTAGTCAATATATCGAAGAATATTATGTTGTGTCAAATGCTTTATGGCAGGAAAAACTGTCTGACACAACAGAGTAAGACAATTTATTCAATACTAGCAGCATGGCCTGGCGTTGCCGGTGCTTGATTCAAAAATCGTACGACTCATACAGCAATCGCTATCACTTGACTTAAAATATTTTTGCCCTTCCTTGCCTTTAAAGGAGGGCCCTTTGCCGTGCTGATGTTGCTACATGCCTTACTTCTTGCTTATCTCACACTGCGAATTTTTTCGAAGCTCTATACTAAACATTAAATCTGTCACGAAAAAAGAACTAAACAAAATGAACACAAAACGATCAGCTTTAAAAAAAGACTCGTAACTAAAAAAACCGAATGAAAAAAGAATGTTAACAACAAATACTTTTTCACATCCAACCCAGTTCTGCGGAATCAGAATCAACGTTGAATTTAAGCAAGCGAATGAGCCACTTGGAGTAAAGTGCGATGCAGATTTAAATTTTTCCCCCAAAAAGTCGATTCATCACGAATGCAGCTATCGATATTTTGGTATGCTAGCATGCTACTTAACATTCGTGTCAGTGAGCTGTTGGTTCTCACGCTGGCCAATAGAATCTTCCTGCCTATTCGTGACAACCAGCTATAGGCTCTCACTCTGGCCAATACAAAATGGCCGCAAACTACATGAAAACTGCCGTAGAAGGAAAAGAATCGATTATTTCCACTATCGATGGGAGTTGAGAAATGCAAGGTCAGTCTTGGCCTTTACGCTAACTTGGAGCATGTGTATGTAAATATTGGTGCAAATCCGTCGAAAATTGCGGCCGTGCGTTCGTTACACACACACACACACACACACACACAGATATCCTCCCTTTTATAGATAGATTAAACTATAGTAAGAGAGAATGGCCCGGTTAGAATCTAATTTGTTCAAATGTGAAACATACAATACAAAAGATGCACGATTGTAATTTTATTGCGAAACTTGAATATTCAAGCTTTTCTATTGGATTGCATTCTAACGCTGCTTTCTCTATACAGTTATTAGTCAATTGTGTTTTGATAAAAAGCAATAATAGGAAGACACTAAGACACATAAGTATTAAAATATTTCATCTAAAAAGCAACAATAAGAAGTTGGCGTAAAACTAATAATCAAATAATGATAGATAAAATATTTCATCTAAAAGTAACAATAAGAAGATGGCGTAAAACTAATAATCAAATAATGATAGATAAAATATTTCATCTAAAAGTAACAATAAGAAGATGGCGTAAAACTAATAATCAAATAATGATAGATAAAATATTTCATCTAAAAAGCAACAATAAGAAGATGGCGTAAAACTAATAATCAAATAATGATAGATAAAATATTTCATCTAAAAAGCAACAATAAGAAGATGGCGTAAAACTAATAATCAAATAATGATAGATAAAATATTTCATCTAAAAGTAACAATAAGAAGATGGCGTAAAACTAATAATCAAATAATGATAGATAAAATATTTCATCTAAAAAGCAACAATAAGAAGATGGCGTAAAACTAATGATCAAATAATGATACATAAAATGTTTCATCTAAAAAGCAACAATAAGAAGATGGCGTAAAACTAATAATCAAATAATGATAGATAAAATATTTCATCTAAAAGTAACAATAAGAAGATGGCGTAAAACTAATAATCACATAATGATAGATAAAATGTTTCACCTAAAAGCAACAATAAGAAGATGGCGTAAAACTAATAATCAAATAATGATAGATAAAATATTTCATCTAAAAGCAACAATAAGAAGATGGCGTAAAACTAGTAATGAAATAATGATTGTTAAAATGTTTCACTTAAATGTAACAATATAAATGTGGATTAAGACTACTAACAAAATAACAAAAGTGAAAACATCTAGTAATGAAAAATAGTAACATGGGATACAAACCAAAGTAAAATAATATTAATGACGATAATTAAAATGTTCCATCTAAAAAGAGGATCAACATTGTTAGTTTCGCAGTTATTTAATCACCCGTATCCAGAAAAGACATAGTGCGCCTAAAAAGTATATAACATGATTTTGTTTTCTTTTTAAGTGTCGAGAGGAAATAACTATCAATTTCTCTTATCAGATAATGAAGTATACATCGAATAACAGGGACGTCACACAACTGCCTACTCATGACACCCACGGATATTATTTAATTGGAAGCCTAGATAATTTTAGTGTTAACAGCGATTAAAATACAGATTTAATTATTGCCATGGTGAAGGATGAATTCAAAATACGTTTCACAATATATTCTTTTATTAAAATGGAGGTATTTTAAAAAAATATTTGGTACAATACCACGTATTTCTTGCATTAGTCTTTCTCAATTGATATCTGTAATTGTTTTTGACTCAGAAAGAAAGAGTCAATCAGTTAGTATCACTACTATATTCTTTATTGTTTTTTGTTTTTTTCGCGGTTGTTGGAAAATTCTGGCCACACTATACTTTTTATATTTGCTTTTAGGACTTAAAGCATCCTTATTTTTTACAAATATTATTATATGTTATTAGCATTTCCTTTGATTTTTTTACATGCTCATTTCCTTCCGGGTCACAGTTAACGACCTAAGGTCAGAAATAGCCGACTCGAAGCCGCCGTTTCGCAAACTCCAGTTTGCAGCCGCCAATTAGCTTCAGCCATTTTTATTTTGCAGTCGCCATTTTACAGTCTCCGTTTCGCAGTGGAAAATTCGTATTCATTTTGAAGTCGCCGATTCGTGTTTAATGTCGCCATTTCGTAGTTGAAACTGTTATCAAAGAATAATGAGTTTCGGGAATGAACTGAAAGACACTTTACAGTCGTACAGCAGTGTAAAATATATATAAAAAAAGATTGGCATTTTTTTTTTAATTTCTTGAATATAGACATTCGAGGCATCTTTCCTGTAAGATTATGCATTTTTCTATTTTTTTTTTTTTTTATCAAAATTTGTTCAAATTGTCATGTTTAAATAATAATTATATTGGATAAAAAGAGTTGATTTAAAAAATAATACATTACAACAAATATTTTTTTAATGTCCAGGGTGGTCCGAAATTCTTGTTACCCACCTCCACACTTCCAAACTGTAGGAACTCGTGTCAGCCATCTGAAATAGAAAATAATATTATGTAGGGGTGACAAGATTTTTGGACCACCCTGTAGAAGTATATTTAAATGAAAATTCTATTTGAAAATTTTAGTTTGGGATAGGTAAAGTTGCTTTTCAAAAGCTAAGTAAAGTATTAAGAAACTGAAAATATAGTAAGAAATGAATAAAAGAGTACTAAAATGTTATATAATATCATTCCTCCTATATGGAAGCGAATGCTGTACAATCTCCTCACAGATGAAGAAGATTCTTACAGCAACAGAATGTGTTGTTACAGAAGGATGATGAGGATACCATTGGATCGAACATGTGAACAACGACATAGTTTTAGAGAAAAAGGAAACAAAAAGAACGCTTATACTTAACATTACTAAGAAACAATTGAAATTTCTAGAGCACATAATGAGGAAAGACGGCTTGGAAAATTTGATACTTACAAGACAAATTGGAGACAAGAAAGACATGAAAACAACGCATAACCTACTGGCGAACCAAGGTTTAGGAGAGTTAAAAAAATTATTAAGAGCTACAAAGTACGGGAAATTGTGGAGAGCCATGATCACCAAAATCTTGAAGTGATATGATACTTAGGACAAGTTACTACTTTCCTCTTTTAATTTTTTTTTTCTTTTTTTTTCCTTTCTTTCTTTTCTTCTTTTTTTTCTTTCTTCTCGCACTGAAAACAAATAGCGTCTCTGATATGTCTTTTTCGTCTTTCCTCGGGAGCAAAACAGAACAGTCCATTATTTATGAGGTATTGGTAGGGGCTTTTTATTCTTTCTTTCTTTCATTCCTTCAATCTTTCTTTCTTTTTCAAAGAAATCAATTAGTGACTCTGAATTTAAGTATGGGTGCAAGACATTAAAGAAGTAAGAGGGTACAAATGAAAATATTCAACATTGACAAGGTTTTCCATTTTTCTGAAGCAGATGTTAAACACGATTGTTTTATCACCTCCTCTTTTTCCATCTCTTTCTTTCTTTCTTTCTTTCTTTCTTTCTCTCTCTCTCTCTCTTTCCCCTATCTCTCTCTTTCTCTCGCATATGTATTTCTCTTCTTGACACGCAATGAAAAAAGAAAACGTCAATTATTTATAACATGCCATCCGTGCTAACTAAGGAATTAAGAGGAGACAAATTAGGATTATAAGATGGAAAATTATTATACAACGAGTACAAATAACGAAGGTAATTAACAAGTTTACTCAAAAAGAATGGCATCTGTGCTATGAGGGCAACCCACACAATAAGCTCTTCGCATTTCTGCCCAAACTAGGAGAACGGAAGTCGACTTTCAGAAAATCTCGACAGTAGGAAGTAATACTGGTTTGCTTACACATTGGCCACACGGAAATAACTCCCACGTACTTACCAAATAACGAAGATTAACCATCAACACAAACATATGAAACGACATCAACTATTAACTATATATTAACCGAGTGTTCAAACCTTGCTCTCTCAAAACGAAAATGCTATAATATAAACAATATGTATGACCTCTTCGAAAAAACAAAAGTAGATGGCATAATATTATTTCTTATAACAATGGGCCTATACCAAAAAATATAAACCAAGTAAAAACGCCAATAAAAACAAACTACAAACTGTATATCGGAAAAGAATACCCCAGTGAAACCTGACTCGCTACAAACCCTCTTTATACGTCAATGAAACCTGGTCTGTTATAAACAGATTTCTTTCAAAGAATACATGTTCTCTTCAAATGGATCATTTTCTAAAAAATCTTGTTGGAATTAAATAATGCAATGTCAGTCTGTTGCAGTTTTCTGTGTATATTTATCTATTAGTGAGCTAGCCCAAATAACTTGACTCACTTTATAGTTCACCAATAGAAGGTTAACCAATCAGAAGACGTAGAACATTCAATCCGTCGTGTATAAAGGCGGCCATTTTGTTTACCCTACCAGAATGTTCAGTCCAGCTTGTCAAGCGAAGAGATAACAGAAGGACGAACTACGCTCTGCTACTTTTACCAAAATATCCACTGCTAACCTGAACAATGCTTTCCTACTGTCTTCGAAATATTCACTGCTAACCTCTGGATTCTATACTCGAAGACGACCGTCAATCATGAACAACACAATCTTCAACTTCAGTCTTCTTAATTCCCGTTCTTTTATTGTTCTCGTTCCTTACTAATGTTTTGTTTTTCTCATATTCTTTCCCACTGATGAACCCCTTGTGTCTTAGTGGTTTTATTGTCTTTTGGGGGTTGAAGGCGAAATGATTAGAAAAATAACAATTTTAGTAATATCCACACTGAAGTAATTGATAGCGGCTCGGATTGAGCCTTGTTCGAATTACATGCACTTACCTTTGGGAAAAGTGTGAATCTTCTTTATCTCTCTGGATAAAAAGCAGGGCAGAATGGGTTCTATAGCCTGGGGTGGAAACCAATCTAAGAGAACGTAAATGAATTCAAAACCGGCCTGTTGAGATTTGGGCTCCTTCATGCCATCTTGTCCAAGAAGCACAACTTCTACTGCGGGTACAGTGCATTTGGTGCCTCTACGACTCTGAGGGGTCAGGGAAATTGCGATCACATTGCGTCAAAAAACGACATGATTACATCATTATTTTTGCACCAACCTAATAATAAAAATACCGTTAGAAACAAAAAAGAGCTGTGAACTTGTATGTGATATGCATCTTAGCATCTGGCAGTCAATACAGGCAATAGTTAATGCTTAAGAGCAATTTGTAAGACACACGAGCAAGAATAGGATAACTATTCATATTTTCATCGCCTGTTATTTCTGTTTTAGCGGCTATTTAATAGGACTATTCACTGGCATATATACTCAACTCTCCCGTCGAATTCTATGTATGTCAGTCAAGCAGATCAGTTCTCAGGAAACTGACAGCCCGACGCCAGCACATGAGATTTAATTATAGTGGTGAAGCTTTCGTGCAGGACCATCCACACTTTTTGTAGGGCCGAATATAGAGACCTGTTGTACTACGTGCCACAAGGTCCTCAAACGACCCTCCGCAGGTTTTGGATTCAGAGTTGTCCTTCTCCTAGACCAGTTGCCACTCTGTCCTGCCATTTACTCATAGCAGGCATATATATATATATATATATATATATATATATATATATAAGAAAGTTTCATTAAATATGAAAGACAAGGTGCTTTGATGAGTCTTTTTAATAATTTTCCATGTGATCTGGATTTTTTTTCAGTAGATAAATATAAAAAAAGATAAATTATATAAAATCTGCCCAAATTTTGTTTTATCTTTTCCCGCGCATTTTCGGCTATACATTTAACCATTTACAATGTTGAAATATATTAACTGTTGACTAGAAATATAGTGTTTGATGTATGTATTTATGTAATATTTCATTTTCAAAAAAAAAAAAAAGTTTAAGGTATTGTGTAGTTGTTTGGTACGTTAAATAAGATAAACTTATACATGCTTAAAAAGAAAAATTGAGACATGATTTTTATTAGAAATTTTATTATATATCGATATTCGCTGCAAATTTTCTCAAAGTATAAGTTTAATAATTCATTCAATTCTTTCTTCAAAGATACTAAGAACTCCTTTTCATTTTTTTTTTTTTTTTCACTCTTCTGATAATTTCATCCCATGCTAATTTTGGGAGTTGTTTCAAACTTTTGAACTGTAGTGTAATACACACACACAAACACATAAACACACACTCGCACACACACACACACACACATATATATATATATATATATATATATATATAAGTATAAATATAAAAGTGAACATAGAAGTCAACACTTAGAGGCGACAGTCTGTTTCATGCTAGAGGCAATCGTCAGGAATGGAAGAGACTGTCGCCTCTAAGTGTTGACTTCTATGTTCACTTTTATATTTACACACGCTTAATGAGTACTTTATCCCATATATATAGCACATCTTAAGACTATATTCTCTTACACACACACACACACACACACACATATATATATATATATATATATATATATATTCGTATCAAAAACTCTAAATCTTCTTTCTTGAGTATGTTTCTCAGAGATTTCAAATATTTCTTTCTGAATCTAAGTATAATCTTATATTGGTTTTATTTTCTTTAAAACTTCCTCCTCTTTTGCCTTTTCCATTGCATTCTCAGCATCCTCCTGTACATCCACATCCCTAGTATTTTCAGTATCCTTCTGCAGATCCTCATCTGTATTCCCTACCATATAGTGAGATGCATATCACACAGAAGTCCATTGTTCTTTTTTGGTTTTTACAGGCATTTTTCTGTTTACTTTAAGATTCATCAAAGATTAAATGGCCTAGAATGGGTTTACAGAAGTTCTTTGAAGGTATTTCTTTTTATTAGAAAGATTTCTCCCAGACATGAAAATCAGTATCTGAAATATGATCTACTAACTAATAACACATACTATATGGCAATAATTAACTCTCTTCATATCAATGGTAGATTTCGGTATTAAATAACCCATACAGGTACACTATTTACATTATTTGGACTATTATCCTCATCTTTGTCACCATATTTATTACAACGTTTCGGCCGTTGTACGCTCCGGCCTCCTTCAGGTGATTGAAATGTCGAAATGAACCCTTTATTTCGCTCGCTGGGGTAGACTGATCTAGTTCCACGTTCCATGTCTAATGGAAGTCACTTATCTGTTATCTCCTGTTAATTCCCCTCTCCAAGTTCTCCACCGCCTTAACCAGGTATTGAACTCACAATCTTTGGGTCCTGTCACTGGATCTAACTAACGCCTTTATCCACTGCGTCATGTGTCCGAAACGTTGTAATAAATATGGCGACAAAGATAAGGACAATAATCCGAATAATGTAAATAGGGTACATAATACTTCATCTCAAAAATATAGACAGAAACCCAGAGGTGTTGGTATGCTACTAAACAAAATCAACTAACTTCTGAAAGGGCAAAAGTTAGTTGAACCACCTCTTCATAGCTGTTGTTCACAGGTCCATCCTGACCTAAGGTGGTAGCATCTGTTAGTGTCCTAGTCATGAGGGATTAGCAAGAAAGAAGCACTATGAAAGTATAAAAAGTCATATTTATAGTAAAATTACCAATAATACATATTTCTTTTAAAATTACCAACAAATATATTTATTATAAAATTACCAAGAATACATTTTACAGCAAAATGACCAACTATACATTTTAGGTGTAGTTCAGGCCATACAATTGCATTCACAATATATATTAACTGAAACGATAAAATTGTGTTCAAAGTATTAAGATTTTGGTATTAAATAACCCATACAGGTGTTAATGTGCTGCCAACTTTTGCCCTTCCAAGGTACAAACGTTATCTATCCTACATGTCCTCATCACACGCACTTCTTGTTTCCTCCATTTTGCGTCATTACAATAGCATTAGTCTGTATCGTTCTACCTTGAGTGGCTCTTGGTTTTAACAATAGTATAAATTTTTTTCTTCTTATCTTTCAATAGTATTAGTAGCGTTCATCATTAGGACCACATCTATATTGCCGCATGTCTCATCTTCATCTGTGAGCTGATCGTTTAGCATTTATTGCTATTTCTGATATTAAATATTACATTGGGGTTCAATACTCTTTCTTCGCTGTTCTACTTATAGATAAACGGATGCTTCTGTCGAAGATAGGACTTCAAACTGTGCTTTGCTTTTCTACTCAAACTGATATTACTGTAGTGAGAGACGGCAGACGACCACCAATCATTGCACAAGCTATTTATATCATAATGCACTAAAAAGTAACTAATTTAGATCTGTCTGATTTCCCGGGATGAGGAATTATCTCTGTTTGCACTATTTCAAATAATATCATTATCCTCATCTTTGTTTTTGTTATCACATCGTTTCAGCCTCTGTTCCCTCTGGCCTTCATCAGGTTTATATTGATCTGGGTAACCTACAGGGAAGAGGAGTTATCATTATTTACACTATTTACATTCCGGCAATTGTGCTCATCTTTGTTTTTGATATCACAACGTTTCAGCGAACGCACCGTCTGGCCTTGATCGGGTTTATATCGATCTGGGTAACCTACAGGGAAGAGGAGTTATCATTATTTACACTATTTACATTCCGACTATTATCCTCATCTTTGTTTTTGTTATCGAAACATTTCAGCCGCTGTGCTCTTTGGTCTTCATCAGGTTTATATCGATCTGAGTAACCTACAGGGAAAAGGATTTATCATTATTTACACTATTTACATTCCGACTATTGTCCTCATCTTTGTTTTTGTTATCGCATCGTTTCAGCCGCTGTGCTCTTTGGTCTTCATCAGGTTTATATCGATCTGGGTAACCTACAGCGAAAAGGATTTATCATTATTTACACTATTTACATTCCGACTATTGTCCTCATCTTTGTTTTTGTTATCGCAACGTTTCAGCCGCTGTGCTCTTTGGTCTTCATCAGGTTTATATCGATCTGGGTAACCTACAGCGAAAAGGATTTATCATTATTTACACTATTTACATTCCGACTATTGTCCTCATCTTTGTTTTTGTTATCGAAACGTTTCAGTCGCTGTGCTCTTTGGTCTTCATCAGGTTTATATCGATCTGAGTAACCTACAGCGAAAAGGATTTATCATTATTTACACTATTTACATTCCGACTATTGTCCTCATCTTTGTTTTTGTTATCGCAACGTTTCAGCCGCTGTTCCCTGTGGCTTTCATCAGGCGTATATCGATCTGGGTAAATTGCATGGAATTTTAAACTGAACCCTTTATTTAATCTGCGGATGTAGACTGTTCTTGTTCCACTGCCCATGTCTGGGGTTATTGTTTAGTTCTTATAGTACTGCTCATATTACTTGTCCGTTTCCACTGAGGTTTACAGACACAACCCATTGAAACACCGGTTCCTCTACGATTCCCTTGAAGTTAAGCAACGTCAAGCCTTATTTCTACCTAGATAGGTGACCGCTTGACAATACCAGGTGCTGTAAGCTTGGATGTACGATTGGTGTAATGGATAATGCCTCGGGATTGTTAATCGGGAAGACAATTTCCAATTACAGTTGGGTTTGCGCAAATATCTTGCGAAAGGTATGAAGCCAACTATTCTCCTTCAGCTATGAGACATAAGGATGTATCCCTAAACTGTTGTGTGCCTCTCCCCTTTTTAATAAGATGGACTCGTCCAAAGTATACTTATACTGACAGAGAGAATACCTGCTGTTGAGATTCGTCTCGACACGGTCTTTGACTGTTTGTGACGGCTATCGGACTCTATGCTAACCCGGTCGAAGCTTTACCGAAGGGCAAGTTTTCGTCCGGTGAGGTAGACAGGCCCTGAACCCGTCTAAGCGGGTTCAAAGGCTATATTTTTGGCCGAGCCTACGGGCTCGGAGAAACCCACATTAAACTCGGCCTTATGCCACTTTCAATCCTCGTGGGGGGGATCGATAAATACTGAGATACGTCGAGATACAGTCTCGACGTCTGCCGAACTCTCTGCTTTGCCAGAGAGGAACCCGGACGAGGCTTTGGCGAACGGCAAAATTTCGTCCGGGGAGGTAGACAGTTCCCGAAACCCGTTTATGCGGGTTCAATGGAGATTTTTTTGTCAGAGCCTACGGGCTCGGAGAAACCCACTTTAAAATCGGCCTTGTGTCACATATATTCCTCGTGGGTGGGATATTAAATACAGAGATACGTCGAGATACAGTCACTGACTGTGTCCGACGTCTGTTGAACTCTCTTATTTGGCAGGGAGGAACCCGGACGAAGCTTTGCCGAAAGGCAAAGTTTCGTCCTTGGAGGTAGACAGTTCCCGAACCCGCTTATGAGGGTTCAAAGGGATTATTTTTTGTCAGAGCCTACGGTCTCGGAGAAACCTACTTTAAACTCGGCCTTGTGCCACATATATTCCTTGTGGGTGGAATATTATATATCGAGATACGTTGAGATACGTGGAGATACGTGGAGATACGTTGAGATACGTGAAGATACGTTAAGACAGGTTGAGAGATACGGAGACAGACACAGGGTGTTCTCAGATAGTTATTCAAGAGTCCAGAGAGAGAGAGAGAGAGATGATTACGGCTTTACTTACAGAGACTTATACATACACTTTCTACTAACCCGCATTCCTGGACTACTAATCTACACTTCAAATCTGTATTCTTACGTTTAATAGACTTATTTTTCTATCTCAATTTATGGCGTTGTTTATTTATTTGTGCAGGATTCCATTCACGGAATCCACAACAAAAACCATTATTATTCCCCCCCCCCACACACACACGAAAAAAAAATCTGTTACAATAAAAAAAAAATATCTTCTGGCCTTAAATAACCTGCAACGGTTTGATAAGCTGTAGAAAACGAATCAATCAATCATTGTTTCCACTGAGTCTACGTACACACTGCCCGGATCAGGGATTGAACTCACATTTACTAGGTCACCAATATCACAAACGGACGCTTTAATAAATTATGTCATTGTTTAATGGAGGAATCCGAGAGTTAAGTTCGAATTCTAGTCGATTTCATTACATTCACTTACGTGCTAATAACCTTCGGAAACGTATTAATCCAACACTTCTCCCCCAGCTGTCGATAAATAGTAGGACAGACGGAGCTCTATAACCTTGGCTAGCAACTTGTCTAGAAGAAGAAAAAATCTTAATTCAAAACGGTATGTAGCCCTGGCAAAGCACATACTATACAGCTAAGGAAAGGATCATTTGCATTACGGTCTACTGCATTTTTCATTGATTAAAAGTTTAATACATTTATATACCTGATGAAGGCCGACGGGCACAACAGTAGAAATGTTGTGATTACAATAACAAAGGTAAGAGCAATAATACGAATATAAGTTGTTATGGGGTCCACCCCTTTTTCATATCAATGGACTCTACTAAGTGTACCTGGACTGCTGACGTTAAATACCCAGAGTTACAGTCGGTAGTCGGATGTAGTAGGCAGTCGGATAGAGTGAGGTAACCTCTTGTAGAAGTCAGTTATAAGCACGTAGACTCTAAGGAAATCCTACTTCGAGACTATATATATCTATCTGTATTTGCTACTAACCACGTTCCTGGACTTACTAACAGTATTACACTTTGTATGATTGTGTAAATACATTTTATTTCTTATATTTAATTATTGCGTTTGTCATTCCTTGGAGACCGAATTCATCTCGGAATCCACAACATAAATAGTTGTGGTAACCTAGGGAAGGTTACTGAATAGAATAATCAAACGAATGTTGGAAATGAACAATAACACTTAGGATAAGAACAACACATATAAGATTCGCCAGCGGCGCGTAGAAGTAGTAGTCAACTGCTAGAAGTGAGTGAAGTGAATTCCACGATGAATTTCCATCTGTAAGATATCTGCCAACTGCCCCACGCAATCACATGTCGCACAAGGCCGAATTTAATGTTGGATATCCGAGCCCGTAATCTCAGCCAAAGCTCCCTGTAGAGCCCGTATAAAACGGAGTCGGGTAGCTGTTTCTCGAGACAAGACTCTGCCCTTCGACATAGCCTCGTCTGTGGATCCTATCTGCGCGAGGCAGAGTGTTTGACCTGCACAGCTGGAGATGAATCTCCAACTGCAGGATAACTACCAGGCGTCCCACTCGGTCAGATGTAGCACAAGGATTTAATGTGGGGTATCCGAGGCGGTATGCTAAGCGAAAACTTCCCCGTAAAACCCTATATAAAACGGGGTCGGTTAGCTGTTTTCCGAGACGAGATTCTGCCTCATCTGGGGATCCTCTCTGCACGGAGCCGGAGAGTTTGACAGGCACCGCTGGAGACAAATCTCCAAATGCAGGATATTTACCAACCGCCCCACGCGGTCAGATGTGGCACAAAGCCGAATTTAATGTGAGGTATCCAAGGCCATAGGCTCGGCCAAAAATACCCGTAGACCCCGTATAAAACGGGGTCGAGCAGCTGCCTTCCGAGACGAGTTCTTGCCCTTCGACACAGCCCCGTCCGGGGGATCCTCCCTGCCTGGAGGCAGAGAGCCCGACTAGCACAGCTAGAGATGAATATCCAACTGCAGGATATTTATTTTATATAAAATACAATTGCGGCACAAGGCCAAAATGGGGAGGGGTTGAGTCTGGTCATCACTAACTATCGTATACCTAGCTAATCTGATTCACGACCCATTCGCACATTACAGTTTCCACATTCACCATAAGAATTCGTCTGTCACCAATCAAACTTCCATCCACCAATAATACCCCATCCTCTCAAAGGGAAACCTACAAAACGCCCTCCCATGCCTTAAAAAAAATTAATGATAGTATATATATATATATATATATATATATATATATATATATATATATATAATTCTAATAATGAAGAATGACAGGGGTGGGAGATGAACCCAATAATAAAACTAAAACTCAACACAAAGTAAATTAAACATGATGTTAGTAGGGCCCGTCCAACCCTGAAAACGGAGAGGCCGCTATATCCTGCCCATTGGACAAAATCAAGAGGCCCTCTGGCTAAGGGAGTGGTAGGGTGAAAATATAGATGGACATTGGAAAATATGAATCTCCGACTGCAGCCCAATATACAGTATT
This sequence comes from Acanthosepion lycidas, assembly GCA_963932145.1. NCBI lineage: Eukaryota > Metazoa > Mollusca > Cephalopoda > Sepiida > Sepiidae > Acanthosepion > Acanthosepion lycidas. The sequence goes on from OZ010580.1 coordinate 119,713,011, forward strand.
TACTACTGTATTTATGTGAATAGGAATATCCCCATTATCATTCGTAGGTATACTACAATGATAATGTCAATAACTAATTTAATGACAAATATTTATTTAAATTTTAGGCTTGATACCAATAAATCGATGTAGACTTTGTATAAATCGGAACTGTGAATTTTCTCACCCGAATTTCGTTTTATTTTATATTAAAATGATTATAATTTGTTGCTTTCAAATGATTCTGAAGATATGCCTAACAAACTGGAAAAGAATCAAAGAACTTTTATTTGAGATTGAAACTATCAACTAACCGGCTATAGATTTCGTGTGAAAAACTAATTTTACAGTACCACAACTCTTTCGTTGGGCCCCTCGAGGTGGTGTAATGGTCAGCAAGCTTGTCTCGCTAGAACTATTACGACTGAGTAGTGAGTTGGGTCCTCAATGGGTGCCCCATACTTACGACCTTGTGCCACATCTAAGCTACGTTTGGAAAATCAACATCTCGAAGTGGTGTAATGGTTAGCAAGCTTGTCTCGCTAGAACTATTACGACTGGATAGGGAGTTCGATCCTCACTGGGTGCTCCATACTTTCGGCCTTGCGCCACATCTAAGCTACGCTTGGGAAATCACTACGCAACTCTTTCAAAGTAAAAGAAAAAAACAAAATAAAACTTAAACGTAATGAGAAATGCCTCAGGCGATGTTATTCATTTAGGTTCTACGTATTTAAACGGTTTTAAAATTATCCTTTTCGACCATGAACGACGAATTTATATATTGATATATTTACTACCGGTAGAAGTGCTGGTTAATTAATTGAATTAGAAAGCTAATTAATCATTTGTGATATGCGTCTGGATGATAATCGACATTAGAACAGCGGTCTTCATTGATGAAGCGATTCAATTTAATCAGTCCATTATCTCGACGATTCCTTTTCTTTTCGTTATGGCCAAAGGAAATTGCAGAAGGCCTCAACTATATTAGGCTGGTGCAAAAATAATGTCGTTTTCTCACATATGTTACTATGTGAGGAAACGACATTATTTTGGCACCAGCCTAATAAAACAGTACTCCAAGTACGGACATTAAATATTGGTGCAAAAATAATGACGTAATAATGTCGTTTTTTTACGTTAAAAATACGTCAAAAAACGACATCATTACGTCATTACTTTTGCACCAACCTAATAATTCTCATTCTTCTATATGCCGCGTCCCTTTGGCGATCATAGATCTCCACTATTTCCTGTCCTTTGTAGCTCTTAATAAATGTTGTGTTTTTGTTATCTCTCCTGAACCTTGTCCCGCCTTCCATTTACACAACTTCGCTGGGTAGGTTATACGTTGTTTTCCTCTGTCTCACTTGCCTTCAATGTGTCCCCTGAGTATCAAATTTTCCAAGCCTTCTTTCTTCATTATGTATCCGAGAAATGTCAACTGTCTCTTCCTGATGTTAAGTATTTTTTTTGCTTCCATTTTTTATAAAATTTTATTGTTTCACGATATTCTCAACATCCTTCTGCAGAGCCACATTTCTGGTAATACAACTCTCTTTTTAATCTGAGAGTAGATTGTCTAATATTCACTGTCATAGAGGAGGACAGATATTACATCGAACAAAGTTCAAACCAAAAAAGAATCGAGTAATAATAGCAACTAGTCATTCGTATTTGAGACAAACTATTCTGAGCGGACCTTATCAAGCATGATCAACAATGTGAACAAGGCCAGCGAGCTCAAACCCTCGGTCACGATGACTTATGACTTCGTGCTAGCACAGCTATCGACGGCCCCGCAAAGGTTCCACATACCCAATTTGACTCACAAGGCTTGGGTCAACACGTGGCATAATTTCCAGGCATTTTCCAAAGTTCCTGCAAGCTGGGATCGACTCCTCCATTCCAGTAACATCCGGAAGTCTCCTTTCTGACAAATCATCCATGGTGACATTCGAACCCGGGTCTCATGATCTGAATGCGAACGTTTTAACCCTCGGCCACGTGCCTAGAATATCTAAATCATAGTACCCGGGAAATTTTTCACGGTTTTGCTATTTGAAGATTCTGATGCATCATAATTTTCAAGTTATCAAAGCTCATTACGAATTGTTTGAGTATAAAATACTTTTGAAAATTCCTCGTTAAGTATGTGAGCTTAATAACTTTAACGAAATATTAAAATAACAACAACCACGATGATGATATCTATCTATCTATCTATCTATCTATCTATCTATCTATCTATCTATGCCTCTTCTTTATCTATCTATCTATCTATCTATCTATCTATCTATCTATCTATATATGCCTTTTCATTATCTATCTATCTATCTATCTATCTATCTATCTATCTATCTATCTATGCTTTTTCTTTATCTATCTATCTATCTATCTATCTATCTATGCCTCTTCTTTATCTATCTATCTATCTATCTATCTATCTATCTATCTATCTATCTATGCCTCTTCTTTATCTATCTATCTATCTATCTATCTATCTATCTCAGTCTGTTCATATCTATCTATCTATCTATCTATCTATCTATCTATCTATGCCTCTTCTTAATCTATCTATCTATCTATCTATCTATATATGACTCTTCTTTATCTATCTATCTATCTATCTATCTATCTATCTCAGTCTGTTCATATCTATCTATCTATATATATATATATATATATATATATAGATAGATAGATAGATAGATAGATAGATATGAAAACAGTGTATCTGATATGTCTTTTTCTGTTTTAGCTCGTGATCAAAGCGGAATAGTTCAACATTTATTGGGTGTCGGCTGGGCTAATTAAGGAACAAGTAGGATTATAATATGATGAAAGGAAACGGGAACAGGTGATAGGAGGTTTTTGAGGAGGGTTGAAAAAAACCTTCTTAATTGCTGTTCTTCTCAGGTCCAGCCTATCCCGGAGTGGTAGCAGCTGTTAGGGTCATAGCTATACGGAAATATTGAAAACCCCCAAACAAAAATCGACGAAGCAAAAGACAAAAAAATTATGATTATATACTCTTAAATTAAAATGACCAGCAATACATGTTTATAAATAATCAACATTTCAAAAGGAAAACGACCAAAAATATATTTTATCGTAAAATGAGCCAAAATACATTTTTATGGCAAAATGACTAACAATAAATTTTCATAGTAAATTGACCAACAATATTTTTTATAACAAAATGACCAACAATACAGTTTTATAACAAACGTGTCCGACAATTCATTTTTTTATCGCAAAAATATACATCAAATACATTTTTTATAGCAAAAATTTCCAAGAATACATTTTATAGTAAAATTATAGTCATGGCATTGTTGAAAAAAAAAAATTAAAAGACAATTGCTATGATTAATCTCATTTCTTGTAAGGAGAAATAAGTTTATACTTCTCGTTTGATTTTGCAAACTTATTTTGTAAAAAAAAAAAATGGATTGTTCATACAATTGTCCTCATCTTCGTTGCCATATTCACGACGTTAAGGCCGTTGTACGTTCCGGCCTTCTTCAGGTGACTGGAATTTCGAACTGAGCCCTTTACTTTGTCCATCGGTGTAAATTGTTCTAGTCACCTGAAGAAGGCCGGACAACGTCGTGAATATGGCAACGAAGATGAGGCCAACAGTCCGGACAATGTAAATAGTGTAAATAATTACATTACCTCACCTCAGAAAAATAAGCAGTAAAAGATACAGTTAAGTAATTATAATTTAATCATGAAATAATATCAATCTCTTGAATGAATTAGACTGTTTGAACTTTCATGTTTAGATTTCGGCATTAAATAACCCACAGAGGTGTTGGAATTGCCGCTAAATAAAAACAAGCAAAAAAACAGACCAACAGTAGATAATAAAAATGTTTGTATTGAAACTCCCGAATATAAAGGAGAAGATCAATAAATGTCGACTCTGCCTATCAGGATATTGTGCATGACATCCCGAAGAGGACTCGTGAAAGCCGGTCCTTTGGTACCCTCGGCCCGGAATGAGAAAGCCTGGTGAACTTCCTGTTACGTGCATCGATAGTTTAAAACAGGACTCGGAATTTGTCCAGAAAGAAACGTGGAAAAGTATTTTGCTGTATTGACCGCAGGATAGACATGGGCGTAAGATTAAGAACGATAAATTCCTGTAAAAATTTCACGGTTTTGCTAATTACATATTTTTGATGAATTATAATATTAAGTTAAGTTCGTGGTGAGACCCACGACGATAAACTACCGGTGGATATTCCTCTGTTGTTTCGTTAAATATTTGAGCTTAACAAGCTAACTCAAATATTGCAATAGAAACACAAAATTGAATGCGGGTCATTACTTAAGGAAGTAAGAGCGTAGAAATAAAACATTTTAAAAATCGAGAAGTTTTCTATTTTCACTGACGCAGACGATACAACGCAACGGCCCGGTTTTGATTCTCGGTTGTGAACGCGCACTGCTGATGAGTCCCAAAAAAGATGAAATGGCTGTCTAGTGCTTTCTACATTCCATTGAGGATTCTTGTTCTAGACTCGATGAATTGTGATGATATATATATATATATATATACATATATATATATATATATGTATATATATATATATATATATATATATATATATATATATATATATATATATATATATACAGGGTGACCCCAAAAAACGAGAATTTTTGAAGTGCGTATTGCCAGACATGAGCAAGTGACAACACTGCGAGACAGTAACCTTGAGCAAGTAAACATTTCGCCATTTAGAATTCAAGATAAAATTCACAGTATCCCAGCTGAGATGTTGCAGCAGTCAATGAGGAATCTCAACAGCAGATTTCAAGAATGCATTCGTACAGGAGGACGCCATCTACAGGACGTAATTAAAAAAAATGAAATTTTCATCATTGTTTTTTAAATGGCATGTTTTAAGGTTTCGGTTACTATGAATAAAATATTTTTCTTCCATCACTCTTGGTTTTATTCGATTGTTAAAAAGTTCCCGTTTTTTGGGGTCTCTCTCTCTCTCTCTCTCTCTCTCTCTATATATATATATATATATATATATATATATATATATATATATATATATAAGATCCATTCCATATATTTTGGCAATATGTTTTCATTTAAACATGTCTGATTACACAATTTGAACATGTGGGCTTTCTTATCTTCAATAAGATCCTTTCGTAATCTCGTATGAGCTTTCTAGTTTCGTCATTAAAGTCAGCAAGAACGGTACTTCGGTTATATTCATACGTTTTTATTTTTATTTTTTTCCGGGTACTTTAAATATTTTTCCCGACTAACAGTTGAATCACAAAAGCAAAAACTTATATCGGACATGCACAATTATCTATGTTAGCCATCAAAACCATGACGATGATATTGGAAAGAATATCTGTACTGGTAAAAATGAAAAGGAAAGAATATAAACCACAGTACATTTCTTTCCGTCTTTAATCATGAAACAAAAAATCGTACACGAGATTACGAATGGATCTTATTGAAGATTAGTAAGCACAACACGTTTAAAATGTTTAATCAGGCATATTTAAATATATATATATATATATATATATATATATATATATATAAATATATATATATATGAAGAATAATATACGAAAAAAAACAAACTGAAATCCTTATATGCAATTATGCTGTTTTAATGTTAATATAATGTCAACGTCGGACGTTTCGGTCTAATAAACCATCTTCAGGACATATTCATAAAATATAATTAACATTATCAATTCAACATGACAAAGACGATGGACATAAGAACAAGACTTATCCAAACAGATAACTGAAAGTTTTATATGATCAGCGTTCCGTTTTAAACATGGTCACGTTGTCGTCACGTGAGAGACGCTGTGAAAACGTATTCCTAAAGTTTGAGTATTTTTAAACGGAACGCTGATCAGATAAAACTTTCTGTTATCTGTTTGGATAAGTCTTGTTCTTATGTCCAAATCTCATGTGCTGTTGTCGGGCTGTCGGTTTCCTGGGAACTGATCTGCTTGACCCTCACACGTCGAATTCGGCAGGAGAGTCGAGTATATATATATATATATATATATATATATATATATATATATATATATATATATATATATATATATGACCTGACGTGCTATACCAATTTAGCTACAGAGGAGAGTCTGGTTCCCTCGATGCGTATCCACACGTAAACAAATGACGTCACACACTACGAAATGGACAAAGTCCGACAATTATTTTAAGTTATCCTCTGTTTATACGTTATTTTTTATAGATACAGATATTTAAGTAAATGTTCTGTTTATAATAAACAATATTAAATAACATTTACCGGCCTGAACGGCCGAGTAATTTCAAAGAAAATATGTTTCCTATATGTTTTTAATACAGTGCTAAATGCCCTGTTTATAATATGTCTGTGTATGTCTGTATGGACGCATCTGTATGTATAATATTTAAATGAGGTGTCTGAAAACTGCATTGTATTAATGTAGTTAAAATGCCCTGCAGTACTAATAACCTAACTAGGTACTTTTAGGTCGACGTATGTTATAATCTACAGCAAAAAGGAAATATCAAGCTGCTAACTAAAATAATGCAGTATATGCAATTATCACTATTTACTGAATTTACTTTACTTTCGTACAAAGAGCTTACTCTTAAAACCTTAAGATACGAAGATGAAACCATGTAGATAAATAGATAAATAACTGCTGATACTTCGAGACGAAGCAATAAATGAGAAACGGGAAGAAAAGAAACACATGATATCATTGTCAGCAAAATGAATGGCGTAAGAAGACAGCTTCGAATTCTATCCAAGCATGGATAGTAATGTAAAAATATGTGAAGTGTTTTAAGAGAGGCATAGAAATGTGGCGCCAAAATATACGAAGGCGCGCGGAATAACAAAAGATATCTTTAAAAAATCTAAACATTTATTGATTGATTCGCTTTTTACGGTTTATCAAACCTTTTCAATTATTTAAAACCAGAAAAAAATATTTTTATATGTTTAAGATTTAGTGATGCATATCTTACTAATGACTCTATAGCCAGGAGGAGAAGTGGTGGATTGATACCTTTCCCAATGGTACTTGTTCGTAAGCAAATATAACGAAGCCAATTAGAATTGCAACTCGGCTCTCTGGTTAATAATTCCGAGCCACTGAACCACGAGCATCTTTAATCTCACAGCTTTTGGTTATCCTAAGTACTCACGCACTTCAGTACTGACAAGGTTGTTTATCATCAGTGATCGTACAGTAACCGGTGTTTCAACGTGATATGGTCCGACACCTTAAACAAGTATTGATAAACGGGAAAATATATTTATAAAGAAAAGTATTCAAAACCATAATGAAAAA
>OZ010580.1:119722854-119772336 GCA_963932145.1 Acanthosepion lycidas
TTTTGCACAGGCCCTTACTCGCTGAACTTCTGAACTCAGTCAAAAATTCTGCTTTTTGATGGAGCATGATGACACTGAAACTTTCTCCGAAAGTTTGCTTGCACAACAGTGTATGATTTGTTGGCGAAATAGGCCCCCACGCAAAATGTCTTCCTTGGTAGACCAAGACATATTTAAGATTATTGTTTCAATATTACATGCACAAAGTTAGCTTATATACACTGTAACAGAAAAAAAGAAAAATTAATATCAATTGCTTTATTCAAAAATTTGTAAGTTACGTTTTATTCACAAATATATATATATATATATATATATATATATATATATATATATATATATATATATATATATATATATGTGTGTGTGTGTGTGTGTGTGTGAGTGTAGTATATTTTGGTATATTAATAAATATATATGCGTGTATGTGTGCGTATGCGGTTGCGTTGGCATGGGTGTGTGTTAATTATATATATAAGATTTATCGTAGTTTCATCAAAATATCACGTAAAAAAATGTTATAATATTAATATATAATATAACATGTATAATCTTGTATCAGTCATTTGCTGGCATCACCGGACGAGTTGATTGGCCGATTACTGGACAGTTCGTCTACGAAACTCTAGAGTCGGGATGGTGAAAATAACATCAATCTGCTAAGTGACAAATTTTATATTTCTATTAAACCTATCTATCTATCTATCTATCTATCTATCTATCTATCTATCTTGGACTGTTCATATCTGTCTATGTATTGATTTCGCTATCCATCTATCTATCTTGCACTGTTCATATCTATCTATCTATCTATCTATCTATCTATCTATCTATCTATCTAAGACTGTTCATATCTATCTATCTATCTATCTATCTATCTATCTATCCATCTATCTATCTATCTAAGACTGTTCATATCTATCTATCTATCTATCTATCTATCTATCTATCTATCTATCTAAGACTGTTCATATCTATCTATCTATCTATCTATCTATCTATCTATCGTGGACTGTTAATATCTATCTTTCTATCTATCTATATATCTTGGACTGTTCATATCTATCTATCTATCTATCTATCTATCTATCTATCTATCTATCTATGTATCTAAGACTGTTCATATCTATCTATCTATCGTGGACTGTTAATATCTATCTATCTATCGTGGACTGTTAATATCTATCTTTCTATCTATCTATCTATCTTTCTATCTATCTATCTATCTTGGACTGTTCATATCTATCTATCTATCTTGGACTGTTCATATCTATCTATCTATCTATTTATCTATCTATCTATCTATCTTGGACTGTTCATATCTATCTATCTATCTATCTAGTTATCTTACACAGTTCATATATATCTATCTTGGATTGTTACAAATTGCAGGTACCGAAATCAAACAGGTTCAACAATTTGGATATAGAGTGTTACAATAACTGTGACTGATTATATATATATATATATATATATATATATATATATATATATATATATATATATTGATGTTTATGAATTGTATACATATAGTATATTCTGCTATTTCATCCGTTTTCTCTGTCACTCTGATGAGAAAGCAACTTTTTTTTTTAATTATTTTTTACTTTCTATGATGATTGTCGCAGATTCCATTAGTAAATTGTGTCGCATTAATGCTGCAAGAAGCTTCTGTCTCTTTAATTGATTTGCTCAAGTATACTTTACCGAATTAGTCCATAAAACAAATACAATCCGTTGTCATTTTTTTTTTTTTTTTTTGACGTTCGTTTGTCTCATTTTCATGATGGAGACAACAAAAGTACAATGACATGACAAACCAAAAAGAAAAAAAAGCGGGAAAAAGAAGGCAAACACCTTTGATCTTTCAAATACGTAATGGAGTATCGATATTTTGTTTTCTTTACATCGTCCTTCATATTTATGAAGTTTGCTAATGGCGACAATGGACCAATAAGTTTCGAACTCCCTATAAAGTAGCAATGATCTAATGCATAAATTCTTTAAACCTGATTCTCTGCCGAGGAAGGCGTATTAAGAATTTATATTCATTTACGATTAGTTTTAGGGAACACATATTATAAACAAGGACCCACGTCGTCTAATGATAATATTAGACGTTTCCTTATGTGGAAACATTCGGCATTCATTAACCGAAAAACCAAAATTCCACTTACCCTTTCTTTCCTTCCTTGGATCAAAGTGTAGTATCTGTTCTTACGGTTAGTATTAGTAGCCGTTTCCTTATAAATGTAACAACTCTCATTCATTGACCAAACACACAATTCGGTACGAGTAACACCTTCACACCCTGGTCATCGCTTTGGTTTATCTTGTTTTACGGGATATCATCACCTCTAAGCCAACAATATTTTAAGAATAGATCCGTATGAATAGAATTTTCTTTTGTAGATCTGGTTTGATTGATGTATTAGGTTGGTGCAAAAAGAATGACGTGATAATGTCGTTTTTTGACGTTAAAAATACGTCAAAAAACGACATTATTACGTCATTATTTTTGTAGAGAGCTTTTTTTTGTCGAGAGCTAAATGTAGGTTATGTTTTTTCTATAAAATAAATTTATTTTTAGACTTTCGTAATGTTTTGTTTTTATTGGGAGGGGGGTAAACTATTTACCCATAGCTGGGATCCTAGTAAATAAATGACACAGACGAATCAGACAATATACCTCAGGCTTTTCGTGTAAGAGTTTTCGATCTCCTAGACCAATCGTGTTCTATAACACTTGGTCAGACACTTGGTAGACACTATTTGCCCATAGCTGGGACCCTAACAGGTGTTACCACCCCGGGATAGTGTGGACCTGGGAACAACAGCAATTAAAAGGTGGTTTCACGTTCCCCAAAACCTCCTGATCGGAGGCCTTGCTGCTGGATGCAGTTTATCGTCATACCATCAGAGTGTAGTATCTACCATAAGGCGGATAGACTATATTTTGTTTCGAATTTGTATTTCCGCCTTCGGACAGAACCATGGCGTATTATACTCCAGGTCTTCTCATGGTGCAACTGAGTGTCAGTATTGGAGGCCTATTAAAAAAAATGACTTTCATAAAATTTCCAAGAATATTAACTATTTTTAACTTAGAATAACATTTTGTCCTATCCCTGTTGAAATTTAAATAAATGTAAATATGTATTTTTGTTGTGGACACTGATAAAACGAAGAGGTAAATTTATGGAAATCCATTGACAAGTGTGATCAGAAGGAACCTTTAGTTATTTACGGTCAATTGAAATGGTATATTTTCCATACTTTTTATATTAAAAATGGGTTTCATATTCACTTGGTTGATTATAATCTCTTGTAATATATCGACCTATGTATACGAGAGCCATTTTTAATTCATCAGAAAGAGATGGTTCTAAATTTTCCAGATTGCCAAATATTTCTGAACCTTCTTCACAAGGTTTATAATCACAAGATGTGCATTGGTGACCTGGCTTAACACCAAAAGCATCAATATTTACATTCTGATTTAAAAGTAAAGATTTCTGCTTAATATGCAGCTTTTCAATACACTGTTCAACATTTATAAAATAGATGCCGACTTATCCTTGATGGAGTTTACTAAATTCTTTTTTCTAATGGATCAGTTGTAAATTTCCCAACTAGCACATATTTATGGCTTGTAGCTTTTTTTTTTTTTTTTTTTTAAGGGTTTCACCCCAAGCAAGGCGGGAAGCCACTAGGACGCAAGGGGACATAAAATTTAGAGCAAGATCAGATAGGAGTTATAGAAGAAAGGATGAGGAGAAGGGTAGTGGATAGATCAAGGCAACTAGAGATGTCGATTGACATTACATTTGAATAGTTGGAGATTATAGCTCTCATGGAAACTGGAATAGGGAAGGGAGTTCCACAGGCGAGAGGTGCGAGACATGAAGCTGTGGGAGGAGAAGAGACGGCTACATTTAGGAGTTTCGACACTGAAAGCGTGTGAGCCAGATGCCAGCCTCGTAGGACGCTTGAACTCATGAAGTCTGGGAACCAGCGAATGCAGCTCCTCGGAGCAATTACCATGAAAGTATTTGTAAAAATAAGACAGAGAGAGGCGACGGAACGTCTGTGAGAGAGTGACTGTAGGCGAGATGCCAACCAGAGCCAATTATATTGCATATCCGCCTCTGGAGCCTATCAAGTACCCCGAGGCAAACAGAAGGGGCTCCAGACCATATATGGCAGCAATAGTCCATGCAAGGGCGAATTGTTGATTTGTAGATCTGAAGGGTCGATTCCGGGGTGGGGAAATTTCCTGGCGCGGCACAGGAAGCCAACTTTCCTTGCGGTGGACGAAGCAGTTGATTCAATATATTTTTTCCATCTCAGGTCAGCAGTCAACGTGAGGCCGAGCAGCCGCAGAGATGTGCACTTGAGAAGTTGAACGTCAGACATTCTAATGGAGGGCAGGGAAGGATCTCTGTGGTGAGAGCAGTTTTGTTTTTGAGGCATTGAAGTTGACCAGACAATTCCTGCCCCAGTTCACAACCGATTGGAGATCATTTTCGAGACGCACGGCCAGGTTAGTTTTGTCAGCGACACTCGATTTGTTTTTGAGGCAGGAGTAAATTGTGGTGTCATCCGCGTAGATGCCAACTTGGGAATTTATGGCGTCAGGAAGGTCATTTATGTAGATAAGGAATAGAGTGGGGCCTACAATGGAGCCTTGAGGAACACCTGCGTTCGTGGGATAGGAACTGGAGGAGAATCCATTGAGAACGAACTTCAATTCACGGTTTGACAGGAATGATTGTATTAGATCAAACAATCGGCCCGTAATGCCATAACCCTGGAGCTTGCGAAGAAGGCCGGCATGCCAAACCCTATCAAACGCTTTGGAGATGTTTAGGGCCCCGGCACGAGCTTCTCCGTTATTTTGAAGAGCTTGGTTTCAGAGACGTAAGCACATCAGCTGTAGATCGGGCAAAGCGGAAACCATATTGCTTGTCTGAGAGCAGATTATGAGATGTGAGGTGGTTAACCACTTCGGTATTGATTAGGGCTTCGAAGACTTTGCCAAAGACGGGTAGGAGACTGATTAGACGGTAATTAGAAGGGTCAGAGGGGTCGCCAGATTTCTTGAAGACAGGAACAATCGAAGAGGACTTCCAGCAGTCAAGAAAACAAGATTTCTTGAGGCAGTAGTTATATAGTTTAGAGGGGGCGGGCGCCAGTTCAGGTGCGCATTTCTTCTAGACAATGGCTGGTATCCCATCTCCACCACTAGCCTTGCTGGGGTCTAAATTGGAGATAATGCCCAATGCCAAAGACGAGGTTATGTGTAACCAACTCAATAGGACCTCAGTTCTAAGAGGGAAGTCGGGTATGAGTACACCGGAAGAGTCGAGCGTTGAGTTGAATGGAAATTTCCGAGCAAAGCATTCAGCCTTGTCAGCAGAGGAGGTCAGAACATCGAACTGGTTGAACAAAGGAGGTATAGAGGGTTTGCAATTGTTCAATACGCTCTTGCAGAGACGCCAATAATCCTTGGAGACAAATTTGCGAGATGCAATACGCTCCTTCATCCGAGCAGCAAATAGTGACTTAGCATCTTTGAGGACACGCTTATGCTCGTTACGAGCGGAGGCAAAGAGACGTCTAGTGCAGTCCGACATGTCACTACGAAATAGGTGAAAAAAGTGGTTCCTATGGGCAATGGCGGCTGAGCAAGCAGCGGAGAACCAAGGGCAGGAGCGCGACTTGACCCTATTTTTCCTTGAGGGGATGAAAGCGTCGATTCCAGCTTTAACCCAGGATGAGACATCAGAAGCACATTCCTGGACGGGGAGCGTAAAGACAACATCCCACGGGACATCGCGGAGGAAATCACGGAACGAGTCCCAGTCAGCTCGTTGATATTAGAACGAAGTTCTAGTGGTAGGAGGTTCTTTGCAGAGGGTGGAGTTGAAGGAGATGTTAACAGATACTACAGCATGATTGGAGTTACCAAGAGGGCAGTGTTGCGTGGCGCTACATGACTCGGGGATGGAGGTAAAACACAGATCGAGAAGAGAGGTCTTACCTTCCCGGTCGAAGGCAAAACGAGTGGGGAAGTTAACTATCTGCTAAAAGGTTTTCAACATAGACTAACAATTTCATTGCAAGTATGATGTATGGTAGTAGCAGTGTGTTTGGATAATTGTTTTATACGATTGCCTTGACTGTCAGCCATATTAAGAGTTATTTGATCAAACTAAATGATAAAGTCAAGTCGGTTGTCATCTGGAGATCTGATTTCAGTTTGTAGTGGGTCATTTTGTAGTTTATCCATTTGAAAGGTCTTAACATTTAAAATTTTCCACCATGTCAAAACCTTGTTTATGAAGATGAGAGTATCATTATTGTCAATCTTTATTTCAGACTGGGTGAGAAGTGCATTATATGTTTTTTTAAAACAATCTGAGGCAAGTAGAAACACGTTGTCTTTCTATGGGTTTGGAGCAATGGAGGTGCACTTTAATCTCGGCTTTCTTGTGTCAAAAATTAGTTTCGTGCTCAACTTTAGAAGAACGTGAGAAAAAAAAACCCAATTGAACAGCAAGCAGCAGTATGGTTAATATTTCGTTCACACATTTTTAGAATATTGAATTCAACATATTAAATTTTATTATGACATTAAGTTTATGTAAAAAAACTTTCTTAAATGGTTTTGTCATTAATTTTGCAATATGAATACGACATTTGGTTTTATTTTATGTTTTAATGGAAAATTTTTAAAAATTAAAAATATTTGTAACTTGTTTATTTTATTAATATCATTTCTTTAATTTTTATTAGTAAATCATTAGAGTTCACTCAATAACAAAACGAAAATGTCGTAAAAAAGAATCATACGGTTTTTTAACTCTTAGAAACAAATATACAAGGCGTAAAAAAGAGAATTCGTTTTCGAAGCCTGTTTGCTTTTTTTTTAATCATTAAATAAACTTTTAAGAGAAAAATATTAAATAATAAACTTAACCTTTTAACAGAAAAAAAGTTGAGTCAGTGACTAAGCTAACTTTTTTTTCATACTTCTTAAAAACTTTAGAAAACACTAAAAATGACTGAGCAGCAGGATTAATTTCGTTCACATTCACAACGTTTTTACCATGTCAAAAATAACGACTGAATTAAATATTTAGAATTTAATTATAATTATATATCATAAAATTTATGTAAAAATATTCTTCAATGTTTTTTCATTCATTTTTGTAATACAAAAACATTACATTTCCTTCTATTCTATGTTTAACTGTAGTTCCTAAACTGGAAACTAAAACAGTTTAATGTTTAAAAAAAAAACACAAATTTTTCATAAGAAATAATATAGCACTTTGAAATAAATATTTACTTTAAGAAGGTAAACGATATTCCAAACGTAAAGAAAAACAATCTTTGAATTACTTAAGCAAACACTGGCGGAATAGCTACTAAAATGCCCCGCTGCTTCAAAACAGGCCTTCAGTACTCTACCGCCTATGCATGATGACTTGGCCGTCTAATATAGAACGCCATAGACAGAACACAACAAATAAATGAGGGATACCTTAACTGCTGTTGATGTGGAATCCATTTCTGCGGCAGCAAATCCATCGTTAATCCTGGAGGGAGGGTCAGTGAGAAAGAAGTTGAAGGGTGGAAAATAATTCATCAGGCCCAAGGTCGGGCAAACGAACCGTCAAGACTGGAAAGTACGAAGTGGGCAGCTCTGGCACACATATAACAACAATACACTGTGTTTGTAAAATCAGACTCTTGTAATAATAGAGCCTGGCTGGTTTTCTTTCTCGTTCTGGCGCGGTACAAGTAGTCGAGTCTTTTTGCATCATCTCCTTGATATCTGGGAGGAACCTGGGTCCTATTAGACGGCCAAAGTACAGTTCCTCTTTGAGAGTGAAACCGTTCATCCTCATGTATTCTTTCAGTACCCCCACGAAGAACGTCTACTAGTTCTCGTTTGTCTAGAATCTTTCTCGCTTGACTCGCAGGAGGACGACAGTTCTAATCCAGGATCATCAATTTTCCATCAGTCAATATGGATACGTTTCCCTCTCCCGGACTACACGTCACATCTCAAGTTGAAAAAAAAACGCCCATTTTCGAAGAGATATTGTTCACTAACATCATTAAATTGGCTGTTTTAGATGGATTTACGACATGTCGCTACCTTTTAGGTTAATCAATGTCGAAATCAATCTTTTATATTTAAGTCTATCAGCATTTACGGAGTTTGGGCATAGATAAATACCGCTAATTATAATTTATGACCTAAGCGTAATTCGGGGATAAGTCGTTTATAAGTGCGTCTACAAGGATTTGCTTATGTCAGGGATAGGTCGTTACTGGTTGATTATATCTGAGTCTATCAGCTTTTATTTGGTTTGTTTATAAGTATATATTGGTCATTTATATTTGATCTTATTCACTTGGTTCGGGTATATGTAAAAATTGGTCATTTAATTTTGAGTCAAGAATTAACTATATTGTTCGAAGTAGTATTCTTTTTTATATTTGAGTCTATAAGCATTCACTTGAGTCGGGAATGTGAACATATTGGTAATTTATATCCAAGTTAGGGTGGATTGATGGATAAGCAGCTCGGATTAAGGAATTGGAGAGCCGAATTCGAATTCCAGAATACTGCTAGAAGTTAGTCAAGTGAATTCCACAATGAATCTTCAACTGCAGAGTAGCATACAGTATTTACTACTGTAATTATTTGAATGAGAACATGCCCATTATCGTCCGTAGGTATGCTACAACAATATTGCATTTAAATGTATGAAGATCAAATTTGACTGGAAAGCCGGAAGAGAATTCCATCAGCAAGAAGGGCAGGAGAAGAAACTATTAGCATAGAACATACGGTTGCACCTAGCCATTTCAACTGTAAAATGATGAGACCTTTCTGCTAATCTAGTACTGCGCTTAAGTTCATAATATCTAGGTATAATAGAGGAAAGTTAATCCTTTCTTACAACATGTTCATTCGGTAAAGTTCCCTTAAAATAAAATGTAACAAATATAAGTTAGCCTTTTTTTGAAGCGCAGTAATTATATATATATATATATATATATATATATATATATATATATATATATATATATATATATATATACCACGTGTAACAGCAAAGTTGTCCGAATCGTGTAAGAACAAAACTGCCCAATTGTTAGATTAAGATTTGAAATGTTGTATCATAGAAATGATTAAATATATCTTACTGGAGTTCTCCGAACTTTTTATGAAACTATTAGACACTACTTTGAACAATAAGAATGTATTTAGCTGTATAAGGTGAAACGATAATCCCTCTTCCTGTTGTGACCTTCCGATCTAGGTTTGCTCTCGGCAGTATCCTCTTTTTAAAACGTATTCACCGTTCTCTTGATAGTTCTTGAATGGGCACTGAAGATGGAATCCAGAGTATGAATGTTGCTACTATTACTAAAGGCCTGAATGATCTTTTTCGTCTTATCATTGCTCAATTGGGAAGACATTTTAATATGTTCTCTTTCTAGCTTCAAAATAAAACAAAATAAATACATATATGAATAAATAAAACAAAATGAATAATCTCATCAATGTATTTTAAAAAAATCCCGTAAGAAAGTGATTCTTACAAAAAATGTCGTCAAGATGGTTAAACGACTTGTCTGAAAACCTGAAAAAACAGAAACTCAATTAGTTTCGTGGTGTTTCTGGTATTAAATATATTGTGAGAATTTTCGTATGCTATTACACGATTTGGACAGTTCTGCTGTTACACCCGGTGTGTATATATATATATATATATATATATATATATATATATATATATATATATATATATATATATATATATATATTAATTCATCGGGTCTGATAGAAAACTCAACAGAATGCAGAAAGCACTGGACGACCGTTTCGTCCTATATTTGAGACACATCAGCAGTGCGCATCCACTACCAAGAATTGAGACCCTGACAGAATTAATTAAATATAATTATCAAATCCTCCTAATAATTACTATTGAACCGGCTTCTAATGGACCAGAGTGAGCGGCTTGGTGAGAGTAGTCGTGGCTCCAGAGGGCACAGTCCTATAGTTACAGAGAACTCAGTAAGAGTTCCACCACGGAATATGTGAGCGAGGGGCGCTATATTGAGGCTGATTTGCAATCTCTTCGTCACCGAGGCCCAGTGGGACAGTTGGTATGATGTTTGCTTAACAACCTGACTGTCAGGGTTTCAATTTTCCGTAGTGGATGCGCACTGCTGATGAGTCCCAAATATAAGACGAAACGGCCGTCCAGTGCTTTCTGCATTCTGTTGAGGTTTCTTTCAGTCTCAATTAATTAAATATAATTATCGAATTCTCCTAATATTTACTATATATATATTTATTTATATGAATGATCTTCATTTTTATTTTTAAACGAGTAGGTCTACTTTGCAGTTTGGTAGGGTATAAGATGTTCAGACAAAGGTGGAAATGTTGTGTCAAGTCATAGGCACCATTTTGCATGCATACGCCTCTGGGTTGCACGTTCTGTTACATTTTCTGAACATTTATATATGATATTTTCGAGGTGATCATGTTTATTCATTTATTGATTTAGTGAGTATGGATGTATCACGCGTACCACCGCTACGTGTATATGTCGAAGTTGGTGCTGTATGTATTTGGGTTTGTAAAATTTTAGCATATATATGAGTGTGTGTGTGTGTGTGTTTGTCTTATTGAGTTCGAGCCACTGTATGTAAGATAGAAATAGGTTTCTGTCACTGGAAGATGCGCCCCCCTCCCGTGTTTGTTTTGTGTGCGAGCCTGGCTGCGCATGCGTGCATCTGCCTACTTTGCTCTACATCTAACTTGCAGGGCTGCACGGCATTGTTGGAACAAAATTAGCTCCATTAGATTTATAGATAATCAAATTGTTTCCCAGGCAATGGAAGCGAGGCCGCCCAAACCAGGGAAACCAAACAAAACTTGCATTCTACTAATTCACAGACTATTTATTTTCTTAACAAAAGACCCAAAAGTTGGTTTTCATATCTCGATTCTGTTTTTGTACTTCCTTTTAAAAAGTACCCACTTCAAAATAAAACAAAATGAATAGATAGATGAATAAATAAAACAAAATGAATAATGTCATCAGTGTATTTTTATAAAAAGAAATCCCGTAAGAAAGGCTGTTTTTGGCGATATAATTTTTTAAATTATTTTCTGTGGTCGTTATGTATATTACTATATTTTAACTATTAACATAAAACCAATCTGACGATAACGTATACACACAGGTACCGTGACTTTCGAGAAATGTTGAAAAGTACTCAGTCTGACCAACTTCCGCAAATCTGACTTAACATGAGATTTTATTTAATTCGTTCTTTTTTTATTTCAAGAAAATTACGTCTATATAAGCGCAAATAGATGCGGATATGTGCATATACACAAGCGTATAATTAGGGACATATGCACATAAATTCTAACCATATTAAATAAATCTAATTATAAATCTAACCTCCTCTAATTAATATTATTATATAACAAAGCCAATATAAAAAACGAAATAATAGCCCAGTGAGCACATATAAAAATGTGTCTTTATACATTATGTCGAGTAATGGATTGCGGCTCGGATTGAGAAATCAGGGAGCAGCGTTCAAATTCCAGCCGAATCCATTACATTCACTTACGTGCTAATAAACTTCGGAAAGGCATTAATCCTCTTCTTCTCCCACCAGCTATGGATAAATAGCAAGACAGACCGGGTTCTATAGCTTGGGATAGCAACTGGTCTAGGAGAAGGACAACTCTGAAATCAAAACCTGCAGAGTGTAGTTTCGACCATTCAAAAAATGTGGTTAGCTTTGCACAAAGCATTCACCATTATAATCAAACCCTATGCGCTGGTGTCTGGGCTGTCGACTCCTAGTATCTGACTAAAGGTAAGAGTAAAGAGGGAGCTGTTACAGAGAGTGAAATTAAGAGTAAAGAGGAGGCGGTTACAGAGAGTAATAGTAAGAGTAAAGAGGGAGCTGTTGCAGAGAGTAAAAGAAAGAATAAAGAGGGAGCGTTTACAGAGAGTGAAAGTAAGAGTAAAGAGGGAACGGTTACAGAGTGAAAGTAAGCGTAAAGAGGTAGCGGTTACAGAGAGTGAAATTAAGAGTAAAGAGGAGGCGGTTACAGAGAGTAATAGTAAGAGTAAAGAGGGAGCTGTTGCAGAGAGTAAAAGAAAGAATAAAGAGGGAGCGTTTACAGAGAGTGAAAGTAAGAGTAAAGAGGGAGCGGTTAAAGAGGGTGAAAGTAAGAGTAAAGAGGAAGCGGTTACATCGAGTGAAAGTAAATGTAAAGAGGGAGCGGTTACAGAGAGTGAAATATAAGTAAAGAGGGAGAGGTTACAGAGAGAGAAAGTAAGAGTAAAGAGGGAGCGGTTACAGAGAGTGAATGTAAGAGTAAAGAGAGAGCATTTAGAGTGAGTGAAAGTAACAGTAAAGAGGGAGCGGTTACAGAGAGTGAAAGTAAGAGTAAAGAGGGAGTGGTTACAGAGAGTGAAAGGAAGAGTATATTAGGAACGGTTACAGATGAGGACTTCCAACAGGCTGGAAACCAAAAGTCAACCAGGAAATAGTTATATATTTTGCAGTGAACAGGAGCCATTTCTATAGGACGACGGTTGGCATTCAGTCACCATTTGGTTTATGAGAGTCTAATTTAGAGATTATGTCCAATACCATCGACGAGTTTATGCTTATCTCACAGAATCGAGTATCAGTTGTATGGGGAAAATCAGGTATGGATACTCCGGACGAGTCAAGTGTTCAGTTGGATAGAGAATTTCCGAGCAAAGCATTCAGCCTTATCAGCTGTGTAAGTTAGGACTTGGAAATGATTGATACGTTGTTTCATTCTATCAGCAAATAGTGACTTTCCCTCATAGAGGACATGTTTGCACTCATTACGCGCAGAGACAAAGACACACCTGTTGCAATTAGTTAATCAAATCTGAATCGGTTAAGAAAGGAAGAAAGTGTTAATGGACCAAAATTAAATCGACAAAGATAGATAGATAGATAGATAGATATATAGATAGATAGATAGATAGATAGATTCGACGGGTGTGGTGAATGTCTTCAATCCAATAAAGATGCACACCACACCCACTACAAATATCTGATCATTTAGAAAAATGATAGAACGTTAGGAAATGGGAGAGAAAACAGATTGAGATAGATAGATAGATAGATAGATATGAACAGTCATAGATAGATAGATAGATAGATAGATAGATAGATAGATAGATAGATAGAGTTAACAAAATCTGAATCTGTGGCAAGTAAAAAGACAAAAATTTACATGCTAATACCCTTGGTAAAGGTATGAATCCTCTTCTTCTCTCCCCACTATGGGTAAATAGCATGACAGACCGGGTTCTATAGCCTTGAATCGCAACTGGTCTACCGCAGAAAGAAATGTCAACCTACCACTAGAAAATAAATCTTCATCGTCAGTCATGTATTGAAATATACATAACCGCCTTATTGTGTATCGCGCATAGTACATAACTTACTGACATGATCATATACTTTTTTAGGTTTTTATTGGGGGGAGTGTATTTTAGATTATTTAACAAGTAGGTCATCACTCGGTGGAGTTTTCTAAGACTTAAATCACAAAAATTCATCTTCATTTCATTGTTTTTTTTTTATTCCAATTTTAATTTTTTTTTCTCCACCCTATAATTTTGTAACTTGAATCCTGAATTGTACCTCAATATTAGATTTTAATTATAAAATTATTAAACGCAGAATTAATCATACTTATTATAAAACTCAGGTTGTGTGTGTGTGTGTGTGTGTCTTTTCGTTTATATATTGGATCGGATTTCCTACATTTTTCACCCGATTTCAACAAAACTTCACAGGACTACGTAAAATTACCTTACGGTGGTTCTAACAGCGCCAAAAATTGGTAAAAACATAATTGTTTTTGCACGAAATTAATTTGAAAACATGATTAAGAGGCATCACGAGAACGAAAGGGGGACAACTCATATCGAGTTATACTTATAAAACCCAGGTTCTTTGTGTGTATGTGTGTGTGTGTGTGTGTGTGTGTGTGTGTTCGTTTATATATGGGATCGGATTTCCTACATTTTTCAACCGATTTCAACAAAACTTCACTTTTTTTGGCAGGTAGTGTTTCTTATTGTCTTGCACACTTTTTTCTTTATTTTTACATTCAGAATGCTTTAAAAATTCCATTTACAAGACAATTGTTTATAATAAAAATTCTATTCAATCGGTAGACTCATAACAATTGAAAATAATGTTTTTGTTTTAATTTGGGTTTGACCAATTCGTAAAAAAAAAAAAAAAAAAAAAAAAAAAACTAATTAAGACATGCGTGTCCATCAACCTTAAACAATAATCTTTGTCAATTTTATTTTTCAGTCTTTATGATGGTCGATACTTGATCTATCTCTTACTGTTACATCCCCGGGCAACGCCGGGCTCTACTGCTAGCATACTATATAACGTTACTTCTGTGACGTCCCCCCGGTGTCGCTGCGCCAAACGTGACGTCTGCCTGGGTGCGTCCGTCGTGCTATCCTGTCCTGTGACGACCAACTGGCTTGGTATTGGTCGTAGCACCAACTGTAACGTTCTAACCTTTTGGTGATTCGGATGGGAATCTGGTTAGATTCGGTATCAGCCTCGTCGTTCCCAGCCTGCCTCCAACGTCTGGTTACCGAAGTAACTGCTTTGATTTCCAGTCTAGCCTACCCACGTTGTGAATTGATCTTAGCCAGACGAAATCAATCAGTCGCCGGGGCCGTAATGCAAGTCGAGTTCGAATTAGGGTGATATCGCACAAGTACATGCAAAAGAAAATAAAATAATAACTCGAAAATTTCAAATGTGTTAAAAAAGGATAACAGTGTTTTATATATGGTTCCTGGATACAGGACTGCGTCCATTTCCCAAACCCGCTATATGGATTCGTGACACTTTGTTTTTGTTAGGGGAGTCATAACATCTTAAGTTGTTTGTTCTTTAAGAAACTGGTTCTTGGTGTATCTTCAGGCGATATTCGTAAAACTTGTATTGGTAGTGTAAGTCTAAGTCGTTCTTCAAAAATAAATTGTTCTTGATTAGAAGATGAGTTCGAATTGCGTGAATCTTAGTCACCTTCTGTGAGGCGGGTGCAACTTCAACTGCGAACTTCGAACTTAACTAAACTGGAACTTGAACTCAACTCAACTGGACCTGGAACTTGAACTGATTTTCGCTCGCTGCCACTTTGCTTATATGGACGCCGACCAAAACCGGGGTGGGCTCTTCGGGGTTTGAGGTTCCTTGATAATTCCAAATCCACAATCCACTTCTTTGGTTTCGGTCAGGAAATTTTTATTCTTTTCCATTTTTGGAAGTCTTCTCGTCCTCCCACCTTCTTATGTTCTCATATTGGTATCTCACCATACCCTCAGAGCGTGTCAACGCTTTTCCCTCTCTCTTATAGTGGCATCTCACACCTATCCCCTCAATGGGTGCCAGCAGGTTTTCCCTCCTGCCTCTCATGATCACCCCCGCCCAATACTCCTGCCACCACTCAGCCAATGGGCTCTCAGCAGTGTGGGTGTGGCCAGACTAGCCTCGTTTTAAAAAATTTTGCTCAAAGAAAAAAAATTATCTTCCTTTTTTTTTTCTTCTTTTTCCTTCTTTTCTTTCTCTCTTTTCCTTTGACCGACAACAAACCAATACGACCCGTAGTGTGATCCCTTAATCTCAATTCTTATCCCAATGTCACCTGGACTTTATCAGTCAAGACTTTTCGCCAGCATCAAGTGGGTGGTCATATGATGAGATCGCATTTTTGGTGCCAATTACCGATCCGATAAAGTAGTTTCGCCACCATAGCCGAATTTCAACACAAAACACATGCCTTGTCCAAACGATATCTTCCCGTAGATACTAATGTTTTAGTCTTTTGTTGTTTTTTTGTTTGTTTTTTTTGTAATTCTGCGGTTGATCCAACGGACATTTTCTGCGACCTAAATAATTTTTATCTATTTAGAATTCTGTCCTGTAGGTTATTTGGCCAACCTGGTATTCGTCAATTAGCTTTTCGCCGTCACCAAGCGTCTGGCCATTTTAGACGTATTTTTATTCTTAGTGCAAATTTCTGATCCGATAAAATAATTTCGCTGTCATAGCCGAATTTCAACACAAAACAGATGCCTTGTCCAAACGATATCTTCCCATCGACAAAGGCTTAACCTCTACTTCATGGTGGTCAGCGGACATTTTTGTTTCTCGGTCAGCGGATGACCTATTTAATTTTTATCTCTTTAGGATTCTGTGGGAGACCTCAAATGGGCATTCCTGCGACACAGTTAAATGTTTATCTATTTAGAATTCTGTCTCTGAGGTTATTTGGCCAACCTGGAATTTTCACCCGCCCCGTAACATAAATCAGATTAATTCCAGTATCTTCCTTTTTCGACTTCTCGACAATGGAAAATCTTACCACTTTTCCTTGTCAGAAAAATAACTCTTATCACCTAAATTTAATTCTGGCCTTTCTCTTTTCCTTTTTCCTTCTTTCTCCCTTTTGGCAAGCCAAATAGTGTCACACTTCCACAAGTCACAGAATTTCTAAAATCCTAACGAACTTAACGAACAGTTCATTTCCATAGATAAATACCTGAAGATTTTTGTACTATCAACGCAAGATAATATGTATATTTGTTAATATATATATATATATATATATATATATATATATATATATATATATATATATATATGGTATTAACGTTTATTCCAACTTAATTTCAATAAAAACAAAATAAATAGAAAAACATATGTATTTTGTCTTTTTTCCTCAGTAATTTTATAATTTTAAACTTAATAGAGATTTAATTTAAATTTTAAAACGGGTAATTTTTAATTTTTAATTTCAGATTTTATCGTATAATTTAATACTTATTAGTTAGAATAAATTCTATTTTAGTCTAACCCCAACATTAAGGCATTAAATAGTTATTATAACCTTAGTTCTTTGTCAAGTTTTTTGAATTCTCATATACTTGTATTTTGATTGGTCATTCCAGCTTATGTAACAGCGTTTCCGCTTGCGAGGGGTGGTTAATTGATTTGAACCTTTTAAAACCCTTTATTCTACATTCAACATCATCACTTGATATGACACCAGAGGTGTTGAAACAAAATGGCTATTTTTGTAGTGATTTTATAACTTATTCATTTTAGAATATTCGAATAAATAATATATATATATATATATATATATATATATATATATATATATATATATATATATATATATATATATATATATATATATATATATATATATATATATCAGTGTTATTACTTGTTTTGTAACCCTATGTTCCTGTATCATAAATCTATGAATTTTTGTTCAAAAGTAATGAAAAAGGCATTAATTTGTTTTACTTCTTGAAAAAGGTCACCCACCAAACATAAAGTTCGTTTTTTCATACGTAATATGCGTAAAAAATAATAAAAAAATATTTATGAAGTTTTTACAATTTTTTGTTGATATAATTATATAGTACCCTTGTACTTTTTAAAGTATTTAACTGCTTATAGATAGAGCATATGCAATCATACAAACAAGCAAAAAACTTGTAGAAGCATTATTTTTCAATTTGGTGGAATTGGAAAATACTCATGTATTTTTAATGAATTTAACAGTTTATAACAGTACCATAACATACAAAATTATAAATAAAAAAAATCAAGTTCTAGAAGGTTCCATAAAATTTTTGAAGGTTCCAGGGAGTTCTGGAATGTTACAGAAAGTTCTAGAAAAATCCAGAAAGTCATATTACTACTATACTTATGGACGATTTTATAATTTCATGTTGGAGCTGAAATTTAAAAAAAAATAAACTGAATTAGATCCTTGTTATTTATTTTATAATTAAATATTTTCTTCAAAGAAAAGTTCATCGAATTATGAATTAGGAAATCAATTATTCTACAAAAATCCAAAAGTCATTATCTTAAGTGTTAATACAAATATAAGATTTGTTACTGAGATGATTGATGGTACATTCAGAATTAGAAATATATATATATATATATATATATATATATATATATATATATATATATATATACTCGACTCTACCGTCGAATTCGACGTGTGAGGGTCAAGCAGATCAGTTCCTAGGAAACCGACAGCCCGACGACAGTACATTAGATATAATTATAGTGGTGAAGGTTTTCTGCAGAACCAACCACACTTTTTGAAGGGCCGAATACAGAGACCTGGTGCACTACGTGTCACAAGGTCCCCAAACGACCCTCCGCAGGTTTTGAATTCAGAGTTGTTCTTCTCCTAGACCAGTTGCCATCCAAGGCTATAGAACCCAGTCAGTCCTGCTATTTAATGGTGCTATTCTCTTCTTCTCCCTCCTGCTATTTTACCGCTAGCTGGGGGGAGAAGAAGAGAATTCACACCTTTCCCAAGGATATTTGCTCCTAAGTGAATGTAATGTATTCGACTGGAATTCGCACTCGGCTCTCCGATTGCTCAATCCAAAACGCTATCCATTACGCCACCGTGCCTCTGAGAAGGATATAAATTCAGGGAGAGCTCAATGTAGACTACGGAGAATTATAATGATAATAAGAAGACAGAGACATTAATTATCCATTTCGATTATAATTTATTTCATGAAAACCGAGGTGTTCAACTTTGAAAAGTTGACCGAAATCTCCGTAAATGGAGAAAATACACCCGGTCGGACACATTAGGTTAGTAGCGCTGAGGGAAGGTGAGAGAGGAAAAACAGGGTAAACGGATTAGTGGTTGGTAGTAGTCGGTTCACCCAGCCGTGAATTTATTGTATAATTTTGAGATTTTTATATCAGATTGTATTTTACGGTTTGTTGTTTTTAGGCAGGACAAATCAGGTCGATTCAAATTTAGTTAACTTAACGAAAGAGGTCTTAATGGTAGGACAAATATATTTATAAATAATTGATATATTTTTATTTATTAATCCGATGTATTTTATTACTTTAAACGTTATTTTTAGTGGATATTTACATTTAAGTAGACGCTCCGTTTATTTTTTACAGAATTTTTGATTTCGTCTATCGGCATGAACATTCAAGAAATCCTATTGGATCCCGCATTGTTCAATAATTTCTAGTGAAATTTCTCGAATGTTCATGAGGGTAGACCTAATAAAATAGTGTTTCAAATTAAACGGAGCGTCTACTCAAATAATCGTGAATAGACATCCGTATTTATAAAAATCGGTACGTTTATACACACACAAAAGATCAAAATTCTTTTAAAATGTTGAGATGGAGGGGGATCGATGAATTGTAGTAAGGGTTTCCATTTATGATTACTAAATAGAGTATTTTACTTAATAACAATATCATCTAACAGGTACAAATTAATATAGATTTTTAAAAGTTTTAAAACTTTATAAATTATTCTAATGAAAATTTTTAAAAATCAAAATAATTTATTTTTCATCGAAAATTGTCAATAAGGTTTCTTATCGTTTCCATGAAAGCAATTAAAAGCCATTCTAATTAATTTAATGCATTTTTTATTTGACGATTCAAGATCAGATTTTCGGTAACTGGAGGTTCTGTTTTGCAAAAAAACTGGAAGCGATAATTTAATTTCTCCAATGAATTCTGCTCATATAAACATTACACCGCACAGAAATGAATATTTCCCCATTTCAAAAACAGAATATTTTTACCAAGATTTTCTAAAAAAGAAACGTTTCTAAAATAATTGAATTCATCTGTATGTCTTTAAATGCTAAAAAGAGGCTAAAATGTTCTATATTAATTTATGTTCAGCCGCTGGCGTAAGAAAAAAAATAACCCCAAATTTTTAAGGTTCTAAAAAAAAATTTAAAAATATAATTTAATAATCAAATCTCCTGTGGTCTCTCATCTGGATAATAAAATAAATATTTTGTCGATAATAATTTGTTTTTATTATGTTTAGTTCAATTTTACGTCACATGTTTCCATTTTTTAGCTCATCTATGGAAGTTGCGGCATAAGAAAGTGATGATTTTGAATGGCATATATGGATTTTCCCGGGCCTTTTGTGAGCAGAAATTCAGAAAAATAAACACTAACTCAGAAGTTAGCTACTTCGAAGGAAACACTGGAAAGTATGTGTTTGATTTACTAATTTTATTTCCATCAACTTTTCGTAGTACCTCCTATGTATATCTCTTTACAAAAAGAATTGAATCTTCATTGATCTGCAAGGGAATGAAAACACTCGAAAATTATGTGGCTGTAATCCTCTTTATATATATATATATATATATATAAAAGTGAACATAGAAGTCAACACTTAGAGGCGACAGTCTGTTTCATGCTATATGCAATCGTCAGGCCACGTGTGCTGTTATTAAAACCCAGGTTGTGTGTGTGTTATTAAATAACAGCACACGTGGCCTGACGATTGCATATAGCATGAAACAGACTGTCGCCTCTAAGTGTTGACTTCTATGTTCACTTTTATATTTACACACGCTCTATCTCTGATATTGAGCACTTTATTCCCTAAATATAGCAAACCTTAAGACTATATTTCTTATATATATATATATATATATATATATATATATATATATATATATATATATATATATATATATAGTAAAGGTAATAAATCCGTTGTTATATAATCCAAGTGAATCTTAGTAATATAAAATACTAGCAGTAGAGCCCGGCGTTGCCCGGGAATGTAAGAGATAGCTCAAGTATTGACCATCATAAAGACTGAAAAATAAAATTGACAAAGATTATTGTTTAAGGTTGACGGACACGCATGTCTTAATTATTTTTCTTTTCTTTTTTTTTACGAATTGGTGAAACCCAAACTCAAACAAAAACATAGTTTACAATCGTTATGAGTCTACCGATTGAATAGAATTTTATTATAAACAATTGTCTCGTAAATGGAATCTTTAAAGCATTCTGAATGTAAAAATAAAGAAAAAAGTGTGCAAAACAAGAAGAAACACTACCTGCCAAAATAAAAAGTGAAGTTTTGTTGAAATCGGTTGAAAAATGTAGGAAATCCGATCCCATATATAAACGAACACACACACACAATCTGGGTTTTATAATAAGTATAACTCGATATGAGTTGTCCCCCTTTCATTTTTGCGTCAGCGATGCCTCTTTCGTGTTTTCAAATTGATTTCGTGCAAAAAGAATTGTGTTTTTCCAAGTTTTGGCGCTGTCAGAACCACCGCAAGGTAATTTTACGTAGTCCTATGAAGTTTTGTTGAAATCGGTTGAAAGATGTAGGAAATCCGATCCAATATATAAACGTACACACACACACACAACCTGGGTTTTAAGTATGATTAAAACTGATCCACAAAAAGAGCTCAATGTATTTATTATTGCAGAACAAAAACTAATACAAAATGAAATTCAAAATCAACTCGCGTAATGAACAAGCTTATTTCGATAGACGAAAATATAATTCGCCTTTCTTATCAACCCTGATATAGACTGAATGTATGTCGGAAACAGAAATTTAACTGTGAAAGCTAAAAAAAGAAAGCCGAAAATTTAATACAAAATTTATCCATTTCAATATTCCAATCAGTCGAAAGGCTCGAGCCAGTCGTCAGGGAAGAGTGGAAGTTATTTATCTTAAAGAGAAGAGGTTTTATAAAATTAAACTCGGATATTAATCTTATAACATTCAATTGGGGTTATATGAAAAATGAAATGATAACTTAAAACTAAGAGAGGAAGAAAAAAAGGGTTTAAAAAATCCTTAAATTATATAAAGTTATATTTAAAAATACAAAGTCATATTTAAAAGTACAGACATATTCCAAAAACAAGTTATATTTAAAAATAAGATATATTTCAATAAGTTATATTTAAAAATAAATCATATTTAAATAATTTATGCTTTAAAATATGTAAAACTATATTTAAAAATAAGTAAAAATTATATTTAAAAATAAGTTATATTTAATATAAAAAAAACTAGGTTATATTAAAAAATAAAAATATATTTAAAAATAAAATATAATTCGATAAAATAAATTACATATTTAAAAATAAACATATAATAAAATGAAATATATTTATATTTTCGTGGTCGAAACAAGATTATTCCCCATATGAGATGATTTGGGATTTTATTGCGTGTATATATATAATTAATATATACGCACACATTAATATATGCATATTAAGTGTATAAATAAATAAATAAATATATATATATATATATATATATATATATATATATATATATATATATATATATATATATCTGTGTGTGTTTGTGTTTGTATCTATCTATGTATATTTGTAAAGCGAAGTTTCTTTTTAACATAATTCGTTGAATAGACAAGGAAAATTTAATCGTTTTTTTTACTTCTTTTTTTCCAGCATATATGTTTTATATCTCATGAATAATGCGACACCCTTAAAATTAGCTTCAAAATTTGGTCTTCAATAGTCGCATCATTCGCGAGTATATAGGGTAACCATTTTTCCGATTCTGAAAACGCCAAAATAATTAAATTTATTCATCATAAACAAAGTTTTTGAATCGTCTGTGATATCACCATTTAATTCGATTAATAAAATCTATGTTTTTTTTTGGGTTTTTTTTGGTTTTTTTTATAGCACATCACCTTTTCTAGTTAATACCAGAAACCAAAATTCAGATATATACTCAAAACATCTTAATACAATTTTATTCTATTTTCCTTATTTAATTCTATATTTTTCTTCAGTATCGGTCTATATTTCTGAGATGAGGTATTATGTACATTATTTATATTATTCGGACTATTGTCGCCATATTTATTACAACGTTTCGACCGTTGTACGCTCCGGCCTTCTTCAGGTAGTTGGAATGTCGAACTTAACCTTTATTTCACTCACTGGGGTAGACTGTTCTAGTTCCACGTGCCATGTTTAATGGATGTCAGTTATCAGTTATCTCCTATTAATTTCCCTCTGAATGTTCTTCACTGCCTTAATATGATATTGAACTCACACTCACACTCACACTCACACCAGAGCTTATATTGCAACGTTTGTTGTTATTATAGCTTTTCTCTAGCACTCCTTATTACTGGTTCCCGTATTGTATTCATTTCTATGCTTGGTCGGCTCAGGAGATTTTTGGAATCTAGCATATGTGCTGATTCCTTAAGTTTACGAATTTTCCAATGGTGTTCCTTGTCTATGATCTCAACATGATCCCACAGAGGGCGGTGATCACCCTTCTCTATCCATATGTGGTCAGCCACGCCTGATTTTTCCACTTCCCCTCGTGGAAAAAACATGAAATGATAACAGCAAAAAATTGCAATATGAGCACTGGTACAAGTGGTTGCTGAAGACATTAGGTTTTTAATACCCAAAAATTCATACCCAGACGTCCTCAAGGACACATGGCACAGTGGATAAAGGGGTTGTTTAGGTACAGTGACAGAACCCAAAGAGTGCTCAGGTATAAAAGGGTAGAAATAATAAAATTGTGAATGAAAAAAAAATATTTACCAAATAAGGAGATTCACTTCTTCTACAAAGAAGTGACAATCAATATATATATATATATATATATATATATATATATACACTTACACACATCACTTCCTAATGAGCCAAATGATAACACGCACCCATAGTAATATACACACTTACACACATCATACTCACTCACTCGCTAACACACACTTAACACAGACACATTCCTTACCCAGGAACCAATAAAACTGTCAAAATGATCAAGGGAATTCAGAGCAGTTTTAATACATCCAGCTCTTATCTTAAATAATAACTTATAAGAGACTGTTTGAGCAACACAAGAGCTGAACAAAATTCATGTTAAAAAAAAAAGAAAAAAGAAAACTACAGACAAAGTTAATTTTCTCCATCAAGACATTTATTTCTGTCGTTCTCTGCTACCAGCAAACAGATTTTTTCTCCTGATGATGGCCATGTTGGCCGAAACTAGTCGTGGAATCTAACTGGAATAATAAAAACGAAAGAATATTAATATACAACCAAGTGTATCTTAAGATTTTAAGTTTTGAATTATTTTTTATTGTTCAAAACTTATATATGTGTGTATTTGTGTGCTAGCGCGCACATGTGTGTGTGTGTGTGTGTGTGCCCTTTCACTGAAAACGGCCGCCAAGGCAATGTGATTAAGCTTTTCATTCAATTGTAAAAACTGTCCAAATGTCCCGTACGTTTTTGCGTTTTCGGCTTATCTACCAGTTATTACCAAGGATGTTTCATTTAACTGAATATATATACAGCGTGACTGAAAAGTAACTCCTATCTTAAAATAGTTATAATTTATCTATTATGATAGGTCATTAATAAAAAAAGCATATAGAATATATATATAGAATAGAATATATATATACAATAATAATAACAATTCTAAAATCAGTATCTATGCTGTCCGAAACTAAGAAAACTACATTAATCCGGCTCAACGTGTTTGAGTAGGAATTTATTTCTATGTATTCATGTGCTCATTAATTCACTTCTTTTGTTTAAGAAATCAGGGTTGCCTATATTTTTTATGATCATTAACTTCTCAGAATGACATAAGATACATTTATTGTCTTTACCGGTGAAGGGTTTAGATTTCGTTACACAACCCCAGGTGATAGTTGGGATTCTATCCTCGCTTTTTTATTTTCCAGAAAAGTTTAGAGAGGACCGTGATGTTACTATATTTAATAGTAACAACGCTGTGTCATTTGGTGATGGTAGACGCGTTATTTCCAGTGGTTTTCAGCAGAACCCAAATAGATCTTGACCTCGCCATCGTATTTGATGTTAGTTTTATAAACTAAAACTTTGTTCATGCATTTGCCGTTTAATTGAAAGATTTTGTTTGTTACGGCAGTTTATGTCCTTAACTGTGCGTATGTTTTTTTTTTCTTTTTTGTTTGGTAGGTTGGTTCAGTGTTTATTTAGTGAAACGTTGTTGTGATATATATTTGTCAATGTTTTTTTAGCACAATTGTAGCTAAGTTTGATGTTGTTTTTATTAAAAATCTTTTTTAGCGTTGCGGAATGATTGAAATGCTTGTGGATTAGATTCATAAAATGTCCCAGGGGTGAATTACAAAGACAAACGTATTGTAACTGTGATAGAATCTGCATTTCGTTGTGATGGTAATTTTTACGCTCTCAGTTACAATAAGTTTTTCTTTGCAATTCACCCATGAATATGATCGTGTAGAAGCGAAAGTACTTAGATAAGAATAAAACTACGGCCCCTTCCTTGATAAATTTCATCTTAACACCAAGAAACTGATTAGAAGGACAGGAACGGATCAATATAAAAATAGGCATAATATGTCTATATTATTTTTAAATGAAATATGATTGGATGAAGATATGCCGTCTAAACACACACACACACACACACACACACACACACACACACACACATATATATATATATATATATATATATATATATATATTTAAACCTAAAGAGCGAGACTAACCTACCAAGGATCGTCAGGGAATATTCCCTGGCGATCCGCGTAGGTGAAACCTTGGTTAGTTTGTCTGGTTCTTTAGGTTTAATTAGGTTTCCTCGACTTAACGTATTGAGCACTTTACTTAGTTACTTTACTTACTCGTATCGTTTTCTTTTTCTTTGGAGTCTGAACTTGGATGCTAGACGATTGTCTTCGGCTGACGTACATGTTCTTTGTTCTTTCTTTTTTGGGACTTTTTTTTGGGACCTTTTTTCCCCTTGGGTATTGGTCTGTTTATTTATATATCAAGGGACCCGAGGTTTTCCGGACGAGTATAATTTCTTATATTTATAAGATTATTACTATATATATATATATATATATATATATATATATATATATATATATATATATATATATATGTATTATAATTATTTTTTTTTAAATAATTATAATCTAGGCACTACTTGTGTATCGAGCACTGCTTTTAAAAAATAAAAACAAAAATACTAAAGAACTTCGGATCATCAAGGTAACGGTTCTTTCCTATTTTATAGATATATTTGCAAGCACACACACACACACAAACACACACACACACACACACATATATATATATATATATATATATATTCATTTCTGTAGTTCACTGTTAGAAGCAAGCAGAATTATTTCTTCTCCTGATGATGACCCTTTTGGCCGAAACTAGTCGAAGAATCTAAATGAAATAAGAAGAAGAACGAAAGAATATTAATCTACAACCCAGTGTGTCTGAAGATTTTATTTTTTTATTTTTTTTATTGTCCAATATATATATATATATATATATATATATATATATATATATATCACAAACTGCTTCCTTTTCTTTCGTCATCTTCTTACTCTTACTCTTCCATGCCATTCTAGATTCTTGAAAGTTATTGTTCTTACCCTGCGCCATTTTCTTCCGATTTTGCTTCTAAGCATTTGTCTAGTGCCGACGTAACTATTCGCAAATTCGATCTAGCACTAAAAACAGGAAAGATGTATTCAACAAGATAAAAAAAAAACGAATAGGAATTCACGTCTCTCCGTTTCTATCTCGGAGCTGGATGTGACATGTAATGCATAAATTAGTCGTGTGCGCATGCGCATGACAGATCGATATACATGTCGGGTTAACCAGCGCCATCTTGTATATATTTCTAGGAAGATTACTTCCATCTGACGACAGGCGTCTTCCAAGTTAATCTTTATCAAGTTTCCTCTCAAGTCGTATTCTTGTTTACTTCAATGACATTGTGGTTTCGAGCCCGGCTGATGTAGCCAGGGATGTTAAATGTAGCGTACAATCAGATTTAGCAAACTTTAAAAAATCAAAAAAATCTGTAGTTTTGTAGGAATTCGGTGTCACTTTGGCGACTATTAGAGACTTTTATATAATACTTTCCCGAATCCATTAGTTCTTCATTTCTTTCTGGCTTACAGCCACATCAAGTTGAAACACTACTTCCCGTACGAACACTGCAGTTAAGCAACGTCGAGACTTGCCAGTAACCAGAAGGTTGGCCGCTTCGGAATGCCAGCTTCTGTAATGCTATGTGGTTGGTGTAATGGAAAATACTTTAGAATTTTAATCGAAAAGACGATTTAAAAATAATTCCAATCGAGTTAGTTATATTCACTTGTGCAGAAATATCCTTGAGAAAATGTATGAATCCGCATCTTCGCCCCCTGCAGTGGGTTAATTAGTAACAGTTTGTAACAGTCTGTGGTATAATTGATAATAGCTCGGAATTGCTAATCGGAAAGTCAAATTCCAATTTCAGTTGGTTTCGTTATTTTTACTTACGTGAAAGTACTCTTGGGAAAGGTGTGAATTAATCTCTTCTCCTCCCCGCTATGGGTTAATTAGTAAGACTTGTAACATCAAAATAGTATTATCTGCAGAAATAAAACAAAATTGCGTACAAAATATAACACATCGGGGTTGATATGCAGCTAAATAATAACATCAAAACTTTGTTTGTTTGTTTTTTCCTTTTTTCTTTCTTTCTTTCTTTCTTTCTTTCTTTCTTTCTTTCTTTCTCATCCATATTGTATATCCGCCTTATCAAAATTTGTTTTTTTCTTTCTTTTCGACATTTACTTCTCTCTTTCTTTTTTCTTTCTTTCCTTCATTCTTGTCGACTTTTCTTTCTTTCTTTTTAATTTTCCATGTTTTTTATACCTCTTCAAAAATCTGTTTCTGTCTTTCTTTCTTCCTTTCTTTCTTTCTTTCTTTCTTTCTTTCTTTCTTTCTTTTTGACCCTTCTTTCTTTCTTCCTTTCTTTCTTTATTTCTATCTTTCTTATTATTCAACAGTTCCTGTTCTCTTCCATTTTGTTCTTTCTTTCTTTCCCACAACAGTCTGTTCTATTCTGCTCATTCTTTCTTTCTTTCTTTCTTTCTTCTTTCTTTCTTTCTTTCTTTCTTTCTTTCTTTCTTTTCAATTTTCCACATTGTTTGTCCGCCGTTCAAAATTCTTTCTTTCTTTATTATTATTTTTTTAATTCTTTCTTTTTTCTTTTTTCTTTCTTTTTTCTTTCTTTTCTTTCTTTCTTTCTTTCTTTCTTTCTTTCTTTTCAATTTTCTACATTGTCCGCCGTTCAAAATTCTTTGTTTCTTTGTTTCTTTCTTTTTCTTTGTTTGTTTGTTTGTTTGTTTCTTTCTTTCTTTCTTTCTTTCTTTCTTTTATCTTTTCAATTTTCCACATTGTTTGTCCGCCGTTCAAAATTATTTCTTTCTTTCTTTCTTTCTTTCTTTCTTTCTTTCTTTCTTTCTTTCTTTCTTTCTTTCTTTCCATGTCTGTGTTAAGGCGGCAGTCCATCAGCCTCAAACTCAGTATTTTTTCGAAAATCCTTACCTCTATTTTTTGAACTGCAACTAATGAAGAGAAAATCGAAGCGAAATGATTCCAATTCTTACATTTCATCTCAGACAAGCTGTTTAAGAATTTAGAATTTAGAAAATCGAAGTTTGAAATTTCAGTTTCAGACAAAAAATCAATGATTAAGTTTTACAAAATTCTAAGTAGCTTGCGCTTCCGACCAGAAACTCTCCTGACGAATACGTCTGATTTAATTCAGCTTTGTGTGTTAGCGACTGAACAACGCGGCGCCAACCAGCTACAAGAAAAATAATGACGGATGTTTTAAACTGGACAAAACATTGAACAAAGCGTACGAAAATATGATTTGATGATAAAGATATTAAATTTCATTCAGAAAATAACATTTTTTTTAATTCTTTTTCAATAATTTAGGTATTTTCCTTCTTATTCTTCTTGTTGTTCTTCTTCTTATTGTTATTATTATTATATGTGCTGTGTTCATTCAGATATTAGCGATCATGTCTTTCCACAATTTCCTTTTTTTAGCTCTTAATAACTTTTCTCTTTTTATCATATCTCCCAAGCCCTGCCCCACCTTCACTCAAGCTCTCCAGGTAGGTTATGCATTGCTTTCCTCTGGCATTCTTACGTTCAAACTGTCATGTAAATATCAAATTTACCAAGCCCTCTTTCCTCATGTACCCCAGAAATTTCAACTATCTCTTCCCGGTGTTAAGCGTAAGTGTCTTTTTTGTTGACATTGTCTCTAGAAATGTGTCTTGGCATTCTCAGCATCTTTCTGTAGAACCACATTTCTTTTTAGCTATTCAGTTATCCGCAATTTTGAATCATCCAAACGTAAGCGTCCGGATAATTGGATACATATTGTACTATGTGTCGATTTTAAATCACATCGCTCAGGTTTTTTATAATATGGTATAATACAATCGTTAAAATTAGCTGCTTCCTTTCTGATTGCATTTTGTCAGTGGTCATTAATATTATTATTATTTTTTGATCTGCATTCGTTTTATAATCACGTGTCGGCTGATAAACACTGTCTTGGGTCAAGTGAAGAATATGATTCTTTGTTGTTTCCACATAATTAAACAAAATGCAGCTATTAACAAAAGGTCGAAGCATTTCTCAGGATATTGGTTGCGCTTGCTAGCGCACCAAGGATTTTGTTGATTTTATTTTAGTCAGACCCCAAAACTCCAAACACAACAGGGACCGTTTTATTTTCTAATTCCCATGTTTTTCGCTATTTTCAGATCTTTTTTTATCTCGTAGTTTTTCCAAAAATCTTCGCAAATATTTCCTTTGCTATTGTGACCAAGTAAACGGCTAAAGAAATAACAAAACAAGTATTACAGATATATGCATATATTAAACAGTA
The DNA here is from genome assembly GCA_963932145.1 of Acanthosepion lycidas. Lineage (NCBI taxonomy): Eukaryota > Metazoa > Mollusca > Cephalopoda > Sepiida > Sepiidae > Acanthosepion > Acanthosepion lycidas. The sequence goes on from OZ010580.1 coordinate 119,752,643, forward strand.
AATACAACAGAAAATCATTACACGATTAGTGAGTGTGCGTCGGTTGACTCAGTATTCAATCTAATCTACTGTTATATTTACAAGCCTCCCCACGAGGTAGGATATGGCCAAGGCCGAGTTTAATGTGGAGCAGTCAGAGCCCGTAGGCTCGGCCAAAAAAATTCCCCATAGATCCCGTATACAATGGGGTCGGGTAGGTGTTTCCCGAGACGAGATTCTGCCCTCGACAGAGCCTCGTCTTGGGATCCTCTTTGCCTCCGGGAACAGGTGGAACAGATTTATTTGTCTGTTAATATTTAACAGCCCACACACGAGGGATATGTGTGGAACAAGGCCGAGTTTACCGTGGGTTCACCAAGCCCGTAGGATCGGTCAAAATATTCCCTTAGAAACCGCATAAACGGGTTCAGGGCCTGTCTACCTCCTCGGACGAAACTTTGCCCTGCGGCAAAGCCTCGTCCGGGTTCCTGTCTGCTCGAGGCAGAGAGTTCGACAGATGAACAATCTGTTCGACTGTAAATATTTAACAGCCCCCTCCCCCGAGGGATTTATGTGACAGAAGGTCGAGTTTACCGTGGGTTCTCCGAGACCGTAGGCTCGGTCAAAAATATTCCCTAAGAAACACTTAAAAACGGGTTCGGCACCTCTCTACCTCCCCGGACGTAACTTTGCCCTTCGGCAAAGCCACGTCCGGGTTCCTCTCTGCTCAAGACAGAGAGTTCGACAGTTTGAACAATCTGTTCCACTGCAGATATTTAACAGCCCCACCATGTGTGTGGCACAACGCCGAGTTTAGAGTGGGTTCTCCGGGCCTGTAGGCTAGGACAAAAATATTTCCTTAGAAAACGCATGAACGGGTTCAGAGACTGTCTACCTCCCCGGATTAAACTTTGCCCTGCGGCAAACCCCCGTCTGAGTTCCTCTCTACCGAGGCAGAATTTTGACTGTTGAACAATCTATTCGACTGTTATATTTAACAGTCCCTCCACGAGGAATGTATGTGGCACAAGGCCGAGTTTAACGTGGGTTTCTCCAAACCTGTAGGCTCGGCCAAAAATATTGCCTTTGAACCCGCCTAGACGGGTTCTGAGACTGTCTACTGCCCCGGACGAAACTTTGCCCTGCGGCAAAGCTTCGTCCGAGTTTCTCTCTGCCTCGGCAGAGAGTTCGACAGTTGAACAATCTATGCGACTATTCCAGCAAAGCCTTCTCGCCTACTAATCTTATAGTAGTCGAAAGAGTCCAACATAGACTCTTTAGAGGGAGGACACCACAATATTTGCCACTTGGTACACTTATGCCAATGAGTGTGCAAACTTTCTCTCTTCTGTCTTTGGTAATAATGTCTGGGCGATTTGCTTGCATTGTTCATACGAATTTCATGCACTTGTTTGCGGTATTCGGTCAGTTGACTGACCCGGCTCCATCAAGCAAACCCGTCGCATACGAACGGAAGCTGACCACCATAGCAGAGTACTTATTTCTTCGGACGTGCATGTTAATAGTAGGTGTATCATTGGGAATTTGGACTCATGAGCAGTCCAAGCCGGATGTATAAAAACATAAGCGCAATCCGAACTTCCATCTTCCATTTTTCGATCTGTGTTGATAGAAAGTTCCAGAGAATGACATCTGCTACCACAACTATAGATTCAGTATAATGACCATACGAGTTTCTAGCTGTTTTTTTTAAAACCTGCAACGGTGAACGACCTTCCAATAGTGATATTGACTTTTCCTGTCAAGGCGGTTTTTTTACTCACTGGATGTAAGTATGGATCAACCTAAGAATGTGATCAATAATTTCAATGTATTGGTGACAGAACCTATATTTCGGGCCTGTACTATTATGAAAGGTATTAGCATTATAGATGCATGTAATCATGCACTTTTTTTGCAGCAAGAATAAACGATTCATTCTCAGCCTTAAATCCTGCATCCTTTAGCATCTGTTGGATTGCCAATTAATCTACATCAAGCAACTGGCTTTGTAGATGCTTTTGGATCCACCATTTAAAAAAAATTGCTTTTACCCTATAAATTTCCTTTCATATATGAGTCTATTTATTGCTTTCGTGGTAGGTATATCTACTTTCCTTCTATTTTCAAGATTTACTCCTACTTCTCTTGTATATTTATGGGGTTCTTTTGATACAGAATAAAGTCTGTTTTCATTTTTTTACTTTTTTCATGCTTCATTAATTTAATATAATTAATTATATAATTATATATATATATATATATATATATATATATATATATATATATATATACATATATATATATATATATATATATATATATATATATATATATATATATTATATATATATATATTATATAATTTAATACATAATTAAATATATATATATATATATATATATATATATATATATATATATATATAAATATATATATATATATATGAAAATATAGAAAATAGGGAAGAAACTGGTTAGGTAAATAATCCAAAGTTCCTTAGTATTTTTGTTATTATTTTTTAAAAATAGTGCTCGATACGAAAGTAGAGCATAAATATAATTATTTATTTAAAAATATCATTCCAACTCGCTACATAAGAGGTCTCATGTTTCAAAACAAGAGCCGAAAACTTCAAAATAATATTTGAATTAACTTGAGTTATAGTAGGCTCTGTTCCATTTTCAAGCGAATTTTTTTTTGGAATAACTTCATATATATATATATATATATATATATATATATATATATATATATATATAATATATATATAATATATCATATCTGTCTACATTGCTGAGATGAAGCCTTTTATCCACTGTGCCATGTGTCCTTGACGACATATGACACAGTGGATAAAGACGTTAGTTTGATCCAGTGACAGGATCAATACTTGGTTAACGCAGTGGAGAACTTGGAGAGGGGAATCAACCTGCGATAACTGATAACTGACACCCATTAGACATGGCACGTGGAACTAGAACAGTCGAACCCAGTGAGCAAAATAAAGAAGGCCGGAGAGTACAACGGCCGAAAACATTGTGATAAATATGGCAACAAAGATGTGGGCAATAGTCAGAATAATGTGAATAGTGTATAGAATATGTAATACATATAATTTAATATATATATATATATATATATATATAAATATATATATTATATATTATATATATATATTATCTTATCATATATATACATATATATATATATATATTATATATATACTATATTGTATTACATATGTATATATTATATATATTATTATATGATTTAAAATATAATCTAATATATAATATATATATAAATAATATATAATTTAATATAATTATTATATATATTATTACATTATATATATTATATTATATATATATTATAGTATATTACATATATATATATTATATATATTATTATATTATTTAAAATATAATAAAATATATAATATATATAAATAATATATAATCTAATATAATAATGATATATTATTAAATTATATATAATATATTATATATATTACATTATATGATATATATTACATATATATTATGTATATCATTATATAATTTAACATATAATTTAATATATAATATACTTGATATATATATATATAATATATATATATATAAAATTTAATATATATATTACATATATTTTTATATTATATATATTATATTATATATGATATATTATATATATTGTATTATATCATATATATAATATATATATATTATGTATATTATATATATTATATATATGTATATATATATTAAGATATATATATATATATATATATATATATATATATATATATATATATATATTATAAATATATTTATATACTTAATTGTAACACCTAAACTTGTGTAACTGCATTATTATTATTATTATTATTATTATTATTATTATTATTATTATTATTATTATTATTATTATTATTATTTATTTCTTTTCATTACTGGTGTATACTCATTTCTTTCCGGGTACCAACCAGAGGCTTAAGGTCAGAAATGGCAACATGACATTTTCTACTCAGCTTTTTTGTTGGACCAAAAATAAAATTTGTTTTATTTCGTTCAGTAATGGGAGACTAGGAAAGCCTTTAAAGAGTCCTTTGGAATCTTTTCTAATCAATCCGAGGGCTACTACTACAACTGGAGTTGTTGATATCTTCATATACCACATTTGGTGATTTCACTTTCAAGATCATTGTATTTTTAAGGTTTTTTGAAGATATTTAAAGAAACATCACAATCTGTAGGGGCTACCATTTCAATAAGAAAGCATATTTTATCTTTGCGATCTCTGATCACGATGTCAGCGTGATTAGATTTGATTGTTCTGCCTGTGTGCATTTTAAAGTTCAATTAAATTGTTTCAGGTTCTATCTCAGGAACCGGGTCTGGGTGGTGTCTATACGAATTACTTGTGGCTTATTATTATTATTATAATTTTTATTTTCTTTGATTTCTGGCGTTTACACATTTCTTTCCGGTTCGCGCCCAGGGACCTAAGGTTAGAAATGGCATCATGAAACTTTCCACTAACAAAAAAAAAAAAAAAAAATTACAGAACCCCTTCAATTAGTCAACTGGAATCTTTTCCAACCAGTCCGAGGGCTCCAACTACAACAGGGATTGTTGATGTTCACATATGCCACATTTTTTAGATTTCTATTTCAAGGTCCTTGTATTTTCACAGCTTTTTGAATATCTTCAAAGATACATTGCAGTCAGCAGTGACTGCCATATCAATAAGGAGGCACGGTTTTTGTTTGTGGTCTTTAATAACAATATCTGGGCGGTTGGCCTTGATTGTTCTGTCAGTGTGAATTGTGTAGTCCCATAGAATTGTAAAAGGTCCTATCTCCGTAACCGGGTCTGGGTGGTGTTCATACCAGTTTCTTTCAGTTTCCTTCCCGTAGAAGTTGAAGATTTTCCAGTACAGATATTGGCCCACTCTGTCATGTCGGGTTTTATATTCAGTGGGTACCAACATCGTGCAACTTGATACAAAATGATCAATCGTTTCTGGATATTTATCACAGAATCTGCATTTTGGGCTGACACAATATTTTAGTATATGTGCTTGATAATTCCTATTTAGCAAGCATTGGTCCTGCGCAGCAAGGATAAAACCTTCAGTTTCCGCTTTCAACCCTGCACTGCGTAGCCACTGATTGGTACGGGTTTTGTCTACGTCAGCTTGTTTGGTACGGGCAGAGTATTGGCCATGAAGCGGTTTATCTTGCCATCGCTTCTGTATCTGGTCGGTTGTATTCGTCTGTTTTTTTTTTTTTTTTTTTAAGTATTTTGCAGTTTCAGCCGGTGTATTGTGCTGTAGTTGCATCTCTACGCCCATTTGAAACTCCATTTTGAATTTGTTGGCTTCTTTCATTACGGAGTAAAGACGCTTACTACTTTCATGTTCCTAGACGCATACCATCATCCAGGCCTTCTGTAGTTTCCAAGTATCTTTGGAGGCCAATTGTTGTAATTTTGTAGGACAGTTCTAGTTGAACTAATCTTCTGCCTCCTTTGGATCTGGCCGCATACAGACGATCAACATCAGCTTTGGGATGATGCATGCGATAGCAAGTGAGAAGCTTTCTCGTTGTGGCGTCCATTCGCTTAATTTCAGCTATGGTCCAGTTAAGGACATTAAAGCTGCATTGCACCACAGGGACAGCCATTATTTTGCTTCCTTTAATTTCTGGTGTGTACAGATTTCTTTCGGGGTTTCGCGCAGAGACCTAAGGTTAGAAATGGCATCATGGCATTTTCTACTGAAAAAAAAAATATTACAGAGATAATGCCTTTTGTAACGTGTGGGGTGTGCTCGTGAGAACAATTTTGTATTTCTTTAAGGAATGAGCTTCCAGGAATCCTTTCAATGAGTCTACTGGAATCTTTTCCAACCAATCCGAGGGCTCCAACTACAACGTTGATTGTTGGTGTACCCATGTGCCACATTTTTGAGATTTCGATTTCAAGGTCCTCTTATTTTGATAGCTTTTTGAAGATCTTCAAAGATACATTGCAGTCTACAGGGACTGCCATATCAATAAAGAGGCACTTTTTTGTTTGCTGTCTCTAATAAGAATGTCTGGCTTTGATTGTTCTGCCTGTGTGTATTGTGTAGTCCCATAGAATTGTAAGAGGTCCTATCTCCGTAACCGGGTCTGGGTGGTGTTCAAAGCAATTTCTTTCAGTTTCCTTCCCGTAGAAGATGCAGATTTTCCAGTGCAGATATTGGCCACCTCTGTTATGCGGGTTTTATACTCAGTGGGTGCCAATACCGTGCAACCTGATAGAAGATGGTCGATTGTTTCTGGATAATTATCACAGAACATGAATTTTGAGCTAACACAATATTTTAATATGCGTGCTTGATAATTTCTAGTTAACAAACACTAATCCTGTGCAGCAAGGATAAAACCTTCCGTTTCAGCTTTAACCCTGCACTACATAGCCACTGAAGGGTACGAGGCTTGTCTACATCAGCTTGTTTGGTACCGGCAGAGTATTGGCCATGGAGCGATTTTTTTTATCTTGCAATTGTTTTTGTATTTGTTTTATTATTATTATTATTATTATTATTATTATTATTATTATTATTATTATTATTATTATTATTATTTGTGTATGTTAGAGCCGGGTACAAACTATAGTACTTAGGCATTATGGAAGATTTGTCATTTAAATTATATCACTTTTCTTAGAGTATGGGATGTTCCGAGTAAGGCGATCTTCTCGGCAACTTGTATGATGATGCTTCCTTCCCGTAAAAGTTGCAGGTTTTCAATCTATCTATCTATCTATCTATCTATCTATCTATCTATCTAAAGCCGTTAATATCTCTCTATCTATATATATACCTATCAATGCCTGTCACAGTATTAAGATAGATAAAGCAACATCTAATTTTATTCATAGCTATCTATCTGCCAGTCTCTCCATATATTTAAATGTGATGTTTATTTTTGCCATCTTAATTCAAGTTCTTGTGTTGTTCTATCTTCTAAATAATGTTCTTTTTCGATTATTTTTTTACACTCAGTAATACCGTGCATCATAGTGTCTTAATTACTTTGTTTGGAGTGAAATAATAAGAAAAATTCAACACGCTTACTGCAGATTGTAGTAAGCTATATTATCTGAAATATGGAAACTGAATATAGAATATTCTTCGCCATTGGTAGTCTCGCCCAATACCGCAAGTTGCTACAAAACAAAAAAATAACCTAAAATCACGAGACATGTTCTTAAATAGCTTTGTCAGATCTAGACTTTCATATGGATGTCATACATGGCTCCAAATCCGTTCAGAAATAACCAAACTGGCAGCTGTATACAACCACGTTCGAAGGTTAGGTTGAAAAATGCCTTTGAAGTCTACGACAAAGAACATCTTTCTTTGAACCTGGCTCTAAGGAATCACAAACAAATATCTGTACCAAATAACGGAAACCACATCACTTACGGACTGCCTATAGCAACAAGTAAAATCGATAACACATATAAATCGAAGAGAAAATAACATGATCAAAATGTTGACATTCCACACTACTTCAAACAAAAGTTTAGGAAGGAAACCCTCGTCAATCCTGGAAAGAGCTATGACTGCTACTGGACTTGAAAAAAAAAAACAATTTTCCTGAAAAACTTTTTTTTCAAGAGAAATAATTAATAAATTCTCAACCAGAACCAGTTCTGACTACTCGGTCAATAAATGCTAAATATTTCCTAGTAGGGAAACGACATATTACCATTGCGATTTTCATTTCAATTCGACCTGTACTAATATCCCCACTGTAAGTCTCATTTCGGAACGCCTTTTTCATATCAAGTCGAATAATTATCTATCTCAATTTGTTTACCAGTTGCAGCCCACCCCAAGAATACTGAACAGGAAATGTATTTGTCCTGAAGCAACCTACGAGACATTTCGTCAGTATGACGTCACTTTTTCAGGAAGCAAACGCATTCGCACTGAATAGTAGACTTGTAACGAATTAGAGTGTACGGTAGATTGAGTAATTTAATTTTCCTGCCTTGATAATGTCTTCTCATACGTATATTAAGACAGACGTGGCCACTCACTTTGATTTGAACTGTTTTATACTGGAAAGACGGATATTGAGGCACATCTTCTGCGCAAAATCCATATCAGAGTCCACACATGTACACACACACGCACACACACGCATATATATATATATATATATATATATATATATATATGTGTGTGTGTGTGTGTGTGTGTGAAAAGTGTGTGTATATAAATATAAATATATATATATATATATATATATATATAGCGCGCATATATATATATATATATATATATATATATATATATATAGCGCATATAATATATAAATAATTATATATATATATATATATATATAATTATTTATATATTATATGGGGGGTACTCATTAGATAGCGCTCAATATCAGAGATAGCGCTAACATATATGGTTGGATAGATGTGTTTTTGACCCTGGGTTTGTCTGACGATCGCAAAAGCGTGAAACCCAGGGTCACAAACTCACATCAATCCAACCAAATATATATATATATATATATATACATATATATATATATATATATATATATATATATATATATATATATATATATATATATATGTGTGTGTGTGTGTGTGTGTGTGTATGGCCGGGTTGTAACAGCAATTTTGTCCACATCGTTCAACAGCATAACTGTCTATACAACAAAATAAAAAAAAAAATAGTAACTGACCTGAGTTTCTTTTTTTTTCATGTTTTCAGATAAGACGCTAAGCCATCTTGACACCATTTGTCGTAAAAATCACTGAAAAAAAAAACCTTTGATTTATTCGGCTCGAAAGAGGGCAGGTTAAAATCGTTTTCTGTTGGCCTCACTTTCTAAATGAGCAATGGTGAGAGGAAAAACATCATTCTGGCCTTTAGTAACGATACCAACATACACACTCGCTTTCATTCAAGAACCATCAAGAACCATCAGAGAAAAGTGAATCAGTTTTTAAAAAAGGGAACAGTAGCGAGATAACTGGATCAGGAGGTCAGAAAAGGAGGGAAGGATTATCATTTCAACTTAAAGCGAAAGATATCAATTAAAAAAAGTTAAACTCTATCTTTTAGGGGTTTGGCCCATGAGAAAGGAGTTTCAGCTATGACAGTCCAAAGAGCAATGAAAAAAGACTTGAAAATGAAATCGTAGGTTAAACCTGACAGACATATTTTTACTTCGGGACAGAAAGTTAGAATGTTAGAAAGGACGAAGATCTTCTTGCATCTTGAATAAGTTGGAAAATGGTCCTGGAATAATTAATATATATATATATATATATATATATATATATATATATATATGAAATTTATTTAAAACCTTCATGATCTTTGTACCCTTTGCTATCATTAATTAATGATGACAATATCATTTTCGTTTATGATCGATTTCATTAAGATACTTCCGTTAAGCTTGGATAGTAATTATACATTCTTATTGCTAAAAGTAGAGTCCAAATGTGCTCTAAAACCTCGGAAAATTTCAGTAAGATATCTTTAATCAAAGCTTAATTTAACAAATGGACAATTTTGCTTTACACGATATATATATATATATATATATATATATATATATATATATATATATATATATATATATATTAGCCTACTGATTTGTATCTCTCTCTCTTTATATATATATATGTCTACTCATTATCTATCTGTCTATGCTACCTATGATTTCTTGAAACACCGGTTCCCGTGCAACGTCGATTTTAGTCAGGACCTTGATAGCTGACCGTTTATATATATATATATGTCGGGTTGCCTCCTTAATTTTCGAAAACGCTACGAGGCGAGCTTTTCAGACTATAAATAATTGCGCGATATTTTCTTATTCTTTTCTAGTCTTATCGGCCGACATGTAACTTTTCGGCGAGAACACGTTCCTTTAGGGAAACGCATGAACGATACATATACAGACACACACACACACACACACATGCGCGAGCGCACGCACACAGAGACACCACTCACTACACATACTTTGTGTCAAAATGGTTTCTACATTCATTTGTTACACACATTATTTTTTGTCGCATGTATACCTTTGTTGTTAATATTTTATCATTTGTTTGTACATATATATTGGATATTGTCGTTTTCTACATTTTATTACGTGGACTCACATTCCGAGTCCGCCATTTTGTTGTGGGTATTTTCAGGAGACACGTGTTTATTTATCAACTCTAACACCGACGTTAATAAAGCCATCTAGTTAGGAAACGCATACACTTGTCCGCAACATATATCAAGCAGAACTTCGATCGGAAGAATGATGTCACTCTTGTTAAAAGAGAGAATAACTAGGATGAACAGTTCTAGAGTGTGCAATTATACATTGATGGCAAAGCGTTATCTTACGGCCTGGATTTTTTCAAAATCACCTTTCCTAAAGATAATACCTTTTTCCCAAGCCAACATATATGGCCACCAAAATATTTTAAAAGTTACAGATAACGCTTAACTCTAGATGTTTAAATATTCAAATATTTAATACTTAAATATTAAAAATAGCTAAAAAGATTAAATAAGCGATTTTAATAGAAAAATTTAACCAACAGGATATTGTTCTTCCACTTTATATTTATAAATCAAGTTGCAAAATAAAATCGCTAAATTGAACTTGTTAATTTTCTTTCAGGGATAAAACGAGTTAAGAGTTTTTCCTTTTGGCTTTATATATAAATATAAACTTTCCTTATCAACACGTTTTTTCCTGATTATATATATATATATATATATATATATATATATATATATATATATATATATATATATATATATATATATATATATATGTATGTATGTATGTGTGTGTGTTTATTTAAGAAACTCTTTTTGAAGCCAAAATTGCTGGCTTTTCAATGGCTTACTGATAAGGAGGCATTTAAAGTAAGCGGGTTTTGTGTTCAATAACGAAGACGGATATAAACCGTTAATACAATTAATATGAAAACTTTTTTTTTACTCTACTCATGTCTATTTCGGAGTTTCGTGGCTATATAGCTATACCCATTCCTTGGAACAGAGAATCTTAATCGAGCAGATTAACTCAGTTGCGATGAGTTGTCATACATATATAGCCACGAAACTCCGAAGTAAACATGAGTTATGTGAAAAAAAATATCATATTATATCTGTATGTGTAAATATATATAAAATAGCGCATATATATATATATATATATATATATATATATATATATATATATATATATATATATATATACATCCGTGTGTGTGAGTGTGTGTGCGTATATATATATATATATATATATATATTAGGTTGGTGCAAAAATAATGACGTAATAATGTCGTTTTTTGACGTTAAAAAATACATCAAAAAACGACATTATTACGTCATTATTTTTGCACCAACCTAATATATATGGAGGGAGAGAGAGAGAGAGAGAGAGAGAGAGTGCGTTAATTCGGAATTCTGTTTTTGAAGCCAAAATTGCTCCGTTTTTTTTTTTTTTCAGTGGTTTACTTATAAGGAACCATTTAATGCAAACAGGCTTTGCAATAGATTATTTAATAACGAATAGAGCGTTAATAGAATTAATATGAAAAAGTTTTTTTTCACTTCACTCATGTTTATTTCGGAGTTTCGTGGCTATAAAGGTATAACCATTCGTCAGAACAGAGAATCTTAATTGAGCAGATTAACTCAATTCCGATGAGTGGTTATATATATATAGCCACGAAACTCCGAAGTAAACATGAGTTAAGTAAAAAACAAGTTCTTATTCTCTCTCACTTCATATATATATATATATATATATATATATATATATATATATATATATATAGAGAGAGAGAGAGAGAGAGAGATAGATAGATAGATAAAGTGTGACTATAAACTAAATAACGAGATAGTAGCAATTGTATATTCGTGCGAAATATTTGTGTAAATTTTTATTTACTTTCCATGGTCAATGGAAAGTAAATAAAAATTTATTTAATAGATAATGCAAAAAAAACCCCGAAAAAACAGTGCTCAATGTATTTAAGCAGAGCTGTGAACTATACACTAATAAATACACATATGCCTACGTTTGTAGTGTAACTTAAAGTTTCATAGCTTCTCAAGTCGTCAGGCACATATGGCAAATGATCCACTTATTACAGTTTCTTTTATGTACCCATGGGAGAAACGCTAAATTATACTCAGATTCAAAGCTCAAAATTAATATAAACCGAATATACTATTGGGATATAAATATATAAAGTGTGTGTATGTATATATATATATATATATATATAAAGTATAATATGTAATATATAGAGTGTATGGAAGGATATTTTGGCAAAATTTGTGAACTTCCTGTACTCCATCCTCAAACGCAGCACTTGTTCCTCCAAAATTCCTGGTCGTCCTGGAGTTTTTCCTTTACACAGACACCCAGTCTCTTGAAACAGTTTAAAGCACCGTCGAATATTCTTAGTAGAGGGCGAATTAATATTGACTTGACTTCGAAAAGCACGTTGCACCGTGACAACCGTATTTGTTTTCGCAGAACGCCTTTTGCTGAGAACTCGCTATTCCGGGGGTAAACAAACAACTGAACATTACCGGAGATGCGACTACAGAGTCTCTGTGACTTAGAGAATTCCTCTTTCAAATGCTCACTGACTCATGCCATGACAGTGCTCTAGAACTGAAGCAATGCCTCGTTGAATCGGTTCATTCTCTTTTAAAAACCCTGTACTTAATCATTAACTCTAAAGTTATCACACTACTATAAGGTAATTAAATGCATTCTAACTATAAGCAGGAAGATTTTTTTTAAAAGACAAATAAACACTAATATATCCCTACCTTGATTCAAGTAAAAAAAATAAGATTAATTATATACTATACTAAATTTAATACATCCAACCTTGTCGTCCAAAACAATGATTCTCGGTCAACTAGCATCTTACAAAAGATCAATATTGTATATCGATTTAAATGTCCTTTAGGTGATTGCACCTCTGACGAAAATGCTAATACATATGCTGGTTTTACAACGACGCCGTTGACGAGACAGTTTACGTTTCATAGCATAGTTCAATCTCAGAACATTTAAAGGAACACTCATGTCTACATTTAGAGTTTAGACAGATACTATGAGAAAATACATTAGTACGTCATCAAAATAATAATAATCAAGAACTTCCTATAAAAGGATTACGGATAAAAATAAATAAAGGGAAATATGAGTATAGCAACAAAGTTCTTAAATGTTTGTAGCAGCAAAGTTTTATATAAAATACTAAATTAAAATATAACTAAAAGCCTAAGAATCTTTTTCATTTTTAAATCTTACAATAAAACATAACCCCCTTGCATATTCGAATTTGCAACGCTTTTAAGAAACAATGGAAAATATTTTTGGCGGAGCTACTGCATATAGATCCTCAAATATTTAACCCACTGAAGATGGTCTCAAACGAGATTGAAAGTACTTGGGAAAATAAAAATTATTTGAAAGAAAATTGTCTACAGACACCAATAAATTAATTTGTGAACTAGAAAGGACTAAAAATTAAAATAAAAAGATGTAATACGTCTAAATTATTTATCCAAACATACTTGAGTATATATATATATATATATATAAAAGTGAACATAGAAGTCAACACTTAGAGGCGACAGTCTGTTTCATGCTATATGCAATCGTATAGCATGAAACAGACTGTCGCCTCTCTAAGTGTTGACTTCTATGTTCACTTTTATATTTACAGACGCTCTATCTCTGATATTGAACACTTTATCCCATAAATATAGCACACCTTGAAACTATATTTTATCATATATATATATATATATATATATATATATATATATATATATATATATATATATATATATATATAATAAAAAGGCTTAAACACTAATATTCCATGGTCATAATTTATTCCATTGGAATCGTAAATACGATCCAATTCATCAGACCTACAAATTCAAAAAGAAAACAGAAAAAAACCCATATATACTTCCAGTTAAACTGCTTTTATTCGAACCTATTCAGATTGAAATGGAAAAATTTACTCCGGATTATTCCTTGAAATTTTTATTTCCGGAGTGGGTTTTTTTCTGTTTTCTTTTTGAATTTGTAGGTCTGATGAATTGGATCGTATTTACGATTCCAATGGAATAAATTATGACCATGGAATATTAGTGTTTAAGCCTTTTTATTATATCCTTACTCTGTCCTGGACATTGAGTTCTACCTGGATTTTATCCTCTCGGAAATTTTTTATTCTAAAATATACATGTGTATATATGCACCTGTGGATTTTGCATATATATGTATATTTACCACTAATATTATCTATATATATATATATATATATATATATATATATATGCAGATTCAGGAATTGAGTCATCATTTCTTTGATTTGACCCAAAATTAATACGACAGAAACTTTATCAAGAATTGGTTCTATTTTGATTCACCATGAACCTGTTATTGTTATGTTGTCCAATTTTCTTTTTACAGAGATTATCTTTATGTTTCTTAAATGTTTTTTCCCTAAATCTTTGGCCTTGATAATTTTTCCAGTTGTTAGGCCGTTTAAAATTCAGTTAATGCCCGAAAAAATCAACTTCTCTTGTTATATCTTTTGGTTTTATTACGTCTTTCAATATTTCGTTGCTTTCTTTCTATTTTTTTTTCTCTATTTTCTCACCCTTTCTTTTATAACTAACTTCTTTCTTTCTCCTCTTTTTTCGCATTTCTTTCCTTCTTTCTTTCTTTTTATTTCCTTCATTTTTTAATTTTCTTTGTTTCCATTATTATTGACTTCTTTCTTTTCTTATATTTTTGAATCATTTTTTTCTTTCTTTCTTTCTTTCTTTCTTTTCTTTCTTTCTTTCTTTCAATCATTCATTTTTTTTCAATTATTACTAACTTCTTCTCTATTTTCTTTCCCCGTTCTTTTTTCTATTTCTTTCTTTGGTTTTTTCTTTATTTCCATCATTACTGACTTCTGTCTCCCTTCTCTATTTCTTTCTTTCTTTCTTTCTTTCTTTCTTTCTTTCTTTCTTTCTTTCTTTCTACTTCATTTGATGGTTTTCTTCATCGACTGTTTCTTTCTTTACTTCTCTTTCTTTTTTCCTTTGTGGTTTCTTCCTTTTCTTTTTCATCCTTTCTTTATATTTACTTCTCTCTTTCGGTCTTTCTTTTCACACAACATCAATATATATATATATATATATATATATATATATATATATATATATATATATATATATATAAACCTCGTGTTGATAAAATATCAGCTGGTTACCATTAACACCCATATCAACATTATTGTTTTCTCTTTTATAAAACAAATATACATTCTGTATTAGTTTTCCATGAAAATATATCCCAATAGCCACGCCCGATTAGTCCCAAATGTCTCTGATCTCCTAAACCAATTTTATTAGACCGGAACGAGACGTCAGTCAACAGATGACATGCTACGATTGACCGCCAAGATCACGTGTTTATTCATGTCTTTATTTCTGTCAGTGTGAAGTCCTTAAAAGAAAATCAGCAAGCATAAAAAATTATTGACTAGAAAAACAGATCGTTGCCATCATCGACATGAACTTTATTTTTTTTTTTTAAGCATTTCACCCCCAAGAAAGGCGGGAAGCCACTAGGACGCAAGGGGTTACGGAAAATTTAGAGCAAGATCAGATAGGAGTGATAGAGGAAAGGATGAGGAGAAGGATAGTGGATAGATCAAGGCACCTGGAGATGTCGATTGACATTACACTTGAATAGCTGGAGATTATAGCTCACAGGGAAACTGGAATAGGGAAGGGAGTTTCCACAGGCGAAAGGTGCGAGCATGAAGCTATTGGAGTAGAAGAGACGGCTACATTTAGGAGTTTCGACAGTGAAGGGGTGAGAGCGGGATGCCAGCCTCGTAGGGCGCTTGAACTCATGACGACTGGGAACCAGCGAATGCAGCTCCTCGGAGCAATTTCCATGAAAGTATTTGTAGAACAGACAGAAGGAGGCGACGGCGCGTCTGTGAGAAAGTGACTGTAGACGAGATGCCAGATCAGGGCCAATTATATTGCATATCCGCCTCTGGAGCCTATTGAGCGTTCAGTATGCTAGCCACTGCATTCATCTTTTTTCTTTTTTTTTTTCTTTTTATGCGACATGACTCTTCATACTTTCCCTTCCATTATATCTCTAATTAATGTCTGTCTTCTAAATGTCCCCCCCCCGTCGCTGTTCTACCATCCATTTGCAAATGCTTATTACGTAGGTTGTTCGATGTTTCCCGCCGCTTCAACTGTTTACTTCTGATTCTAAGTAGAATTTTTTCATTTTACTTAAAACTTCCTCTTGATCTCATATTCCGTCAATAGTATTCTCAAAATGCTTCTGTAAAAAACCACATAGCACTTGCTTCAAATCTAATTTTCATTAGTTGCCACCAATCTTCTTTTCGCTGCCATATAAAACGATTGATACTGCATACCATATCAGCATTCTTTTCTTTGTTTCTTAAGACTTTGAATAGCTTTGTTTGTTTCTTTCTTTCATTCTTTCTTTCTTTCTTTCTCACTGAAATCAAACAGCGTCACTGTTGAGCTTTTTCCCTAGCGTCCAAAACGGAATAGCCCATTAATTATAAGGGCGTTTCTATATTTCTTTTATCTCACTGAAATCGAGTAGCATCATTGAATTTAATATTTCCGCCAATTCATGAGATGAAAACGGAACAGTCCCTTATTTATGAAGGCATTTGGCAGGGCGTAACGTACGTTTCTTTCTTCTTCACGAAAATCAAACAGCGTCTCTGTTGTGTCTTTTCCCTTTTTCGTAGCGTCCAAAACGGAACAGTCCATTAATTATAAGGTTTTTCTTAAGGCGTCTCTGTATTTCTTTTTCTCACTGAAACCGAGTAGCGTCTCTGAATTTGGGAGTAGATTGTTCTAATTCATTTTTTTTCCGTTTCTAATCTCTTGTGTTTATGTCACTCATCAAATGGCGGCTAGATGACACGTTGCTTAGTGGGTTAAGAAGTTAGTTAAAGCATATCTAGTTTCCTGGGGTTCCTTAGTTCCCCCCCCCATTGAATGGCTAACGAAAAAGTTAAATGCTCTATTTCAGTCGAGAAAAATCGACAGGCTAAACAAACTTTGCCTTACACGTCGTATATTTTAACGTCTCATTCACATTGGCTCTTGTTAATAGTACCCGTGAAAATTTCAGTTTTCTTCTTTTTATTTTGAATTCGGTCTTTAATTCTTTTTTTCTTTCTTTCACATCCTGTTCATTATCTATCTATCTATCTATCTATCTATCTATCCCGGTCTATTCATTTTCTTTCTTTCTTTCTTTTTCCCACTCTTGTGGGGCTCTCCCCTGTTTACATAAGATGGACTCGTCCAAAGTATACTTATACTGACAGAGAGAATACCTGCTGTTAAGATACGTTGAGATACGTGGAGATACGTTGAGTGAGGTTGAGAGATACGAAGACAGACACAGGGTGTTCTCAGAGAGTTATACAAGTGTCCAGAGAGAGAGAGAGAGAGAGAGCTTTGTTTGTTTGTTTGTTTGTTTGAGAGAGAGAGAGAGAGAGAGAGAGAGAGAGAGAGAGAGAGAACTATTACGGCTTTACTTACTGAGACTTGTACATATATTTTCTACTAACCCGCATTCCTGGACTACTAATCTTCACTTCAAGTCTGTATTCTTACGTTTAATACACTTATTTTTCTATCTCAATTACTGGCGTTGTTTATTTATTTGTGCAGGATTCCATTCCCGGAATCCACAACACTCACTGAAATAAAACCGTGTCTCTCTGATGTCTTTCCCCGTTTTACTCACGTTCAAAACGGACACAGTCCATCATTTATGTGGTATTGTCAGGACGTTTATTTCTTTTCTTTTTCTCACTCGATTAATGGATAGCGGCTCGGATGAAGGAATCGGAGAGCCGAGTTCGAATTACAGTCGAATCAAATTACATTCACTTCCTTGCATTGGGAAAGCTATCATCGCCTTCTCCAAACTCCCCTTATGTATGGGTAAATAGCAGGACAGACCAGGTTCTATAGCCTTGAATGGCAACTGGTCTACCGCAGAAAGAAATGGCAACCTACTGCGGTAAAAATCTGCCTCGTTAGTCACGTATGGAAAGATACGTGTTCACAAATTGCACCTGACTTAAAAAAGTGCCTCAAATATGTCTTTTCCGTCTTTCCACGAAATCAAAACGGAATATTCCATTATTTATGAAGGTATGGCCAGGGTGTAACGTAAGCGCTAAAGGAGAATCAATCAGAATAGAAATAAGATGGTATTATTTTGCATCTTGAATAACTTCTGTCTTTGCAGATTTCGTATTTACCCTTTAGAAAATACAGTACAAAAACATTTTATTCAATTTTATATACAGCTTTATTTTTTATATATATTTGATTATATTTATTTTAATTTTATTTATTTTATTATATATTTATTTTAGATAAAGCTTTATTTGCAGTGACCTCATACCACTTAGCAAGCAGCTTTTCGATACATTCCGTGTACGATTCGGCAGGTTTTGGTGAGAAAACAAAAACTTTTGGGGGAATCTGCTGAATATATTTTTCATTAGAGAGAAAGCTTTTCAGAATTTGACAGCGACCAATAAAAAGGAATGATCGGTTTGTGCAAGGTTAGCCGGATATGACAGGTTGGGTAGAATAGACCAACCGGGATCCAAAACGTAGAACTTTTTTCATACGATCCACCGCTAAAAGTCGCTGCAAATATGATTAGCTCATTCTACCCTCTCCAGAAAGTTCCCGACACGTTTTATTATTAGAAGAGTCAAATCAGACGAAAAACGGCGTATTGCTGCTATCATGATCATCGTCAGTCTACCAGAGTCGGGATAATCGTGCCAAGGCGAACTATCTTTTCTTTAGTACGCCAGGGCTACATACAGTTTTGAATTCAGGGTTACTTTTTCTTAGACCGGTTGCAACCTAGAGTTATAGAACCCAGTCTGTCCTGCTATTTACCTACAGCTGGGGCGGGGTGGGGGAGAAGAGGATTCATACCTTTCCTAAGGGTGTTATCACATAAGTAAATGCAATGGATCCTACTGGAATATTGCTGCCATACCTGGGTTGCAGCTGTGTCCAATTATTACATTCCAGCCTTGACAGGTCGTTTGCTTTTGGGGTATGATGTATCTTCTACCTTGCAGCCTCTTTCCCCACAGCGAAATCCTGTCGCTACACTATCGCTATTTCAACGGAAAATGCTCAGATGAGCCACATCCCATAGCTTTACCAATGTTCTTTACAGCTAGGACCCATCATGGGTTGAATCATCCTTATTGCCTCCGTATTCTATTGTTAAGAATTAAGTTATATTCGGAAAGATTCTTCCTAAAAACCGCTACTCTGTGGAACAGACTCCGGTGCGGTTGCGTCCTCGAACGCTACGATAATAACATATTGGGTCAATCGGTATCTATCTTACATAGCCATATAATCTCATTATTCCTTATGTTAAGCGTATATCACGCGTCTCGATCAATAATCCTGTACATTGAGTGGGGAAGACAAGAAAACTGGGAAGTGTTTAATATTGATCTGTAGATTTTTGACCGGGAATTTTAATTTGAAACGCCTACAGC